>OY770006.1:45119733-45694562 GCA_963669245.1 Quercus cerris
TGCATCTATCTAGCACTCCTCTAGGAAGTTTTTTGTATAGCTCTCCTGCCATTCGAGCATAATCTTTGAGCACCTTCAAATGATCTTTCTCATTTAGTGATAATAGTGCTTCTTTAAGGGGAGATAGCCAATCTGTCTGCCCCAATGGTTCATCAAAGAACTTTTCTTTTAGCATTTGTACAACTGGAATAGGCCTTTTCACAATAGTGACATCTGTAGTTGCACCTTCAAATCTAATTTTTGATCCCAATGTGGCTAGAGCATCGGCAAAGCGATTGTCAGACCTTAGGGAGTGTTTAATATTGAATTCTTCAAAAGAGTCCTCCAACCTTTGAGCCATAGCTCTATATGGAGCTAAAGATGGTTCCTTGAGTGCAAAATCTCCTCTAGCTTGGCAAATAACCCAATTTGAATCCCCAATTACTTGAAGATATTTGATACCTATTTCATGAGCCACTGCTAGGCCCATTTGATATGCTTCATATTCAACCCCACCTTCAGAAGTGGTAGAGGATCCATCAAATCGTAAAGTCCAAACAGCCCCAGTTGTTTCCATCAGTGCAATTTTTGGTAGCCCGCCAGGTATATCATCAGTGATGTCCCAGCTGTCCTCACCCAGAAAATTTGACAACAAATCAGCGATGGTTTGGCCTCTTACGGCTATAGGGGTTATTGCTATGATCTTAAATTCAGATCATTACAAGAGCCATTGTGCTAGCCTTCCAAAAAGAGCCAGTCACCTCAAGAGTGAGTGAATGGGATGAGATTTTGTTAAAAGTTGTATCGTGTGAGCTAGTAGATAATGATGCAACCGCTGGGAAGCATATATTAAAGCAAGACAAGCCCTTTTAGCCTATGGGTAGTGGGTTTCAACATCTTTTAACTTTCTGCTAATATAATAAACTGGTCGCTCCTTCCCTTCTTGATCAGCTTAGGCTATAAGTGCCCCAATTGCTTTATTATTGGTAGCCAAATACAGCTTGAGTGGTTTTCCTGGTATAGGTGCACATACAATTGGTAGCCTGGTCATGAGTTGCTGCAGTTGAAGGAATGTTTGCTAGGATTTGGAAATCCAGTGGAAGGGTTTTCCTTTTTTTTAGTAGTGGTGTAAAGACAATCGTGAGGGCAGCGAGACCTAGAATAAACCGTTGGATGTATGAGAGCTTACCAAGGAAACTTTTAAATTTGTGAATGCAGTAGGTGGATTTATAGTAGTAATGGCTTGCACTTTCCTAGGATCAACATCTATGCCTCTTTGATGGACAAGAAATCCCAGAAATTTCCTAGCCATAACTCCAAAGGCACGTTTAAGTGGATTCATGCGAAGCTTGTAGAGCTGACACCTTTCAAAGACTTTTCGTAAGATAGCAAGATGATCTCCTCTTGTCTTTGACTTTACAACAATGTCGTCCACATAGTCCTTGATTTCTTTATGCAGCATGTCATGAAAGATTGCGGTCATAGCCTGTTGATATGTGGCTCTGGCATTTTTGAGACCGAAGGGCATGTTGATGTAGTAAAAGTTGCCAATAGGAATTTAGAAGGCTATTTTGGCTGCATCTTTGGATGACATTCTAATTTGATTATAACCGCTGAAGCCATCCATGAATGAAAACATAGTATGCCCATGTTTGGAAGTGGAAATTCATCTTTGGGACATGCTTTATTAAGGTTCCAGAAGTCAACGTAACATCATATTTGTCCGTTCTTTTTCTTGATCGATACAATTTTTGAAAGCCACTTTGGGTGCATGATAGTCTTGAAGAACCCAGCTGTGAGGAGTTTCTGAACTTCTTCAAGAATCTGAGCTTCAACATTAGGATGGAAGGTGCGTATGGGCTGTACTACTGGCTTTTCCCCTGGTTCCACCTTAAGAGCATGTGCTACTAGGTTAGGATCCAAACTGGGCATCTTATGGTACTCCCAAGCAAAGACATCGATGTACTTTTTTAATAATGAAATGAGCTGAGCCTTTTCCAACGGTGGCAAAGTTGCATTAATTGAAGTTGACTGCTAGATACTAGGATCATCACTGAGATTAATGGTCTCCAGCACCACATCAGGTGAAAAATTAGTTACCGTTAGAGGCTCTTCAGATAGTTCTGCCAGACTGCTGGGTAGATTTTCTTCTACTGTTGGGGTTTCTGTTTCTTGAGTATAACAGCATGTTGGTGTAGTGCTTGCCTCATTCAGTCTGGGACCTTTCTTTTTGAGATAGCTAGGCCCTACGTATTGGTCATAAACGGTACCCCAAACGACCATCTAGTAGTTGGATATGTACAAATTGTGGCTGTGAGACACCACTGGGGGTTTCCCCACGTTCTTTTGTTTTTCCTTTGATTAAGGAAAGACCCCATGTCTATTTCTAGATTGTTCTCAATATCTTGCCAGTTAGGTAATGGGATCCCAACATGGCTTGCAGTAGAATCTTCCCCACTTGGGGTGAGCTCATCATAGAAAGTAGCCTTAAAGTAGTGTGCCTCAGATAGATCAAATGGTGTAGGATTAGCAGGGATACGTATAGGCTTACCATTAAGTCTTCCCTTGACACATTGGTGGTAAGTAGATGGCACAAGCTTGTATTTGTGGCGCCATGGCCTCCCAAGTAGAGCATGATAAGAAATGGGTGAGTCGATAACATGAAATCTGGTAAGGGCAACAATGGGCCTCATATTAAGAACTAACTATATACTCCTAATAGTCCATTCACGAATTCGAGCAAAACCAAAAGCTTTAATAGGAGCCCCAGCTATTCTACTGAGTGGGATCCCAGCTGCTATGAGTGTGCTGGTTGGAATAAGATTAAGCGATGCCCTAGTGTCGACTAATGCCCTTCTTATGTGAACATCATTAATCTGAATAGTAGTGTACCTTGGATACATCATATAATGGTTTACTATGATCAAGGTGTTATACCTCGTTGGTGAAGGTAATGACATTAGTAGTCTCTAGGAAGGCTCAGCTGGCATGAGCTTTAGTTGTGAGGCAATGGGTTCCTGAGCTAGCAGCAAAGGATACAAGAGCTCCGGTCGCTGTTCTCCTTGACTCCTTTTTGAGCTCGAACTAGTTGAATAAAGTTCGAAAGGTAGGGCTTCTTTGATGAGTAGGGATAGTTACTAGGGGAGGATACTCTTCCTCCTCTTCCCTTTTTCGCTTATCCCTAATTGCTGGTTCACTACTGGAAATTGTGAAAGCTTGAGGGGAATTTTTCTTTTCAGGCTTGGGCTATTCAATGGTGAGAGGCTTGACTGATACAGCTATCTTACGAGCTTTGAGATATTAAGGAAACACAATCTATGCCTTAGTGCTTCTAAATGCTCTTTCGGTGTTGGTTCAGGAAAGTTTTTGGGGTACATGGTCACTCACTACAGAATTGAAGTCAATCCTGACCAAATTAGAGTAATTAATAGTTTACGGCCACCTCGGAATCCCAAAGAGGTCCAGAAGATGACAGGGATGACTACTGCTCTAAACCAATTAATTTCTCAGTCAGCAGACAGTTGTAGACCTTTCTTCCAGTTGTTAAACAAATGAAAAGGATTTGAATGGATGGAGGAGTTTGTCTTGGCCTTTAAGCAATGAAGGAATACCTTTCTCGACCACCCATTATGTCCAGGCCCGAGGTGGATAAGGTTTTGTTCGCTTACATCGCTGTGGCCTCCCATGCGGTGAGCTTGGTGTTGATACAGGTCAATAGTGGTGTGCAGAGGACATTTTATTATGTGAGCAAGTCATTGCATGAGGCTGAGGTGTGTTACTTACCACTGAAAATGCCATTCTGCCAGTGGTGCATGCTACGCATAAGCTCCCCCACTATTTCCAATCCCACACAATTTTTGTCTAAACCCAACTTCCTCTTAGAACTTTACTTTGGAGTGCTGATTACATGGGGAGGATTCCAAGTAGGGTACGATCTTAGGGGCTTTTGATATCAAGTATATGCCCCGCACCTCTGTCAAGGTTCAAGTTCTCGTAAACTTGGTGGCCGAGTTCGCCGAATCCCCGTTGGAAGAAGAAGCTTAGAAGCAAAACATGGATGAAAAATCAGTTAGCATGGTCTCCTTGCATGAACCTCTATCCTCAAGAGTGTAGGTTGATGGTGCAGTGAACCAAAGAGGATTTGGAGTGGGCTAGTCATAACTTCTCTTGAGAAGATCATTATTGAAAAATCATTGAGGTTGGTTTTCTCGGCCACAAATAATGAAGTTGAGTTTGAAGCACTACTGGTAGGGATGACTTTGGTTCAAAAAATGGGAGGAAGAATAGTAAAGATGTTTTCATATTCAAGGTTGGTGGTAGGCCAGGTAGAGGGAGAGTTAGAGGCCAAAGATTCGAGAATGCCGGAATACTTGAATCAGGTTTGACACTTGCAATTAGGTTTTGAGTCTTTCACTTTATTAGAAATTCCTAGAATCAGAAATACACATGCTGACTCTTTTGCCACCTTCACCACCTCCTCGGCACGAGATTTACCTTAGGTTATCCCTGTGGAAGACTTGTGTAAAACTATTGAAATAAGGAGGAGGATGGTCCATATTCATCAAGTTCAAGTGGGATCTAGTTGGGTGGATTCTATTGTACTATTCCTTAAAGAGGACATCCTGCTTGAGGGGAAGTTTGAGGCCAATTAGGTACGGAGAAAGAGGCTCCTCGATTTTGGTTGTCTAAAGACCAAAAGTTGTACAAACACTCATTTTCTGGGCCGTATCTATTGTGCATACACCCTGAGGCAGTTGAACTACTACTAGAAGAATTACATGAGGGGATTTGTTGAAGCCACACAGGAGGCAAACCCCTATCTCATAGGGCCCAGACTTAGGGATTTTGGTGGCTGAATATGTAAAGGGAAGCATAAGAGTATGTGAAGAAGTGCGACCAATGCCAAAGATTTGCTCCAAACATTCACCAACCAGGAGGTGTCCTTAACCCTTTATCCAGCCCTTGGCCTTTTGCTCAATGAGGCTTGGATATTGTAGGGCCCTTCTTTAAGGCAACAGGGAATAAGAGATGGTTGTTGGTTGGCAGAGATTACTTCACCAAATGGGTTAAAGCTAAACCCCTAGCAAATATCAGGGATATGGATGCCAAAAGATTTGTCTAGAAAAATATTGTCACTCTGTTTGGAATCTCTTATACACTTATCTCGGACAATGGTCTTCAGTTTGATAACAGAGGCTTCAGGAGGTATTGCTGTGACCTGGGCATAACAAATAGATATTCCACCCCGACATATCCATAGGGGAAGTTGTCAATAAGGTCATAGTAAATGGGCTCAAAAAGAGGCTGGATGTCGCAAAGGAAAAATGGGTGGAAGAGTTGGCAAACGTCCTTTGGACATACCGGACTACACCTCGTTTGTCCATTGGGGAGACGCCATTTTCAATGACTTATGGGGCCGAGGATATGATTCCTCTAGAGATAAGATTTCCAACGCTGAGGACAAGCTCTTTTGCTCTGAGCAGTGATGATAGGTTACTGGAAAAAAGTTTAGATTTAATTGAAGAGCAAAGGGAAAATGCTGTGGTTCAACTGGCGCACTATCAACATAAGCTCATGCAGGAGTACGACTCAAATGTAAGGTTAAGGCCACTAGAAACTAGAGACTTGGTGTTAAGAAAGGTTTTGGGTACAGCCAAGAACCTAACCTGGGGAAAGTTAGGGCCCAACCGGGAAGGGCTATATTGCATCACATCAGTGGCTGAAATAAGTGCATACTATCTTGAAGACTTATATGAAAAGGTTGTACCACGCCCCTAGAATGTAAACAACCTGAGAATGTATTATTATTAATGAAAGATTTCTTTACCATATTTAGGTTTATTATATTATGTGTCATGAATCCTACTATTTGTTTGAGTATCAAATAGTAACCTTGGTTATGCCTGGCTGGTCGAACCATATACTTTGGGTAAATTGATATTTTTGGGTTAACTATCTAAGTATTAAAAAGAACCTTAGCTATGCCTAACTCCTTGAACCGTGTGCTTTGGGTAAATTAATACTTCCTAACATCCATCTAAGTGTTAAACAAAACCTCAGTTATGTCTGGCTCCTCGAACCACCTACTTTGAGTAAATTAATTCTTCATATCATTTTTCTAAGTATCAAACAGAACCTTGGTCATGCCTGGCTTCTCGGACCACATACCTTGGGTAAATTGATATTTTTAGGTTAACTATCTAAGTATTAAACAGAACCTTAGCTATGCCTGGCTCATCAAACCACATGCTTTGGGTAAATTGATACTTCTTGACATCCATCTAAGTAATAAATAGAACCTCAGTTATGCATGGTTCCACAAACCACATGCTTTGGCTAAATTAATACTTCCAACCAGTTTTCTAAGTATCAACCAGAAACCTTGGTCATGCCTGGCTCTTCGAATCACATACCTTGGGTAAATTGATATTTTTATATCATTTTTTGAAGTGTTAAACAGAACCTTAGCTATGTCTGGCTCCTCAGACCACATGTTTTGGGTAAATTAATACTTCCTATTACTTTTCTAAGTATCAAACAGAACCTGAGTTTTATTTGGCTCCTCGGAGTACCTGTCTCGAGTAAGTTAATACTTCCTATAGATTATTTAAAGGTCTGATAGGATCAGCCATTCTTAATAATATAGACTTTCATTGAAATGACATGATCAATTACATGCCCATGGGCATCACTTAAAGCATTTGGAAGTATATCCATGATCTATGTAAAAGCTGGTTATTGTATCCAGCTCCTTAAACTTAGTAATGGAAGGAAAGTTAGATGGAGTCTAACATGAATTGGTACATTACCATTTATATACATGAACAGAGTTATATCTCACCTCGAGGTTAGTTGAGTGTTAGATAAGACACAAACTATGTTAAGATCAATACAAACATCACAGATACGAAAGAAAAACTTATAGTTATCATTGATCTGAGCCTTAGGAAGAGGCAAAGTTGATTACAAAAGATCAAACTAAATTACAAGTTCTAGGGGGAAAAAAAAAACAAAAACAACAACAAAAGACAATTCACGGTTTCATCTTTATTACAAGTTTTTCATTTGAAGTCTTGGTGGGCTGGGGAGTTGTTGCTACCGAAGATGCCGAGCCCTTACCCTTGGGGTCTTCCTTGGCAAGAATGGGGAGAGTTGCCAAAACCAACTCTATGTTTTGAGAGACCACTCCTTCCTTGGAAGAATCTTTGGGTGCGTCCGAGGGCTTGGTTGTCTTGAGGGCGACCTCCTTAGAAAATTCTTTCTCTTTATTAGCTGGGTTGGTTTGCTCTGCGACTTCCTGAGGACTTTTAGAGTGAGAGGGTCCTTGGATGAAGCCTCTTCAATAGGGCTTGCAACGTTGGGGGTTGCATCATCTGGGGAGGTTGAGGAGCCAAACGCCCAAATTGCAAAGGGTAGTACACATTCTCCGCTCTCCTAAGTGCCGAGGAGGCCTTAACCCCTTCCAAGTTAAGAGCCTCATTCCACACTTGGAGGTAGTTTGCTCTACATAACCCCGAGACCTTGGCCTTGAGGGCCTCATTGATCTTAACTACCCCCACGTCGTAGCCTTCTTGTTCGACTTGACCCTTGGCCTTCTCAGCATCCTTCGTTAGCCTCTCCACCTCATCTAGTGTTGCCTCAGTGCTTTTCCTACCCCTTTCTACCTCGACGAGCTTGGCATCAAACTCCTTTAACCCCTTCTCGGCCACCTTGAAGGCCTCAACAGCAGCAACTCGCTTGCCCTCCTCATCCTTCATTTGTTGGTGGGAAGCATCCATCAACTCCTCGGCTCTAAAAGCGGCTTGGACAGCCTACAAAGGAAACTTGGTAGTTAGTATATATATATATATATATATATAACTAACTTAGCTTAAAAGGCTTACCATAGCGAGGTCTCCTTGCTAGCATCATCATTCAAATCAACGAACATAGTTTTCCCTTTGTTCTTTGTATTATGATACATGTGGACCAATATATTATTTCTATAAAAAGATATAAAATTCTCCATTAAAAAATAGAAAAAAGGGTAACTCAAACCATGGCAGCAAGTAATGCCAATAATCATTATCAAGCATTAAAAATATTAAGTTTTGTGTGAAACAAATTCCCTTTCATTGAGAAGGTATGAAAGGGTAACTCAAACCATCCGCTTTCATTGATAATGTATAAGTTTTGTATAGCTTCAAGCAATTCACTTACACTATAGAAATCATAAATCAGCAATTTGAATCTTTCTCACTCAGAAATCATGGGCAATGAATTTTACATAAGGATTTAAAAAGAAACAAACCTTCTTACTTAAGTTATTTGTTTGTGTTTTTTATATGTGCATCTCCTTTCTGGTAAGGACAAAATTATTTTGTTTAAATTTTTTGATAAAATTGGTTAATTAAGCATAACTGTTTTTAGCTTTACTATTGGTAATTATTGTTTTTGGGCTAATTTTTTTGGGATGGTATATTTTGTTTTAAATTTTAGATCTATAAAAATTTTTTATAACTTTTAAAAGGAGGAGAATGCAAGAATTACAATTTCTTTTTTTACAAATTGTTATTATGGTAAGTGGCTATTAGTAAATAAAAAAGTGATGTAAGTAGTAAGCGCAAATGCAAACCAATAAGAATTTACTACATTAGAAATTCTGTAAAATTATTGTAGAAACGTTTGTGGCTATAGGAAATAATTCACATCCTATTATAAGACTTTTAATCAATTTGGGTTTTACCTGCATTAAAATACAACGTAGTTATTAAAGGTTGCAAATCAATCAAGCCCATGGATTGGTCCTGAGCCCATCCGGCCTAAGATTGGATCTATGAAGTCTGGAAGACTCCATTCTAGCCCAGTTTCTAAGGACAATCTGACACTGAAAGTGGACGTAACATTTAATTACTTAAAAGTTTTAAGGTTACTATTAATCTTTCTTGTGATGCCAGTTGATGATGGGGTCCTTTACGTACCAATGGAGCAAACTAAGATCTGTACATAAAATCTGGACATGAAATATTTGCACAAATGTGTGATTGATAATGAGTATTTTTTGCTTACAACTTGATAGAGCAAGAATATGCATAGCGTGTGTGCTTATGAATTTTTTAGTTTCACTTTTTATTATTATTTATTTTTATCACATCATATGACTCAAAAAATGTGAAGTCTATATGTATTTCTCAATAATGGACAAAGTTTAATTACCACAAGCAAACTTTATCACTAGGACAGTCTAGACTCTAGAGTAGCAAATTCATTGCAAGTAGTGTCAAGGCCAAGTTCACACATATCCCTCTAAAATCGTAACCAACTTTGAATTGAATGGTTAGTGTGCGTATCATAAAAAGAAGCACCTAGTCCTAAGGCCAAATAAAAATGCCAAAATTCAATCATATGATGACATATGTTGTGAGCATATTTGAGAAAACATAAACGTGTCAATTAGTGGATTGGTTTGAAAATCCTATAAATTTTGCCTCACATTTGTTTGTAGAATCACCCATGCTGAATTTTAGAGCCTGAATTACATTGTTAGTGTTTGTGTTCCAAGCAGAAACTGAAGATGGACAAATCCCAGAATGCAAGTTACCAAGCTGGCCAGGCCAAGGGCCAAGCTCAGGTGAGTTTCTATCCATCCTATTTACATCTATTAGCATAGTAGCATACATCTAGTAAGCACGGATACTCCAGTTTAGCTCATATATTTGTATCCGGTACTGGATATCTTTGGAAAACTCTTGTATGTGTACCTTGATTTTTTATTTTAAGTGCCAATATGTCCAAGATATGCCTATGATACGGTTCCTTTTAGGCAAACTGCATCTAAAAGGATTTACATAGGCATGGATAGATGTTTCATGCAGGAACACTATGCACGTTGACATTTTAAATGTTGATTATAATGTGTTGTTCTTTTTTGGTTTAGGAAAAGGCGGGCAACTTGGTGGACAAGGCAAGCAATGCTGCTCAATCTGCCAAGGAATCATGCCAAGAGGTTTAACAAAGTTTTTACTAAGTTAGAAAATTACATAAAAACATAACAAAATACTTCGATCTCAAGCAATACTACCCTACATCATTGTTAATTGCTTACATACAGAGTTATATATATTGCAGGCTGGCCAACAGATGAAGGATAAGGCACAAGGGGCTTGTGATACTGTTAAGGATAAAGTTGGAGCAAACAAATGAAAATCATATTGGACCTCATCGATCGAGCAAGCCCTCCGAAATAAATTTTGTGCTTATTGAATTTTAATTTATGTTTGGTCCTTAACCTTTAGGTTGAATGTCAATTTGGTCCTTGACATTTCGAATGTGTTAATTTAGTCCTTTTGAATGGAAGATATAGATAATGTGTCAATTTAGTTCTTAACGTTTTGGTATTGTATCAAAATAGTCATTGTCGATTCCAACAAAAGTAGACTACGGTGACAACACTTTTCGTCACAATATGTCCTTATTTCGTCGCCAAAGACATATGGTGAAAAAATAGCATTCTCCACTGAAGTGCATCTCCAATAGGCTCTCTAAAGCCTCATTTGGAGAGCAAACACCACCAAAAAAAAAAAACTCCAATATTCTCTCTATCTCTATTTTTTTTTTTTAAATTTTATTTTATAGATTTGCTACAATGGCTCTTTAGAAGAAGAAAGCACTGTAACAACTTCAAATCATTTTTTCTCTTAAAGAAATGCCTAGTTGAATAAAAAATAATTTTTTTCTCTCCCATCCCTTTATCTCAACGGCTAGAAAGTACAACAAAATACATTCTGAACAAACACAAAACATAAAATGCAATGAAATCAAATATACAATCTTTCTCATAGTTTTAGAACGAAAAAAATTATTGGGTTCACAATCTTTGACTTACTCCCACAAAGGAACCCTATATTTAAAAAAAAAAAAAAAAAAAAAAAAAAAAAAACCAATCTAACCCATTTCTAGCACATGCCATTGGCAGTGGCAAAGAGATCAAGTAGTGGTGGGATTAGAAGGTGTAGTTGAACGTTAGAAATCGGGTTTGATGAAATTGGGATCCTACAAACACAATTACAACCAAGGTTGTCAAAATTGGGATCCTACGTCGGATCGTGGATTGTAAGATCAGAACGTGGATCGTAAGATCAAAAAATAAATTTTATAAAAAATTTGGTAGTGAATTTATTTGTTAAATAATCATATAAATTATGAATTCATAAAAAAAAAAAAAAAGACAAATTTTTCATCAATATATTATAATTTGTATACTATAAGCTAATTTTTAACATAGATTGTCCTAAAAAGTTAAATAAATGTTTAGTTAAAAAAAATCATTAATAAGGTGGAAAATCACTTATAATAATGGTGTATGTTAAAGAATCAAAATATCATTAAAGAAAATAATAAATTTGAAATAATTCTTTTGGTTGATATAAATTTGACATAATCTATATATTACTAAAAGCTGAAGCGTAGTGTTTAATGTTGCTACGCTCACATTGAGCCACATCATCAGCCACTTCATCATTTTTTATTTCCAATTTTTGTTATATACATTTCTTAAACATTTTCTCATTTAAGATGACTTAAAAACTCCATTATTGAAAAATTTAAATATCTTTTAACCATTATTTTTATTATTAATTTTCCAACTCTCCCTCCCTTTTACCTCTTCATCTCCCCATTACTTTCTTCCTTAATATCATTCTTTCTCTACCTTTTTGTTTTCCTTTATTTTGACTCTTTTTATTCTCAACATCTTACTATAAATTTGACATTTCTCTTTTCATTCTATGCATAGTTTTCTACACAAAAAAGGTTACCTCTCTCTCTCTCTCTCTCTCTCAATTTGTTTTTCATTTTTTGTTTGATTTTTTTTATATATTTTATTTAATTGCATCAATCCTTTAGGTTGATGAATTTTTGTGTTAATTAGAATTTTATTTTGGGTTC
Organism: Quercus cerris; assembly: GCA_963669245.1. Lineage (NCBI taxonomy): Eukaryota > Viridiplantae > Streptophyta > Magnoliopsida > Fagales > Fagaceae > Quercus > Quercus cerris. Next base: position 45,131,638 of record OY770006.1, read on the forward strand.
ATGCAATTTAGTTTTGTATTTTAAGATGTTATCTTTTATATTCTATTTGATTAAATATTATCCTACTCATTATACATATAGTACTATATAATAATATAATGTTATTATATTACATAGAATAACTTGGATAATTTGATGTTTACTGCTATATAGTTTATTTTTACTCTTTTTTTCTCTTATCTTATTTTATTCAACATATGTATATCTATACATATTTATCTTATGCAGTTGTAACTTTACATATAATTTTGTATTTATATATTCATCTACTTTAATTTGGATGTTTATAACTTAATAATGAAATCTATAAGCAAGGTAATTAAAACAATCATATTTTTACAATTCAAAAAGTCACAATTTCTTTTTTCAAAAAAATGCCTTTTACATTTCCTTGGAATTATTTTTAATTTTTTTTTAAAACCTTTGACATACCACTAACCTAACCATTTCATACATTAAAAAAATTTAGGCTCATTATTACTTCCGTTAATATATTGTGGATATCTTAATTGATTGAGACCAAACTAGAGAAATGTCTTTCATATTTCATTGAAATTTCAGAAGGAAAAAAAAAAAAAGACTTTTTAACATACCACCAACGTAAGTACATTTATAACTATTTAAGCCATCCATGATATCTATTTCTTATTGATAATCATAAAATTTACAACTAGCAAAGGAACATAAAATAAAAATAAAAAATAAATGAAGGAAGAAAAAAAAGAAATGAAATTGAACGTTAATTAATAATTGTTATTTGGAAAATAAAAAGTGGTAAAGAGGAGTAAAAAATAAAATAGAAATGACTATACAGAGGACATTGAAAATTTTATACTGCAATAAAATCAACAATTAAATATAATAATAAAAATTTAAACTTAACTAATCAAATTCTAACTAGGGATTATATATATATATATATATATATATAAAATCATAATCTTCATACACCATGACTTAAAAAAAATTATTGAATGGTTCTACCTCTTATTTAATGTCTATGTTATGCAAATCATCAACCAATAAATATATGATAATGGTAAAAAATGTTATAGATAAGATTATGAAAAATATGATAAAACTATGTAAAAAAAAAAAAAAAAACTCTTTATAAAGTCTAGGGACTAAAATAGTATTTTATCTAAAAAATTATCATGCGCAACGCGCGGGTTTGCGACTAGTATACATAATAACTAAGATAAGAAGAACTACAAATTGTTTTATATTTTTCAAAACAAAATACTTATAGAATGCCAAGTATTATATTTACTACTCTTACTTTGTTTTTAACTTTATCTTCTTTTTTGTAGGAGAGGAGGGGTCCTAAAATAAAGTTAAAAACAAATGGTATTCTATCAAGGAAGCATGTAAAAACGTGGTACCACAATAGAAAATTCATATCCCATTAATACTCCCATGGACCCACTATCCCCACCTACCCTACATTCTAGTTCACTTTTCCTTCTTCTCTTTTAACTTTTGTTTGATTCTCTCCTTTGAAAATTCACCATTTCTCCTTAGTAAATCTCCCATTTGTCCTCAGATTCATTGAAATTTCCTTTTTGCGAATCTATGAAACATCAATGGCAAAGATAAAGTGTAAACTTCCTCTATTGCAAGCATGCAAGTAGTAGTATCATTATAGTGGGTTTAATTTTTGGTTATATTCTTTGTAAAATCTATCTCTTTCTTCTCATAAACTCAAAGAAGAGATCAAAACTGGGCATTGGTTGTTTTTTATTTTATTTGAGCCCGAGTAGTCATCTATAAGCTTGATATTGGCAAGAAATTGGGATCGTGAGGGATCATTTGGATGTACGATCCTACCGATCCCACCGATCTCAAACAATCCTACTACCAATCCTTGAATATGTGCGATCTTGAAATGATCTGGATCTTTTTGGCAGGTAAGATCGTAGGATCATAGGATCATACAATCCAGATCTCGATTTTAACAACCATAGTTACAACAACGTAGGTTTAGATCCATTAGTCAATTGGTGCTGGTTGAAGTCAGATAGCATTCAAGGCTTCTAGTAGCTTTGTAGTGTGAGTTAGAAGCTAATTTAGTATCGTAAAATGTCTATGGGATGCTAGACAAAATATTAAGTATTTTTTTTTTTTAGCTGTTAGCATTTTTGTTAAACTTTATTAGTGTTTATTGTTAACACATTGTGAGTTTTTGGATAGAGTTACTGGACTGGAATTAGGTTTATTTAGTTGTGAATAGCCAATCAGCAGGTTAAATGAATGGTAGACATCAAAATATTGATGTTGTGTTAGGTGGATGCATTGTGCAAGAGATTTTCTTTTTTCAAATTTTGGTTGTGGATTTGCAACTACTGATATATATGATATGTGACTTGCTTGTGATTTTTATTCGCCACACGAAATTTTACTAGTTTATATGGAGACCAATTTCTACAAAATAGAAGTGTAGAACAAATTCAGCAGAGGGCTTAGACCACATGTACGTTGTCACTATCAACATGTTCACCTTGTTGAATATGGGTAGATGGACATGTGCGCTTTGTATCCAACATCTTTACAATTATTGCATCATCTAACTTTCACCTTACTATTACTAGTGTTACCGTGGTCGCCTTTAGTCTTGACAATGGCTAGGTCACGAATATTTTTAATGATTCTTAATCTAGTGTGTATCCCATCTTCATTTGCATTTTTATTTGAATTATAAAGTTTTTCCATGACAACATTTCAACCTTGCTCTTTCAACCTTCAATTATTCAAAGCCTTCTGTTGTTCTTGAGCCAACATTTTGGAATACTACATTTTGGATAATGTTTTGAATACTACATTTTGGAAGGAATGTGCTGTCATTGTACAAGTCACTGAGCCACTTGTTTGTGTCTTGCACATAGTTGATTGTGATGATAGACTTGCTATGGGATATTTGTATGCAGCTATGCATAAAGCTAGGGAGGAGATGATCAAGAGGTTTCGGAGGAGAAAGAAAAGAATTGAACCTTACTTGAGAATTATAGAGCCTCATTGGGGTAAACAACTATACAAAAATCTTCATGTTGCTGGTTATTGGTTAAATCCAAGTAAGTTGACGAGTGAGATGAAATTGTTTAGAAATGCAGAAGGCGACTTTGGATGAAAGTCTACAGTTAATGACCGTGAAGTCATGTTGCCTGGTAGGGATACTACTTTAATTTTTTTGGTTAGTTGTATTTTCTTAATTGCTTTTATCTTTTCATTTAGTCTATATTGCATTAATGCTAATTGTCTTTATTTAACAATTTGTGTATAACTGTATATAGACAAGTGTTGGATATCTTATGGATCTAGGGCACCAAACCTACAAAAACTAGCAATTCGTATTTTAAGGCAAACATGTAGCTCTTCTGGTTGTGAGTGCAATTGGAGTATTATCTAACACATTCACTTAAAAAAAAGAATAAATTAGAACATCAACGCCTTAATGATCTACTCTGTGTCCATTACAAATTAAGATTATAGCAAAGGTAATAATCATTGTTATTTACATACAACTCTTTGTCGGGGGCTGAAAAAATTTTCCTTCCGGCAAATTAGATTTGTGTTGGGCTGGACGCCTAAACTGAAACTCGATGATGGGCTCGAGGCACAGCCTAAAGGCTATCAATGAAGATTCGAAGAATTCACTTTTTTGTATGCCTTGGGCTTAGGTTAAGACTGACAAGGTGGCACATAAACAATTCCTACAGCAGACACGTCAGCATGATTAAAAAGCATACTGTAGAAAATAGACCAGCAGTAAAATGTTCTTGCAGTAAAATATCCCAGCGGTAAAATGCCCCAGCGATAAAGCAAGACAGAACAAAATAAACCTTCAAATGTTAGCTATTTCACAAATTAAGGAAAGTATCTACTTTTTTAAACTCATCATCCGTTAGCTCTGGAGAAGAGTCTTCTAATACAATGATATGAGGGAAAAATTCTATAGTAATAGTTACATCATAACCTTCATAGTAAATGAATAAGTAAATATCATGGGCTCCATTATAACAAATAGTGAGGAAATGTGAGATGAAGGGAGAGAGATAGATCCGAGCTAGCGCAACAAGATCATTATGGTGCCAAGACATGCTCGTGAATATAATATAAGTAGTGAGTAATGAGGGGCATTTCAGGTAGTATGAGTAATAAGAGAAAGTGTATAGTAAAGCTACTGGAGCTTTCTGCTGGGGATAGATGAGTGTTTATAGATAGAGGTACGAGGAGTATTTATGAGCTAAGAGCTAGTGAACTTAGTTTCTAAGCTTGAAACTAAGAACTCAGAACTTGGACAAAGCTTAGAGAAGGCTAAATAGAGAGGTTAAGGAAGAACTCATTTCTATTAGTGTGTCCCTTAGTGTATCTTGGGTGCCCCTAAAGGATTTGTGGAAAGTTCTATTTATAGTTGAGTTTTAGGGGGTAATTAGCAAATAATCTCTACTAAATTTTCTTCAATCTTCAAAAAATCCTTAGAGAATCGTTCCAAGGATTTTTGACCAAGAATAGTAAGCTTAGCTTTAGGATGTTCTTGCTGTTTTGGGTAATAACAGCTGGAATTCTGGCCTAGCATTAAATGCTGATTTGGCCTTAGTTGATGGGATTAAAGCATGTATTAGGCTAATGATCTTGTTTTTACTGTTACTAGAATCAGAGCTCCTTAGGATAGATTGTATCACCCAAAGCTAGGTGTCAATCTTGGAGCCCTATGTTGGGAACTCTACTGGGATCCCTTTGGTGCCCTCTAAGCCACATTTCCCTAAGTTTTCTCATTTGGGGTTCATGTACTTGTAAGAGTGCCATGTAGCAACGGACCTTAGAGGTGCTGTGTAGCAATGAGCTTTGTAATGGTGCCATGTAGCAACAGGCTTTGTAAAGATGCCATGTAGCAATGGGCTTTAGATGTGCCGTGTAGCAACGGGCTTTATAAGAGAGTTTTGTTGGGCTTTTTGGCTTTGCCCACAAGTTAAATGATTTTGGGCTTTTTTGTGGAGATAGTGTAATTTTGTGGCCCAATTTTAGTAGTTATGTGATAAGTATTTTTTGTGGAAAATCTAAGTTGGATAACATGTGGGATATAATGAGTAATATTTGTGAGAGGGCCTAAGGTAATTTATGGGGCTGATATAGGAAGTATTTGTGGGAGCCCAAGTTAGGCAATAATGTGGGAAATATTTATGTGGGCTTAAAATAGCTTATGGTCTCATGTGGGTATATATTTCTATGAGTGGGATAATGAAATTAGGGCTAGAAAATTTGTACCTCAACATTTAGCCCCCTGAGTCATGTGTGAGTAGTTTCTGTTTGGTCACATGTGCACGTTTTAAATTTTGGTGGCAGTTATGAATAGTGGGCTTTCGCAACTTTCCCATGTTCAGCACTTGGTGGGTCTGTAGTTACTCCCCAGGTTTCTTGCATTAAATGCTGGTCTCTTCCCTATGTCTTGTCACTTCCAACTTTCACGTTTACCAGTAAAAGGCTTGCCTTGGTTACTCCTTTTATTTTTTCTTGGATAAAAAAATATTAAGGCAGGGAGAAAGAGCCTTTTCCTCTTCTTCTTCGTATTTTCAGCCAAGGGTGAAATAGTAACACAAACTTCACCCAAGGTAGAGAGAGTGATTGAGATTTTTGGCAAAATAGAGAGAGAAACAGAGCTTTTCCTTTCTCCTTTTTCTTGTCTTCAACTAAAAGTGAGAGAAATAGAGAGCTCCAACCAGGGTTAAGAGGTAAATTGAGTTTTTTTCTCTCTTCCCTTGTTGATTTCGGCCAAGTGAGAGAAAGACCCATAGCTTCTTTTTCTTCCTGTGGTGGCAGTGAGTGTTATTTTGCCTCTCTTTTGTTTTTGAGAAAATAATATTTATGGTTTTGTGAGTTATTGCTAAAGGAGAAGAGCCGCTAGGTTTTGGTGATGCTAGTACTACTGGGGTGGTTGTGCCAAGAAGTGAGGTACTACTAGGGGTGCGGCTAGGGTAGTTGCTAGGGGTGCTAATGTGGAGGTTAGACTAGGAGAGTCCTTGTTGTCGCTGCAAGACCTATGGTGTTGCTCAACTTCTTTATTTCCACTGGTTGGGGCTCATAGTTTCATCAACCATGCAGAAAATTAAATGCATAATCTTCAAACAACATGAAACTATAAATTCTAATTCCAAAATTCACAAAACATGTTATACAATTCAAAATTGATGACCGCTCTGATACCATTTGATGAAAATTAGTGTGTACGCAGCGGAAAAATAAGTTTAAAACGGATCTACATCATTCGAAGTTGATAACATGCGTTAAGTAAATTTCAGAATTAGAGAACAAGTGAGTGTACCTTGAAACGGTGAATTTCAAAACTGAAGATTGAAGCACTTAGGAATACTTTTAATCTTCACTCTAATACCACTAACGCCCAAGAAGTGTGGACTCTCAATTGGTTACAAAGGGATAATTAGAGAGTGATATACACTCACTTCCACACCATTACAATGTTGGTTTTCTTCCTTAGAAAAATCTGTACGTTTTTCCCTTTTTATCTAACCAATTATCTAGTTGGGCTGGCCTTTTGGGCCTTTCCAATTGGGCTTAAGTGTGTGGCTTGGAGTGAGACTAAAAGGGACCAATAAGACACTAGCTCCAATGGGCCTTGGGCTTTTTTGTCAACTCTTGACAAGTCCAAAGTTACCATTAACTATATTTAATACCACTATATAAATATAGTTGCACTCTAGGCCTTATCTATAAATTATATTCCAAAACTTTATTATACATGCAACCCCTTCAAAAAATATTCGTAGTAATACAAAGTCATTAATGTAGACTGCCACTTTGTAAATTACTACATCTTAATCCTTAAGTACCCGATTTAATCCTTTAATGTTATTCATTATATATTTATGAAATCCAATTCCATAAATATATACTTTAGTCTTACTAAAGTGGTTAGGCCTAACTCTCTGAATAACAAACTCATTAAACTTATCTCAAGGGAATACTTTATATCTCCGTTAAGAGACTATGAATTCCATCTTGAGAATACATGTTCCATCAACACTAAATGTGGCTACCCAACATACTGAGGTTTTGACCATTACTATAGATCTCACTCCTGATATATCAAAGCAACCTACACCTCATGATCAGGTCCATTATTCTCTTAGGATTAAGAGTTCATGCAAATACAAGTCGTGAGAATTATTATTCATATGATAGTTATTAGGAAAATAATAAATCTCACATCGGTCTAGTTTAATATGTCTTAACTCTTAAAACATATTAACACATCAACCAGAAGTCTGCACTTCCATGATCAAGACAAATCATCGTGGTTGATATGTTATCGTCTTCGTAGATGAAATGCCCAATTTCATCACCGATTACGAACTATAATTCTGAGTTTACAAAGAACTTGTGATTTATATCTTCTGTGACTTTTCACATAAATCACATACTATGCATCTCATGGACTAAATGATAATGTCCAAATATTCATGTCCTAATATTCATGTTACCATTATTTCAGATAATAATAAAACAAATTCATTAAACACAATATTAAGTTATACATAATGTCATATACAACGTCAAACTTAATATCTTACATAGCATCATACAATAGGATTTAAGGGCACTAATCCTAACAATCTCCCACTTGCCCTAAAGACTATTGTGCACTAATCTTTGCTACCACCACATCTTTGCTACCACCACATCTCCACGAGCAACAATATCTTGAATGATATGGTACTTCCTCTTAATGTGCTTTCCTTTCTTATGATTTCTTGGATCTTTAGATTGTGCAACTGCTCCATTGTTGTCACAAAACAATGTGATTGGAACTTGCTCCATTCTCATTACACCAAGGTTAGAAAGGAATTTCTTAAGCCATACAGCTTCCTTTGTTGCTTCACAAGCAGTAACATATTCTGCTTCCATGGTAGAGTCTGCAATACAAGATTGCTTAATACTCCACCAAGTTATGGCTCCACCTCCCATGGTCAAAACACATCCTGATGTGGATTTTCTGAAATCTAGATCAGATTGAAAATCTAAATCTGTATAGCCAATAGGTATCAAATCCTCACTTCGGTAAACAAGCATATAATCTCTCGTTCTCCGTAGATACTTGAGAATATGCTTTACAGCTTGCCAGTGTTTTGGCCCTGGATTTGATTGATATCGACTGACCATGCCAACTGAATAACAGATATCTGGTCTAGTACAAAGCATGGCATACATGAGACTTCCCACTGTAGAAGCATAAGGAACTTGTCTCATCATATTTTCTTCCTCTTAAGTCTTAGGCCTTTGGTCATCAGACAGAGGAACTCCATGTTTGAAAGGAAGTAATCCTTTCTTGGAGTTTTGCATGCTAAACCATTCTAGAACCTTATCTATATATCCAACTTGTGATAAGCCTAACATCTTATTCTTGCGATCTCGCCAAAGCTTGATCCCTAGAATAAAGTTAGGCTCACCCAAACCTTTACTGATGACATTACCCCTACATCATTTCCAATGAGTAGAATATCATCAACATAAAAGCACTAGGAACATTACTACTTTATCACAATGTCTTTTGTACACACATGGTTCATCAAGATTTTGCTCAAAACCAAATGACTTGATTGCTTGATCAAATATGATGTTCCATGACCTAGATGCTTGATTAAGTCCATAAATGGACCTTTTCAACTTGCATACCATATGCTCTTGGTTCTTAGCTATGAAACCTTTCGGTTGCATCATATAGATTTCCTTTTCAAGATTGCCATTGAGAAATGCAGTCTTGACATCCATTTTCCAAATCTCATAATTATAATGAGCAGCAATGGATAAGAGAATTCTGATAGATTTAAGCATTGCTATTGGAGAAAATGTTTCATCATAATCAATACCTTCTTTTTGTGTATACCCTTTCGCCACTAGCCTTGCTTTAAAGGTTTCAACCTTTCCATCTATCCCTCTCTTCCTCTTGTAAACCCATTTGCAACCAACAGGTTTAATGCCCTTAGGCGCCTCTACAAGATCCCAAACTTGATTGGAATACATGGAATCTAATTCAAATTTCATAGCTTGGATCCAATGATGTGCATCTATATCATTCATTGCCTCTTCATAGGTGTAGGGATCTGATTCAGCCTCTTCTGAGATAGCTTCATAAGTTTCTCCTAAACCTATGAATCTTATAGGAGGCCGAACAATTCTCCTACTACGACGAGGCACTTGTGTACTAGACATGTCATGAGTAGTATCTTGTGGTATATCTAATGTAGCCACATCATCCTTAGTTTCATCCATTGGTTGTTCATTTACAAGTTCATTCATTTTGAAAGCTTGGAAAAGTGTTGAAAACACAAGAGTAATTTAGACCCCCCAATTAAAATTACGGCTCGATAGATTTTACACTAACTTAATACAAAGTGCAGAATAGTGTAAAATCTATCGAGCTGTAATTTTAATTGGGAGGTCTAAATTGCTCTTGTGTTTTCAACACTTTTTTGAGCTTTCAATTGGTATCAGAGCAGGTACACTCGCTATCGTTTAAATACCTGAGTGTGATCCTTGACCCTTCTTGAGATGGATCGATCTCAATCGCTCAATGTTCCACCATTTTTCGATGGGAACAATTATGCTGTCTGGAAAGTCAGAATGAGAGCATTTTTATGCTCTATAGATGATACCGTTTGGGATGCAGTTAAGATTGGTTGGACCAAGTCGACGAATCCTAAGTCCACTTGGGATAAGGCAGCTCTCGCAGTAGCCAATGCTAATAGTAAAGCGTTAAATGTTATTTTTTGTGGTATGTCTCTTGATGAATTCCACATGATCTCTCATTTGACGGTAGCCAAGGAAGCTTAGGGGATTTTGGAGATGACATATGAGGGTACGAAGAAAGTTAAGGATACAAAGTTTCAGATGCTTACCACAAAATTTGAAGAGCTCAAGATAGGGGATGATGAACCATTTGATTCATTTTATGGGAAGCTTAATGAAATTATAATTGCTAAACTCAATCTTGGGGAGAAGATTGAAGATACTAAGGTGGTGAGAAAAATTTTGAGGTCCTTACCGGAGAGCTTTCGGGAAAAAGTCATAGCCATAGAGGAAAACAAGGATTTGGATGAAATTAAGATTCAAGAGCTCATTGGATCACTTCAAACGTATGAGCTTGGACTACCTTCCCATAAGACGAGTAAATCGCTTGCTCTTAAAACCATCACCGAAAAAATGGATGATCCTTCCGAAGAAGATGGAGTGAAGAAGGAAGCAGTATATCTTGCGAAAACCTTCCGAAAATTTCTGAAGATGAAGAACAGTGGAAAACCATTCAACAGAGGGAAATTTTCATCTTCAAGAGGTGATAGGAAAGAGTTTACGAGGAAAGAAGGGAAGGATTCTCAACCTTCTTCAGACATTGTTTGCTATGAGTGCAATGGCCATGGACATCTAAAGAAGGAGTGTCCAAATTTTCTGAGGGGAAAAGGCAAGGCTTATGCAACGACGCTCAGTGATTCAGAATCTTCTGATTCTAACTTGGAAGAGAGCTTTGATGGAGAGGGAAATTACTCCGCCTTCATGACCATTGCTCATGTGGAGTCATCGGATGATTTGGGTGCTCTTGTGAAGGAGCTTGGTGAGCATTATGATTCAGATTCTATTAGGATTGTGGAAGAACCAGATGCTGAAGAGGAAGAGAATACAGCTAATCTTCAAGAAAATTACTCCTTACTACTTGAGAAGTTGGGAGAGTATTCCAGAGTAGCCAAGGCAGCTGTAAGGAAAATGAAGAAAGCTGAGGAAGATTACAGAAGTCTCTTGATCAGATATAAAGAAGCAAAGTGTGAGATTGAGACACTGAATGGCGAGCTGTCTGAAGCATATACGAAGGTGAGATTTCTTGAGCAAGAGGTTGTGCAAGCTCATGCTAAGATAGAGAGAGTCTCATCTCAGAAGTTAGAAAATGTTATATCATCTCAAAAACCTTCTTCAGACAAGTCCGGGCTGGGATACACCGGAGGAAGCTGCTCATTAGCCAAAGTCACCAAAGAAGTAAAGTTTGTGAAGGCAAACGAGATAGTTGTTGAAGAGCCCATTCTTGAGAAAGTTGAGGATGTATAGAAGAAGAATGTGGTTGAGAATCGAATGGTGAATAAGCCCCGAAATCAATATGTGGTTAAATATGAAACCAGGGGAAGATCTCTCCCAAGATCACAACGGGGTCCTAGAACAGATTATGTGTGTCATTATTGCGGACTGCAAGGACATACCAGACCCAATTGTCAAAAGCTGAGATCAGACAACAATGCAAGCGCACCTCGGTCATGAGGAAGGAGAAATGACATGAGGTCTTGGGGTGGTGAGCAACCAAGAAGTCAAAATCGTGATCCCAGTATGACGGACGTGATGAAAATGATCGGTGCCTTCACCACTTGCTTGTAGAGTTTCACCAGAAGGTTTAAAAGTCCAAACTCTCGTACCCAATCCGTCAAGGATATCACCCCAAATGCACGTGATGTGTGGGTGAAGAGGGGTACTCATGCATAAGTATTATAATATGTCCATGCATAAATTCTTTCAATGTTTAGGGACATTTGTTGTTGCATCATTTCATGCATTGCTTTCTTTTTGCTGTTGTTCTTTTATCTGGTTGGTTTGTACCAGCTGTTTTTGTTGATCTTACTTTTCTTGTTCTGTTTTAGGTGTGTTCAAAAATTCAAAAACCCATAAAAATTGAAAAATCTCAAAAGTTTGATCACTTGTTTTGTGTATGTCATATGTGAGTTTGGCCTAGTACCTTCATACTTATGGCGTAGTGCATTTACGATCATGGCTTGTCTTATATGCACTCTTTTCTATGTGGAAGAAATCTTGAACATTATGTGTGATTGTTGTAAATAGATCTTCAAGCTTGTCATGAATGATTGGTCAATAGTCTTGTTGGTCTTGATACTTGCATAGACTTGTGTCTATATCTCTTCCCACTTTATTTTTATGTTTTTGCAAAAAGAGCTCACCAAATGTAAATCTCCAAATGAAAAGAGATATTGCACTGCAAAAGCCTGTTGCACACACTAGTATTCGACTAGGAAAAAGGGAAAGCGACTCTTCTTAATGTGTTCTATATGGTGCTCAAAAAGCCAAAGGCTAATCCTCAATGTTGAAATATCACAAATTTCGAGCACCGATCTCAAAATGAGATATTTTGTCCAAAAATGGATCAATTGTTATGCTTTATCCAGAAGCCAAATGAAAAGCTTCTAAGTTGTGTATTCAATGTGTGGGAGGTCATATATACTCATTTCTATAATGGAGATAGTCCACTTGATTTCGTATCAGTTGTGTATGACTCGATTGAATTGATCATTGAAGTTTCACTCTAGTCTAAGGACTATTTCACACTTGATCCTCACACACAACATACAAGACTTTTGTTCAATGAATGTCTATTTCATTTGTGTGATTGGACATATTCAAATGTGATGTGTGTGTGCTCAACCATATGTGATTCAAACTAAAAAGATTTTTGTTCTTTTTGTTTGCTTTTGGAAGTGATTTGTATCACCTATGTTTTTCAAAGTTTTTAAAGTGTTTTTGTGTGAAAAACATATTTTCTAGGTGTTTTCGTGACTTATTTCATGTTTAAGTTTAGTCACGAGTGAAAGGGTCCAATTCGCAAGTTTTTCAGCTTTGGACAGAGAGTTTCGCAATTGTTTTGCGACTGTTTCGCGAGTAAGGCTTACCTACAAGATACCTGCGAGATACCTGCGAAATTTTCGCGAGATTCTAAGTAGCGAGATACCAGCAAAAATTTCCAGATCAGCTTTTTAAATGGCATTTCGTGGGTCATTTGTTTTAAATGTCTCCCATCCTCTCTCAAACCCCCGGTTTAATGTTTCTACATCAAAACCCAACTAAATTCAAGTATTTTTCATTCCATAAACATCTCTAAGGTAATCTTTAGCTCTGATACCAATTGAAAACTCGAAAATGTGTTGAGAACACAAGAGCAATTTAGACCCCCAATTAAAATAATGGCTCGATAGATTTTACACTAACTTAGTACTAAGTGCGGAATAGTGTAAATGTGAGCGGATGAACAAATAAGCTACTCTAATCCATAAACTAAGCAATATAGCAGTATAATGGAATATAAAAGAGTAGAGAAGAAGGATGCAAACACAGAAAACACTGAGATGTGTTTTCAAAGAGGAAACTAAAGAACTCGACGAAAAACCTCTACACCGCCCTCTAAGCAGAAATCGATCCACTAGACAATCAGTTGGGATACATGGGTTAGCAAGAGACCCTCTAAGCCTAATCTACCCGATGTACCTAAGCCCTCCAAGCTCCTACTCCAACAAGGCTTCTCGAAACTGTGTCTTGTCTTAGTTCTCCGGATCCCACAACAAGGTTGGTAAGGTACTTGGGATTCCTTTACTTGTAACCGCTTGATTTGATAATAGTGGAGTTTTGGGAGTGGTGACCTGAAAATCACCCGGTGGAGTTTTTGCCGCGAGGTTTTTCCCCATTCGTAAACAAATCACTGTGTCATTTAATTTTCGCAGCATATTTAGTTATTTGGTGATTTGTTTGTGCTTCCACGAAATTGCATGATAAATTGACTAATTAATAACTTGGCTAATTAATTAATTGGTTTAATCACAAGGGGTCATTTAGTTTGTGGCCTATCAAGTGGTATCAGAGCAGGCACACTCTGATTAGGTTTAATCTTTGCTGTGTTGATCCATTGACCTTTGTTTGTCATGGATAGAGGACAGTCATTAATCATGCCTACTTTATTTGATGGCACTAACTATGCATACTGGAAAGTACGCATGAGAGTTTTCTTGCGGTCTTTAGATGAGAAGGTGTGGCAAGCTATAGAGATTGGCTGGCCTAAGCCAAAAGATGAACCGGCAGATTGGGATGACGTAAAGATCAAGGTGGCTAACTTCAACAGCAGAGCGTTAAATGCCCTATTTAGCGCAATCACCAATAAAGAGTTCAAGAAGATATCCTCAACTGAAACTGCTAAGGAGGCTTGGACCATCCTCCAGACAACCTATAAAGGAACAAAGGCTGTTAAAGATTCAAAGTTTCAGAGGCTCACTACAATCTTTGAAGAAATTAAGATAGAGGAGGATGAGTCGTTTGATGCCCTATTTAGCACAATCACCAATGAGGAGTTCAAGAAGATATCCTCAACTGAAACTACTAAGGAGGCTTGGACCATCCTCCAGACAACCTATAAAGGAACAAAGGCTATTAAAGATTCAAAACTTCAGAGGCTCACTACAATCTTTGAAGAAATTAAGATGGAGGAGGATGAGTCGTTTGATGAGTTCTATGCCAAGCTCAAGGACATAGTGAACTCAGCCTTTAATCTTGGGGAAACCATCCTTGAACCCAAGGTTTTAAGAAAGGTGCTCAGATTTCTACCTGAGAGTTTCCATGCCAAGATTACGGTAATAGAAGAATCAAAGGATATTGACAAAATTCCTTTGACTGAGCTGGTTGGAAACTTGTAGACCTACAAGCTAGGACTATCTAGGATTGGTAAAACGGGTAAAAGCAAGAGCATGGCCTTGAAGGCAAAGAGTAGTGATATAGATGAGTCTTCCGATGATGAAGATTCCAAGATGAAGTCATACATTACAAGGCAGTTCAAGAAGTTTATGAAGAATGCCAATAGGAGGAACTTCGACAAGGACCGCAGACAATCCAGTTCTTCTCAGTTTAAGAGTCAAGACAGAGGGAAGAAGGATGCTAAGGATGGCGGTCAGTACACTGTTCCTGTAAGACCAAAGTGTTTTGGATGTCATGGATTCGGTCACATGACGCATGAATACCCAACATATATCAAGAGCATTGGGAAGAGTAAGGCAATTGCTGCAACTTTGATTGACACTGAGTCCGAAAATGATTCCGACAATGAGGATGATGGAATCTTAAATGCCTTCACTGCCACAGTCAATCCTACTGAAGGGATTGTTGAACAAGTGGATGAAGAAGAAGAACTGGTGGAGTCCAAAATTGAGAAGATGGATGATCAAGATGATATCCATTCAGCCTATGAGAAGCTTTACAAGCTCTCTGAGAAGCGTGAGAAATTATATAGGCTGGCCACCAAGAAGCTCAGTGATGTGGAACTTGATCGTGAAGAGTTGTCCACAAAGTTTGATGAGGCGAATCAAACTATTGGAGCACTGACATTTGAGAACAACTTTTTGGCTGAGAAGACTAAGAAGCTTGAAGTAGAGCTATCTCAAGTCAGAGCTCAATTGAAGAGGACTTCAAGTGCAAAGCTTGATGAGATGCTTAGCAATCAGAACTCTGCTTTGGATCGAACAGGCTTAGGGTATGGTCTTTCTTTCTCTAATACTGCTTCTACTAGTAATACTGTTTTTGTTTCTCCTGCTAATGACACTGAAATTGAGAACACTAATGTTAAAACTGAATTAACTAGTGAGAACTTAGACAAGGTTAAATCTATGTTAGGAGCACCCCCTAAGCAAGATAAGAAAAATGCTAAAAACCCTAAGGCTAAGAAGACTAACTCTCAAAAGCCTAAACAAAAGAAGTAGCATCTCTATCATTATTGTGGAGCTCCCGGTCATACTCGACCAAATTGCTATAAGTGGCTAGCCACTTAACAAAGTAACGACATGATAGCATCTGGAAGCCAAAATCAGCTTCAATCCTCTCTTGCTCCTCTTGGAGATCTTCTAAAAGCCCTTATGTTCCTTTCAAACTTGAACGGTTTCAATTCTTCCCCCTCACCGCCGGTTTAAGGGTTCAATCAAAGGAAAGGTTCTTCCAAGGTGTGGAAGAAAAATGACTCTAAGTGATTTCATCACTTTCTTTTCCCTTCTTGTTTTTCTTATTTGTTGCATTGCTTGTGTGTTTTACATTTTTGTTGAGTTAGTCTAGTTTTATGCTTTGCTTTGTTTAACATGTTTTTGTGTGTTTACTTTCAGTTTTGTTTATTTTGTTTTTAATATAAAAAAATTGAAAAATCAGAAAAATACAAAAACAGTGTGTGTTTTGTGTACTTTGGTACTTGTATACCTTGGATGGCCATTGAAACAAAGTTTTCTAAACTTTGTATCTCTTGTAGCTTAGATGAGCATCTCTATGTACAACTAAGCAAGTGAGCTTTGTGGCTCTTGTTTGTGATGAGTAAGATTAAGTTATCTCTTAAACTTAACACTTGTATCATTCTTTTCAACGGGTAGGACTAGAAAATCCTAAGAAAAAGGCATAAATAACTATCTCACCACTATTGGCCGCTAATCATAATATGACACCTGTATGCTTTGGCATAGCAAAAGTGCAGTGTCAAAGACACCTGTATGCTTCGGCATAGCAAAAGTGCAATGTTAAAGACATTCGTATGCTTCGACATAGTAAAAGTGCGATGTCAAATGCTTAACATCTTGGGTATTTCTTTTCTCTCTTTTTATACCCATGTATGATATGCTAAAAATAAAAGAAATATGCAAAGAAAATAAAAAGAAAAAAGATAAAAAATGCTTTAAATATGGTTGCAAGCGTATATTCTAGGAGATGTGGGAGTTATAGGATGTACCTCAAAGGTGATAATTCCCATCAAACAATTATGATTGTGTGTGAGTTAAAGTCATTTTCTCATATCTCAAATCGTCATAACATGTATACACATATGCAATCTTGTGATGTTTTGCACACACAACACACAATATTCTTTGCTACTATTGATACTATAAAGTTGTTATTTACAACTATGTATTTTGTTGGCTTTTATTCCGTGCCAAATTTGATTGTAATTATTTTCAATCATTTATACCCTGTATCTATTGTGGGATTTGTTGTAAGAGTTGTGTGATAGAGAGAGAGTGTGAAGACTCAAGCATTTGGAGGCTCAAGAATTCTTGCGGGTATGTCACGACCTAGTTTTCCGCGAAGTGAATCATGTGCTTTGCACATGTTGGAATGCGAAGAGTCAGGCCAGGTGGAGACAGCTGTGTCTCGCAAGTATCTCACGGGTAAGGCCTTCCCGCGAGACACCCGCGAGGCATTCTGTTCTGCCAGCCTGTCCAAGTCTGATTCACACCTTTTGTGCCTACACTATTTATACCCACATTACCCACAAATGTTGGGAAGGCTATTCAGAGAGAAAAACCCTAGAGAAGTTTTCTAAAACACACACACCCATCTTTTGAGAGAGAGCTACTCATCCTTAGTGAGAAATCATTGTAGTCTCTTCTCCATCCCTCCCTATTATCATAACTTGAGAGGAGATTTGTACCCAAACACAACCCACACCTATTCAGAGTGTAGAGAGTGTTTTGGAGTTGCTGGGAAGCATTGGAAGAAGTCAAGGATGGCAGATGCAACATGGAGCTTGTTGCGGGATCCGGAGAACTAAGACAAGACACGGTTTCGAGAAGCCTTGTTGGAGTAGGAGCTTGGAGGGCTTAGGTACATCGGGTAGATTAGGCTTGGAGGGTCTCTTGCTAACCCATGTATCCCAACTGATTGTCTAATGGATCGATTTTCGCTTGGAGGGCGGTGGAGAGATTTTTTGCCGAGTTCTTCGGTTTCCTCTTCGAAAATATGTCTCGGTGTTTTCTGTGTTTGCATCCTTCTTTCCTACTCTTTCATATTCCATTATACTACTATGTTATTTAGTTTATGGATTGGAGTAACTTATTTGTTCATCCGCTCGCATTTACACTATTCCGCACTTAGTATTAAGTTAATGTAAAATCTATCGAGCCGTTATTTTAATTGGGGGTCTAAATTGCTCTTGTGTTTTCAACACATTTTCGAGATTTCAGATACATGTGCAGGTACAATGTGATTTGGCCATCACAGGTTTTACATGTGCTAATGTATGCTCACTAAACTGTTTTAACTTGTTTTTGAAAAATAAAATTGGTTAGACTTGTTTAGTGTATGTGTGTGTGTTTTTTTTTCTGGATCCATGTGCTTAATTTTTTGTCAAGAGATGTTTTTAAGAGCTTTATATGTTGATTGGATCAATGGTTGAGGTGTATGTTGGATTGCATTCCTGGCTGTGTTTTTCACTTCTCGAAAAATTGCTTTTAACTGCTGGCTCGACACCTCCTCGATACGTTTTTATCTGTCGAGCTTCTCAAGCCTTTTCCTATCGTAATCTTGACACTTGATAGATTGATTGAGAAATTTCTTGTCTCCTCGATACCTCCTCGATACCTGGTCGATTGATCAAACTTCTGTTCTTTGAAACTGGTTCTTATACCTCGACACCTCTCGATATCTTTAGCTGTCGACGGCCTTTTCCTCAACACCTTACTCGACAGCATCCTCGATACCTCTCGACACCTCAGCTGTCGAGATTTACTGAGGTGTCTACATAAGCTCAGTCGCGATTTTTTCTCTAATTTCACTCGATCTCTCTCGATCTGTCCGAGGTGGTTCCTCTCCCACACACCCTTTTCTCACTCAAATCTTCACACCCACTTGATTTTCGGTCTTCCCTTGGTTTCAATCACTTGGTAAGATCTTATTTCCCTTCCTTTCTCATGCATTTCATGTTTTGAAACTTAGGTTTTGGGATTTTTGGAAATTTTTGGGGTTTTTCTTGAAATTTTGGGTTGGGTTTTCACTTAAATGTTTTCAAATGTCATACATTGCATTTCATGTGCATTAGAATGATATTTAGATGTGTGCTCTATGTTTGTGTGCTGGTAGGATTGGATTGGGTTGAGCCCATGATGTTTTTCAATTTGCATGTCACATGTTCATGCATTCCCATACATACGTACTTCTTGTTCAATATATTTGATATATGTGAACTGTGTTGGGTCTTTTCTGATTGTCTCCCTCTCTATCTCTTTCTCATTCTTTTACGTTAGTAGTGTCTATGGCACCCAAACATAAATCCACTCCGGCTCGGAACCTTTTGCATTCTGGAGCTTCCTCTTCCTCTGATTCTGCTCCTCTTAACCTTCGGTTCCGTGATAGAGATGCCCACAAGGCATTTTCGGAGAACTTTTCTCAATGAGGTGTTCATTCGGAACGCCAAGTCATTTTGGCGAACTTCGCTGACATTGACCTTCCCTCTGTCATTCACAGTAGGGGATGGAAGTCACTGTGTGACGTCTCGGTATCTTGTCCTCTCGTGCTGATTCAGGAGTTTTACTCTAACATGCACGGGATAGATTGTTCAGTACCTCTCTTTTTCACTCGCGTTCGAGGTACGCGCATTCCTGTCACACCGCAGCTCGTTACGCTCATTTCTGCTTTTTGTTAGCGCCTAGCTGATTGGGGTGAGCATCAGTACACATCATGTAGACCTTTTGCTAAAGGTCCTAGATTTCTAAACATGGTGATGACTTTTGTACTCCATCCTTTCTCTCACTACAACTCCATCACAGAGCCTCGTGCTCAATTTTTGTTATCTCTTCTTGAGCATCTTACTATAGATTTTCCTTCTCATTTTATCATTTCTATCATAGATGTTCATTTAGATTCAGCGTCCCGTGATAAGCTTATCTTTCCTTCCGCTATCACAAGGATTTTACGCCATTTTTCTATTCCCTTTCCTGTGTCCAATCACTTCACACACATATGTGCCATAGCTGCCGTTACCGTAAAATGTAGTGAGGCTTAGTTTAGGTCGCGACAGACAGATTCGACTCCTCCCTCCCGTTCAGCTCCATCCAGATCTGCTCCACCTACATCTACTCCTTCTTCCTTTACGGGCGATGTATCTCTTGGAGACATCATGGCGCAGTTGCAGCGCATGGATGCTCACCTCAATACACTCTCCTCTGAGTTGTATTAGGTGAATGTTCGTGTTGGTTGTCTTGCATGACGGCAAGCGACCATGGGTGGTTTTGCTCTAGAGGCTATTCCTTCACCACCTTCTCCAGCAGCTTCAAACTCTGAGGATGATGATGATGGAAATGCTAGCTCTACTGATAAGATGTCTACATGACACTCTACCCTTTGTCACTCGTGATAAAAAGAGGGAGTAGTTTTGGGTTATGAGAGTAGTCATCTTTGGGGGAGAGTTAGTATAGGACATTTTTGATAGGGGGAGTGTTGATATTTTTGAGGGATGTAGTGAGGTTTTGATATATCTTTTCTTTTCTATTCTTTATAGATACATTAATCCTGTATATGAGGTCTTTTGACTAGTTTTTACATACATTGTACTTATTTTCTCTATATGTGAATGTATGTTTCTTTCACCTCTCTCTTCATGTGTTGTCTCTTCTCTATCTTTATACACATGTTCTTTATACTTGTATGCAATCTATTATTTCTGTTTCACACAAGATGCCTTGATGAGTTTTGTTTAAAGTGTTTCAGAAATACAGGTTGTCAAAGTCTACTTGCCATAAGCTCTCTTCTTGCAAAGTTTTTCAAGAGTTTGTGTTAGGATAGATTTTATTGTATTCAACAAGTGAATATGAGTTGAGTGATTTATGACTTCTCTCATATGTTGATTTGTTTGTTGTAGTTTTGTCATGGATTGCCAAAGGGGGAGATTGTTAGGATATGTGTTTTCACTTGTTAAGAACATATGTCACTTATTTATGTAAATTGGCTAAATCCTTTGACAAAACGCACTCTACTTGTAATTGGGTAGTTCTAGGTGTTTTTAATACTTCAAGAAATAAGGTTCCAAGGTCAAGTGTTGAAGTCATCAAGTCTGTCCAAGAAAAAGCAAGCTGAAGTGCAAATTCATTAAAACTCGACACCTGCTTGATAGCTACCTCAACACCTGCTATCTGTCGAGATTTATAATTTCAGATTTTTTGATATGATTTTCTTGGGATCTGTGAATATACTTTTGGGTCTTCTTTTCTTCTAACCCTAAACATATAAAAGGATTGTTTTAAGAGCCGTCAAATTGTACACAAGTTGTAAAAGCATTGAGCAATCTCTGTTTAAGCAAATTGTGATAAAAGACGAAGTTCTTGATCTAGTTCATCTTCTCTGACGAAGTTGCTGTGTATTTGCACCAAAGAGTTTTGTGACCAAGCATCTTCCTGATCTTCATCGTGTAGGATGAACTGAAGAACTTTGCAGGCAACCTCTCCTCCTTAGTTGGTGTTTTGAAGTCGTGTACTAGGATCCGCGCATTGGTTAGTCACGTACTTGAGAGCCGTGCATCAAAAGGGAAATTGTCACTATAGATCAAGTCCAATTGGGTATTGGGGTAAGGGTTAAATTGTAGGTTGGTAAGGTACTTGGGATTCCTTTACTTGTAACTGCTTGATTTGATAATAGTGGAATTTTGGGAGTGGTGACCTAAAAATCACCCGGTGGGGTTTTTGCCACGAGGTTTTTTCCCATTTGTAAACAAATCACCATGTCATTTAATTTCTGCTACATATTTAGTTATTTGGTGATTTGTTTGTGCTTCCACGCAATTGTATAATAAATTGATTAATTAATAACTTGTCTAATTAATTAATTGGTTTAATCACAAGGGGTCATTCAGTTTGTGGCCTATCAGACTTTATTAGTGTTTATTGTTAACACATTGTGAGTTTCTGAATAGAGTTACTGGATTGGAATTAGGTTTATTTAGTTGTGAATGGCCAATCAGTAGGTTAAATGAATGGTAGACATCAAAATATTGATGTTGTGTTAGGTGATGCATTGTGCAAGAGATTTTCCTTTTTCAAATTTTGGTTGTGGATTTGCAACTACTGATATATATGATATGTGACTTGCTTGTGATTTTTATTTGCCACACACAAAATTTTACTGGTGTATATGGAGACCAATTTCTACGAAATAGAAGTGTAGAACAAAGTCAGTAGAGGGCTTAGACCACACTAAATTAGCTTCTAACTCACACTGCAAAGCTACTAGAAGCCTTGTATACTGTCTGACTTCAACCAACACCAATTGACTGATGGATCTAAACCTACGTTGTTGTAACTATGGTTGTTAAAATCAGGATCTAGATTGTACGATCCTATGATCCTACGATCTTACCTACCAAAAAGATTTGGATCATTTCAAGATCGTTCATATTCAAGGATTGGTACTAGGATTGTTCAAGATCGGTGGGATCGGTAGGATCATACATCCAAATGATACTTCACGATCCCAATTTCTTGCCAATATCTTCAGGCTAACAGATGACTACTTGGGCTCAAATAAAATAAAAAACAACCAATTTCGAGTTTTCATCTCTTCTTTGAGTTTATGAGAATGTAAAGGTGTAATTTACAACTATGTGTTTTGTTAGCTTTAATTTTGTGTCAAATTTGATTGTAATTTTATTCAATCTTTTGTACCCTGTATTTATTGTGGAATTTAATTGTAAGGGGTGTGTGTTAGAGAGAGAGAGTGTGAAGACTCAAGGAATTGAAGATAGAAGATTTCTCGCTGGTATCTCGCTACTAAGCATCCAGCAAATTAATGCATGTGCCCTGCACATGACTTGAATGCGAAAAGTCAGTACAGATGGAGACAGTTGTGTTTCATGAACACTATATATACCCACATTACCCACAAATGTTAAGCAGTGCTTCTGAGGGAAAACCCTAGCCACAAACCTTAAGAGTTAGAAATTGTTATACCCACATTTCTCTACATAATTGCTTGTGGATTTTCCTCAACTCCTACCTCTCTATTTCCATACCATTAAGAGGTTGATAGCCCAAACACTTACCACACCCTTTCAGTGTGTCAAGTGAGGTTTTGGTGTTACTGGGAAGCATTGGAAGAAACCAAGAATGGCAAATGCAACATGGAGCTTGTTGCGGGATCCGAAAAGCTAGACAAGACATGGTTCCGAGAAGCCTTATTGGAGTAAGAGCTTGGAGAGCTTAGGTATATCGGGTAGATTAGGCTTGGAGAGTCTTTTGCTAACCTATGTATCCTAACTGATTGTCTAGTGGATTGATTACCGCTTGAAGGGCGACGGAGAGGTTTTTCACCGAGTTCTTTAGTTTTCTCTTTGATAACACATCGGCGTGTTATCTTGTGTTTGCATCTCTCTTCCCTACTATTTTTCATTCCATTTTACTGCTGTGTTGTTAAGTTTATGGATTAGAGTAGCTTGTTTATTTATCTGCTCGCATTTAGACTATTTTGCACTTAGTATTAACTTATTTGTAAAATCAGTCGAGCCTTAATTTTTATTTGGGTGGTCTAAACAGATTTTGTGTATTCAACAAAAATTTGAGCTTTCAATTGGTATCAGAGCGGGTGCACTAGCTGTGGTTTAATTACCTTAGTGCAATCCTTAACCCCGTTTGAGATGGACCGGTCTCAATCTTTAAATGTTCCACCATATTTTGATGGTAGCAACTATGCCTTTTGGAAAGTCCAGATAAGGGCATTCTTATGTTCAATTGATGATATTGTTTGGGATGCCGTAGAAGTAGGATGGACTGGGTCAGAGGCCACTAAATCCATTTGGGATAAGGCAGCCCTTGCGGCAGCTAATGCTAACAGTAAAACTTTGAATGCAATTTTTTGTGGTGTTTCTCTTGATGAGTTTCACAGGATTTCTCACATAATAGTTGCCAAGGAAGCTTGGGAGATATTGGAGACCACCTATGAAGGCACAAAGAAGGTGAAAGATACTAAGTTGCAGATACTAACCACTCGGTTTGAAGAGCTGAAAATGAGTGAAGAAGAGTCATTCGACTTATTCTATAGCAAGCTGAACAAGGTGGGTATTGGCGAGTTCAACTTGGGTGAGAAAACAGAGGACTCAAAGATAGTGAGAAAAATCCTTTGATCATTGCTAGAGAGCTTTCGAGCAAAAATCACAGCAATAGAGGAAAGTAAAGATTTGGATGAGATCAAAATCCAAGAGCTCATTAGATCTCTCCAAACATATGAGCTAGGACTGCCTTCTTATAAGTCGAGTAAATCTCTTACTCTTAAAACCATCACCGAGAGAAATGTGACTGACCAACGGGTGTTAAATAAGCCTCATAACCAATCAGTGGTTAGGTTTGAAGCCAAAGGGAAATCACTTCCAAAATATCAAAGAGGTTCGAGAATTCAACATTTTGGTCATCACTGTGGACTTCAAGGACACACCAGACCAAATTGTCATAAGCTGAGGGCATTGAAGAATGTAAGTAATTAGAGGTCAAGAGGACCAAGAAATGACAAAAGGAATTGGGCTGTTGAACAATCAAGAGGTCGAGATGGTGATTCTGGTGTGATGGATGTGATGAAAATGATTGATGCATTCACCACCTATTTAGCAAGCTTCTCCAGAAGGTTTGAAGGCCACAATACTCGTACCCAATCCTATAGGGATATACCCCCAAATGCACGTGTCGTGTGGGTGAAGAGGGGTACTCATGCATAAGCATTACAACATGTCCATGCATTAATTCTTCTAATGTGTAGGCGCATATGTTCATGCATCACGATATGCATAATTCACTTTGTGTCAATTGCTTCTGGTTTATAGCATGTTTCTTTTACTTGTTTTGGTTTGTACTTGTTTTTGTTGATCTTACTTTATTTGCTTTGTTTTTGAGTATGTTCAAAAATTCAAAAACCCATAAAAATTGAAAAATCTTTAAAAAGTTTGATCGCTTGTATTGTGTATATCACATGTGAGTTTGGCCTAATACCTTCGTACTAATGGTGTAGTGTATTTTTGAGCTTAGCTTGTTTTATATGCACATATATCTGTGTAGGAGAAATCTTGAAAACTATGTGTGATTGTTGTAGATAGATCTTCAAACTTGTCATGAATGATTGGTCAACAGTCTTGATGGTCTTGATACTTGCATAGGCTTGTGCCTATATATCTTCCCACATTTTTCTTTTATGTTTTTGCAATAGAGCTCGCCAAATGTAAATCTCCAACTGAAAAGAGATATTGAGCTGCAAAATCCTGTCGCACATACTAGTATTTGACTAGGAAAAAGGGAAAGTGACTTTTCTAATGAAATGTATGGTGCTTAAAAAGCCAAAGGCTAACTCTCAATGTTGAAATATCAAAAATTTCAAGCACCGATCTCAAAAAGAGATGTATTATCCAAAAAGGATCAAATGTTATGATTTATGCAGAAGTCAAATGAAAAGCTTCTATGTCTTGTAATCAATCTCTTGTGGGAGGTCATATATGCTCATTTCTATAATTGAGATAGTCCACTTGATTTTGTTCTAGTTGTGTATGACTTGATTGAATTGATCATTGAAGTTTTACTCTGGTCTAAGGAATTTTCCACATTTGATACTCACACATAACACACAAGACTTTGTTCAAGTAATGCTTATCTCATTTGTGTGATTGTACATGTTCAAATGTGCTATGTATGGTCAATTACTTGTTGATCAAATCCAAAAATATTTTTGAGTGTTTTATATGTTTTTGAAAGTGATTTTTATACTTTTGTGTCTTTATCTTTTGATCAAAATGCATTTTTGTGTCTTTCTCCAAAAACTGGTTTAAAGGTTGTTTCGCAAGAAGCTTGTGACTTAGAGCTTCCCGCGAAATGTGCTTAAGGGAAATTAAAAAGTTACATTTTTATAAAGAGAGTCTCGCTACTGTCTCGCGAGTATTTCGCGACTAAACATTTCTCGCGGAACTTTTTAGTCAAAAACTGAAATTTTTTTCAATAAATACAGAGACTATCGTGATTGTCTCACAACTTATTCACGATTAAAAGCCTCTCACGAAAGTTTTTGAGCTTTAGTGGCCATTCTCGCGACTATCACGCGATTGTCACGCTACTGCCTAACCAGCAAAAAATGTGTGTTTTCAATTTTTATGTAGTAGATGTGGCATGTTTTCAAATACTCTTAAGTTCCCTCGCACTACCTCTCACGAACCCCTTTCAACCAAAATCTTATTTTCATTCAAACCCCATCATTTTCAAGCAAAATTCTCTACAAAATCACTTCAAGGTATGTTTTCCTAAACATTGTTTTCATTTTTGTCTTAAATTTTGTAGATTTTAGCTTAGGGTTTTAAAAATTGGGGATTTTCGAAAACTGGGCTGGAGTTCTTAATTTTGTGAAAATCTTTTCAAAATTTTGATTAGGCTGAGTCCCATTTGCTGTGTTTGTGTTTGTGTTGGCCCCATGTGGCAATCTAAGCTTGTATTGAGGCAGTTTTCACCATGTTCATGCATTGTTCATAGTTGTAGTGCATTATTGCATGTTAGGTATTTGACAAAATGTCCTAGTGACACTCTTGTGTTGTATTGGACTCAACTGAGTTCCAATGCTTGGGTTTACTCTTGATTGAACATGTGTAACATGTTTTGGTCAAAGGGTATGTGTTTTTACACATTTTCCTAATTTGTGCATCAATGCCATGTTATGAACACACTAGACACACACTAGACATCCTCTAGGCACACCCAATGCATCACCTGCTACACTCACATGCATTAGCACATGCACAGCCCAAACACACAAATGCACAGTTACTTAATTCATGCATTGTGCTTTTGTTTACTTGTTTTAACGTCCATAGCATGCTGTTTTAAGGTATTTGCTCTGTTTTGAGTTGGTTATGCTCTATTTTAGGTTGTTTTACCTTTGTTTTGGACTAACTTGAATCTAATCAAGTTTGTGGTTTTTTTTTTCTACATTTTTTTCTTTGCTGTATCTTCATTTGTGCAGATGTATCGCCGTTCTTCACGCAGTAAAGACCCTGTAATTGACCTTACATCACACTAGTGTCAAAAAGGACACGACATTCATTTGAAGTCTCAAATAGCAAGAGATTCAAGACTCCTTTGGATTCTCAAACCTTCTCCAACATTTTTCAGGACACCCCCATTATGGTAGAATGTATTGTCTAGTTTGATACCTTGGGATCTACATTTATCCTTAGGATTTTTATAGACAAGGATTGGGCTGAATTATTCGGAATTTTCGAGGATTCGATTAATGAATTGGTTAAGGAGTTTTACTCAAATGCAAGATTTACTGGAGTAGAATTACAATGTTGGATTAGAGGAAAAGAGTTCAGCATCACACCTGACTACCTTGCAAAGCTTCTTCATATCACTTGACCTGCAAATGTGGACAGCTCTCCATATGATGACAGACTTCCTATAGTGACAAATATACTTCATATTCTTGGAGATGAACATGAAGTCTTAGCAAAAGGCACATCCATTGGAATAGCAAAGTTCAAACCTGAACTAAAGACTTTCACCTTCATCATGTTCTTCAATCTATATCCACTGTCCAACACGGGTTTCATCAATCTTGGGCGGGCACAATTCTTGTGTGATCTAATCACAAGAACTCCGATTGACATTTGTGCTCATATCTTCCAGACAGTAGCACGATTAGCAGCAAAAATGTGTCTTCCGTTCTGCAGTTCGTCGTTGCCTAATTTCTATATCCTTTCTTGAAAAGAGCAAAAGTCATTCTTTTGCTGAGCGGCAAAAGCAAAATCTGTCCACACCACCAAAAGATGAATCTGTTCAACATGTCACTCACTCAAGTCATGGATCAGCTGCTCACACTACTGAGACTACATCTTCTCACATTCGTGAGCCTCCGACTGTTAGCACTCAGCCAGGTCAATCTAGATCTCACATTGACCGGTTCACCATTTTGGTTGAAGGTTTGCAAAAGCGTGTGTCAGGACTTGCAAATGTCATCTACTCCACAAATAACCAAGTTCAAATGCGCCTTATTGCCATTGAGACATAGCTAGATGAGATTCAATGCAAGTTAGAGGAGTGCCTTTAGCTATTCGTGCCAAAAAGGGGGAAAGCATACTCCTTGTATAGAATGTACAAATTGGATGATAGCATACAGTAAAGGGGGGAGCATCACAAGAAGGGAAGTGTGCATAGTGAAAGGGGTAGTTTTTGTGAGCTCAAAAGGAAAAGAACAACTTTATAACGTTTGTTTATTATTTTTATTGCTTTAAAGCTTTTAGTACTTTGTTATATATTTCAGTTTAATGTTCAATGTTTGTGATCATCTCAATGCTTTGTAGCAATTTTTTTTGTACTTTTAAGATATTGCTAATATGTCTTAAGTATCTCACTCTTGTACCCTAGTAGGATATTATTTCCTAGATGCAAAACTTCGTGTATTTTGCATTGGTTGAGTGTTGGATATGCAATTGATCCTTGGGATTGTTCTTAATTGCATTGCGTGTCCGGATGAGCATCTATTTGCTAAATGTTCATTGTATTCATTCTTTAATCACTATTCTTGTATGATCAAGATATGCTTACTTGTTATATTATTTACAAACTTGATCGCATTTTACTTGTTCATGTATGTGTAACACCCCAAACTCATAGCAAGGATTTAGATGCACAACTTGTCTTAGAAATAATCAACAATAATATAATGGAACAGAGCGTAATTAAATATCCACAAATAAACTTCAACCCATCAAAATCTTTCCCATGAGATCCATAAAAACAAAACCTTAACAACAAAGTCTCCAAATACAATCTCAAATCGTTCCACAAATGTCAAACTCACTATCCCAAAAAAATATTAAAATAGTTCACCAACTAACATAGCTCCAAAAGAAGTCGTCAATCTAAGGCTCCACTAATCTACCACCAAAAGACATACCACTGCTCTAATATGAAAGGGTGGAAAAAAGGGGGTGGGGGGTGAGCTAGAAGCCCAATAAGAGACTACATAACATGAGAATGTCTTTCAAAACAAACCATTACTATCATTGACAAAGTATAGTCTTTACAAAACATTTACAACTAGTTTTTAACAGTAATACAATATATTCTATAAAACTGTCAAGAATAAAACATTTAACTATAACGCTATAATCATTAAATAAAAATAATAACCACTTTAGTTAGCCAGAATACACTAAATAGGTAGAAACAATATATTATAACAATAAACAATCTTTTTCCACTGATAAAGATCAGTAACAATAAAACAGTAATTTGATATGGAAAACATTAGTCAGACAAAGACATAAGCTGCTAAACACTCGGTGGGTGATTCCCATGGGGAATAATAACACTAATCTCAAAGAG
Organism: Quercus cerris; assembly: GCA_963669245.1. Lineage (NCBI taxonomy): Eukaryota > Viridiplantae > Streptophyta > Magnoliopsida > Fagales > Fagaceae > Quercus > Quercus cerris. The sequence continues at coordinate 45,160,590 of OY770006.1, forward strand.
GCAACACTGGCTCCGTAGAGCAAACGATAACACTGCACCACACCACAATAACACTAAATCGGCCGAAGGCCAACACTTAACCTTGTGTTGGCAAAGGTTGCAGAATGTCTAATTGACTATTTGAAAACATTCTTGACATGTACAGTTTCATAATAATATACAATAAATAATAAAATTCTGGTATATAATATGCATTTACAATGGTATAAGTTTTTGAAACTTCACTTTTGCAATTACATATATACAAATATATTTTTTACCAAATATATATATATATATATATAGATATACACGTCTTAAGAGACGTCATGTTCTGTAGTCCACTTACCTCTAGTTGTTAAACCAAGCTTCACCTCAACAGTCTGAAACAATATCAATTAGAACCTAAACAAACACAAGACGACTCAATAAGAATGGATACACTAAGGCAGCAACAAAATATAAATTTCACTCTTAAAATTTGTATCTCACTACTAATTCTGAAACTATAGCTGATCTAGTACTCAATTGCTTTATCAAGTACTCCAATATCAATGCCCAGTAAACAATTCTAATGAGCCGAATATGTAAATCTCTATTTTATTTAATTCTCCCAGTACAAGTTGGCTTCCAAATAATCACATGCTTGTGGATCATATTAATCCAAAATAAATATATAGCATCCATAAACTCTAACCGTAGGACTTAGTATTCTATAGCATGTATTGACAAAAATTTAGGAACTCGAAACCATGTTATAGATTACCAGGTTCAATATGTCAACACCACTAGTAATTAAGCTACGCAAATCCCAAATAACAAATCCCTCTAAAAGCTAAAATCTGTGATACCTATATCTAAGTACACAAAGACCAATTAAACACCACCCTAGGACATCTACAAGTGATATTCCTATAGGATGTGATGCTACTCCACGTACATATGTGAGGATCAGTTTCACAATAAAATAATGAAAGTCTAAAATACACTTCCATAAAATCTTCTATTCCTAAGCAACTGTCATTATAATTCTAATATTTTTAAGTAGTTTAGAGGCGAAGGTTCCTTCATCAAATATGAGTCCAACGATATCAATAAGGCTTGCATAAAAATATATATATATATATATATATATATATATATATGCTTACCTCAATATAACAAATTTGCTAGCTGCCCCTAGTAGTGCCACAGTTTTCTATCCCTTCAATTTTGAGAAACCCTAATTCTCTACTCTTAATCTTTTATACGCCAACCACTGAATTTTTTTTCCTTCAGCTTCTCTCTCGGTCTTTCACGCAGGAAGCCCTAGCTTCTTATCACCTTTACACGTTAAAACTATTTCCACTAGGGCTGAAAATTAAAACCCACTAAAAACTCATAATAAGGTTGTTTACATAGGCTAGGACTTTAAAGTATTCCAATAACACTTAAACTCCTAATCCAAATAGGTTTTAGTCACTTATCCTTTTCCTTAAACAATAAGGAGACTAAAAGTTAAATATGAATAATCCAAACAAAAATACCAATTCACATTACCTTTTTTTTTTTTTTTTTTTTTTTTTTTTTATGATAATATAAAATAATATTACTTCCAAAATAAATTAAACAATTCATTAACTCCAATCTAAAAGCAATTAAATTAAATTCAAGTGAGACGGGTGTTACAGTATGTACCTTGTGTTCAACTTGTCATAAGCTTAATGAAAGTTTTGTTTGTGTGCAAGTGTTTCGGGTTACAGGTATATATGGACAAGTGCTTTACAACTTCTAGGTTAGGTGTGAGTGAGTTTTGCCACTATTCCCAAACTCATGGTTAAGTTTAGAGTATGTTTTAGGGGTTTTGTCATGGAATAGCCAAAGGGGGAGACTGTAAAGTTGCAATTTACAACTATGTGTTTTGTTCGCTTTAATTCCGTGCCAAATTTAATTGTAATTTTATTCAATCTTTTGTAAGGGGTATGTATTAGAGAGAGAGAGTGTAAAGACTCAAGCAATTGAAGATAGAAAATTTCTTGCGGGTTTCTCGCTACTAAGCATCCCACGAAGTGATGCATGTGCCCTACACATGATTGGAATGCGAAGAGTCAATATAGATGGAGACAACTGTGTTTCGTGATTAGCTCGCGGGTAAGGCCTTCCCGCAAGACACTCGTAAAACATTCTATTTTGCCAGGCTATGCTATCTGATACACACTTTATGTACCCACACTATATATACCCACATTACCCACAAATGTTGAGGAGTGTTTCTAAGAGAAAACCCTAACCATAAACCTTGAGAGTTAGAGATTGTTATACCCACATTTCTTTACACAATTGCTTGTGGATTTTCTTCAACTCCTACCTCTCCATTTGCATACCATTGAGAGGTTGATAGCCCAAACACTTACCACACTCTTTCAGAGTATCAAGTGAGGTTTTGGTGCTGTTGGGAAGCATTGGAAGAAGCCAAGGATGGCAGATGCAACATGGAGCATGTTGCGAGATCTAGAGAGCTGGACAAGACATGGTTCAAGAAGCCTTGTTGGAGTAGGAGCTTGAAGGGCTTAGGTACATCGGGTAGATTAGGCTTGGAGGGTCTCTTGCTAACCCATGTATCCCAACTGATTGTCCAGTGGATTGATTACCGCTTGGAGGGTAGCAGAGAAGTTTTTCACAGAGTTCTTCGGTTTCCTCTTCGATAACACATTGGCATGTTATCTTGTGTTTGCATCTCTCTTCCCTACTCTTTTTCATTCCATTTTACTGTTGTGTTGTTAAGTTTATGGATTAGAGTAGCTTGTTTGTTTATCCACTCACATTTACACTATTCTACACTTAGTATTAAGTTAGTGTAAAATCAATCGAGCTGTATCATTGTGTTATTTATTTTCCGCACTGTTCAATGATATGATTTACTTGTGATAACCTAGATCTGAATAATTTACCTAAGTTAATCATTTGGCTAAATAACTAGGTTAATATGTTTGTGTTTAAGGGGTCTAAAAACATACAAGTGGTATCAGAGCAGGTTAGCTCTTGTATTTAGATCCTTTGATCTAAGAGTTGATCCTTGACCCTCTGCTGTCATGGAACACGATCACTCTCTTGTGATCCCACCTCACTTTGATGGGAATAACTTTACCTACTAGAAAGTAAGGATGAAAGCATTCCTAAAATCTATTGATAAGAGAGTCTAGAACTCCATTGAATATGAGTGCGAGAAGCCCACTACTCCAGTTAGTGAGTGGCAAACTTCTCAGAAAGAAACAGTCGCTTTTAATAGCAAAGTCATGAATGCTATTTTTGATGCTGTTTCTATGAAGGAATTCAAGAGAATTTCTAATGTTAAGGTTGCTCATATTGCATAGAATATTCTCCAAACTGTGCATGAAGGCATAAAGGCAGTTAAGATTAACAAATGGCAGTAGTTAACCACTAGATTTGAAAGTATTAGAATGTCTAATGATGAATGTTTTGATGAATTCTATGCTAAATTGAATGATATTGTTAATGTTAGGGTTTGTGCCCTAAAATCCAATTTATTGGCATGTCATGAATAATTAAGTTGCTTAATTATATGAGACCATTTATGAACTAATGGGACATTATCTTAGTCCATGAGATGCATAGTATGTGATTTATGTGAAAAGTCACAGAAAGATATAAATCACAAGTTCTTTGTAAACTCATAGTTTTAGTTCGTAGTCGGTGATGAAATTGGGCATTTCATCTGCGAAGACTATAACATATCAACTAAGATGATTTGTCTTGATCATGGAAGTGGAGACTTCTAGTTGGTATGTTGATATGTTTTAAGAGTTAAGACATATTGAACTGGACCGCTGTGAGATTTATTATTCTCCTAATGACTGTCAATTGAATAATAAATCTCACGACTTCTATTTACATCAACTCTAAATCCTGAGAGAATGATGGACCTGATCATGAGATGTAGGTTGCTTTGATATATCAGGAGTGAGATCTATAACTTATGGTCAAAACCTCAGTATGTTGGGCAGCCACATTTAGTGTTGATGGAACATATATTCTCAAGATGGAATTCATAATCTCTTAACGGAGATATAAAATATTCTCTTGAGATAAGTTTAATGGGTTTGGTTATTCAGAGTGTTGGGCCCAACCACTTTAGTAAAGAGTTACTAAAGTATATATTTATGAAATTGGATTTCATAAATATATGATGAATAACATAAAGGATTAAACCGGGTACTCAAGGATTAAGATGTAGTAATCTTCAAAGTGGCAGTCAATATTAATGACTTTGTATTACTACGAATATTTTAATGAAGGGGTTGAATGTATAATAAAGTCTTGGGAAATAATTTATAGATAAGGCCTAGAGTGCAATTATATTCTTATAGTGGTATTGAATATAATTAATGGTAACTTTGGACTTGTCAAGAGTTGACGGAAAAGCCCAAGGCCCATTGGAGCTAGTGTCTTATTGGTCCCTTTGGTCCCATCTCAAGCCACAAACTAAAGCCCAATTGGGTAGGCCCAAATGGGCTAACCCAATTAGAAATCAGTCATTATTTAATAAGTGTTATTAAATAAAGAAACTATGAGAATAGTTTAACGTACGTAAGATGAAAAGAAAAAGAAATCAGTTTTTCTCCACAAGGAGAAGAAGAAGGATTTTTCTTTGGGAATCTATGTACAAAAAGACTGATTGAGAGACCACACATCTTGGGCACCATGTGGAATTGAGATGAAGATTGAAGGTATTCTCAAGTTTGGTTTTGAAATTCACTGCACCAAGGTACGCTTTCTATTCTTTGATTCTAGTAATTCATGGTTACATGTTTATCTTTCATGATTGAAGTAGATCCGTTTTTTTGTTGTTGCTTCCGCTGCGTGTGTTTTTGTATGAGATACAAAAACCCAACAGTTAACTCTGCTTAAAATTTAGGTGAAATCTATGATCAACCTAAAATTGCTAGGAAGATACTTAGATCTTTGACTGAGGACTTTAGACCTAAATTGACTGCCATAACTAAAAGAAAGGATGTGGACTCCATCCCTGTTGATGAACTTGTAGGATCTCTTCAGTCCTACGAGTTGGACCTACCTAAGACAAGCAAATCCAAATCAATGGCTCTTAAGTCTGTTGATGATGTTGATGTGAATGGATTTGATGATGAACTCTCTGCTACAGAGATTGCTTACCTTGCCAAGAACTTTAGAAACTTTCTTAGGAACGATAACAGAAGGGCAAGAGGTAAAAACAATGTTGAACCTAGAAATTTTAGGAGGAATGAACCCACTAAGGTGAACAATACTAAAAAACCTAAAGAGAAAGTAGGTTAAACCTCTAATAATTTTATGGGTCAATAATGTTTTGGTTTTCAAGGGTATAGTCATGTGAAATCAGAATGTCCTACATTCTTAAGATCGAAGGGTAAGGTTATGGCTGTAACCCTTAGTGATGATGAAGTTTCTAATAATGAGTCTAGTAGTGATGAGAATGGAAACTTCATTGCTTTTATAGCTACTACTATAGTTGATGAAAGTGTTGTGGCCGATGAGAACTCTTCTAATTGCGAACTTTTTGAGAATGCTGATTTGCAAGAAGCCTATAATAAGTTTTGCAAGGTTGTTGCAAAGGATGCTATGAATGTAGATTTAGGCTTACAAAAGATTGCTTCTCTTGAACTTGATAAGAAAAATTTTCTCTTGAAATTATTTGATGCTAATGAATTGCTTGATAAGGTGAAGACCGAGAACATGTTATTGCTTGATAAAGTTAAAAATTTGGAACTTGAATTATCTGTTGTTAGAGAACAAACAAATAGGTCTGCTAGTTCCAAACTTGAACATATGTTGAGTATTCAAAAGTCTCCCTTAGACAAAACTGGTCTAGGTTTTGAAGATAGCATCTCTGTGACTAAGAATCATTCCACAAAATTTGTTTCTTCTTCTAAGCCTCCCGTGAGTGAGGTTGTCAAACCGACAGAAGTTACTACTCTTAGGAAGATTAGGTTTGATCTTTAAGAGTCTAAACCTAAGACTCCTAACCCTCCTAAGGACAAATTGCATGATAGACCTGCATGGATTTGTCATTTTTGTGGAAAGTCTGGGCACATTCGTCCAACTTGTTTCAAGTTTGCTAAGCGAGCAAATAAGCCAAAAGTACCTGTGCCTCAAGCACAAGATCCCATGGTACTTATTGGTGAATTGGTAAAGGCTTTAAACCTTTATTCCATTCCTGGAGTTGCTCAGCATTCTAATATGAATAATAACTCCAATCCTAGAATTGCATCTAAAAATTTTTGGAAGTAAAAGGCTCGATCTAATTGAGTCTTTCTGATATGATCCTTGTGCTTCATCTCTCTATTTTTTGTGACCATTCATCTTTGTTGTTTTTATTTTTTATTTTTTGCTTTTCTAGGATTTGAATTGCATAACATTCATGCATTTCATACTAGGTTGTTTTTGTTTTTTCTTTTCCCAAAAAAAAAAAAAAAAAAAAAAAAAACAAAAAAAAAGGAGGAAAAGGGAAGAAAAATGTGTTTTGCATTATTTTTCTTGGATTTGAAATCAAGGATGACCATATTATCTTTACATAACATGTTTATGTACCTTATTTAGCTTGGAGGAGCTTATTTTATCACACTTTACTAGTTTGAGCTTTGTAGTGCATGTTGTGTGGGAGTTGTTTATAGTTTTTAATCACATGATCTTGATCGTGAAGTCACATGTCTTTGACTGTTGGACTTGAACTTAATGAAAAAGGCATAAATAACTATCTCACCATTGTTTATTAGCCAATCATGAACACCTTAGTGCATATTATAAGATTTTGTGCTCGAAAAAGTGTAGCACACGCACAAAAAGAACATAAGGTGTAGCCTTGGATTAAATGCTAAAATTGGTGTGTACATTATTGGGCTATAATAACTTCACAATCAAATAAAATTGGTGTGTACATTATGAGGCAAATCAAGAAACTTACATGATTATAAGCTTTTATTCTAGGAGATGTGAGAGTTATATGATGTAACTCTTTAGGTGATAATCTCTTTCAAAACGCTGTGATGAATTTTGTAGAGATTGTGATTGATTACTATCTATTTATCACCTCACATGTATCTCAAGTTTTTGTTAGTTGCACACACTACACAAGTTACTCTTTGCTAAACTTGGTACATTATATTGTGTGTGATCTTGTTGTGGCCATCCAAGATTGAAAGTTATTTGGTTTTAATGCAAAATATGTTTAAACTTTGAGATTTAAGGACAATTTGAGTGAAAATTTTGTTTTTGGAAGATCTGGGTTAAATTCAAGGGTTTTTGGAAAACTTTTCATCTCATACTCATGCATATTATTCATAAAATATTGTGCTTTGAGGAGTTTCTACATTAAAATGCTTTGTTTTTCAAAAATTTGATTTTTCTAGATTTTCGACCGATCGAACTTGTTTCTTGACCGATCGAAATTGCGATTAAAAATTTGGTTTAAATCTACCTAGCTCGATTGGCATTGGATTGATCAAAATTAATTTTCGATCGATCAAACCTAATTTTAGACTGATCAAAAATCGTTTAGAAGGTTTTTTTAAAAACATAAGCTTTTCACGAGTTCTTCACTATTTCAAAATTTTTCAAAAAGCTTTTTGGCTCTCTACCTTCGACTGATCCAACTCAAGTGATTTTTTGTCGTTTTCCCTTAAATTTTCTTCAAGGTTTTTATCTTCTTGTGCTAGTAAGACTATATTGCCCTTTCTTTTTTGGTTTAATCTCATTTTTCATGCATTTAATGGGAAAATTTTGAACCTATGAGATTTTGGGGTTTTTGGTGATTTCAATGTTTTCTTTCAAAATTGATCAATGGGTTTTTGCAATTGAATGATACTAACATAATATTTGTGATTTAATTTGATCAATTTGATGAATTGGGAAAAATTGAAATTTCTAGGGCTTGAAACTACTCGAATTGGGGATTTTGTTCAATTAAGCATAAATTGATGAAATTTGCTTGAGTTATTGATTCATTTTGTCATTATATACTGTTATCTACATTATGTAATGATAAATTGATCAATTTGTTGGGTTTTGTGAAACTTGATTTTTCAAAATTTTGGGATTTTGATATAAACTCTATGTTCAAGCCAAATTATGTGTGTTTTTAAGTATAATTGAACTATTCTCGCTGCATTAGAGCATGCATCATGTGGTAATACTGTTCATGCATCATATAGATTGTTATTTTATATATTGATTTTGTTCTAATTGTATTTGATGCAATCTGCCTTTGGGTTTTTCTTGTTTTTTGTCTTTTGTCTCTTTTCTATCTATCCTTTCTGATCTTTAGCATCATGGTTAGGAAGACTAGAGCCCATAGGACATCCACCTCTTCTTCTGCTCCTTCTTTTGATAGTGAGAGATTTCTAAGTGAGAAAAACCAAGAGACGAATAAGAAGTTGAACATTCTTAGGAATGTGTGGGTTGAGTGAAAGGTAGTTTTAGATGAGCTTGATCCAGAGATTAGGAGAAACTTTGAGCATAGGGGCTGGTTGCCTTTGTTGGATATTGACCATCCTCCTCCGGCTACCTTGATTAGAGAGTTCTATTCGAACTTCTCTGTCGACTCCAATGATTCCAACACTTAATTTGTGAAGAGTTGGATAAAGGGTGAAGAGTATACCATTACTCCTACGGTAGTGGCCTTTGGTCTTGGGGTGCCTAAGGTCCAGCATCCTGTCTATCCTTATGATGAGTCTCCTCCCCTTGATGACATTATGTCATATCTTACTGGATCTTCTATCCAATGGGGTTCTGATCCTCGAATCACCTCTCATGAGTTGACCAAGATTCATTAGCTCTTTTTCTAGATTTCTTCTCATTCTATTTAGCCCATCTCTCATTTGCATACTATTCCTATCAAGAGATGTGCATTTTTGTATGCTCTTGTCACAGATGCTCCTATGAGTTTTCCTCATCTTTTCATTCGTTCTTTGGTTGAGATTCATAGGAGTAGTTCTTCTACTCCTGCTCTTTTCTTTCTGATTTTATTCATTGAATTTTGTTGCATCTAGGTTTAGATGAGTTCCTGCTTTTGAGCTTGTACATATTATAGCTCCCATAGGTGCCACCTTCCTTAGGTAGAGGGCTGTTCAGATGTGAGCTAGCTCTAAATGCCCTAGAGTTGAGTCGTCTTCGGGTGTTGCACCTCCTCCTCCTCTTTCTACAGGTTATCCGATTGTTGATGCATTTGTTAATCCAACTATTGCTACTGCTCCTCCACCTTCTACTTCGGATGATTCTAGCATTCGTTGTATGTTGGACATTGTCATGACCGTTCAGGCGGCACATGGTTAGCTTTTGGTGGACGTTCTCACGGAGCTTCAGGCTTTGCATGTAGAGTTGGCGAGTTTTAGACGGTCACCTCCGCCACCTCCTTTTGATGATGAGTCTTGATTGCCTTTTGGCAATTCGTCACAAAAAGGGGGAGTACGTATGGATGGAGATAGGGGGAGGTTTTTGTTGTTTTAGAGCTTTGGAGCTTTAGATTGTATCTAGGTGCTTCACTTTGTATTTTTTTTTTTTTTTTTTTTGCTCATGATGTAGTTATTTTTGATGTCTTTATTCTTTTATGAGTTGTATATGATAGGGGGAGACATCTTTTTTTTTTTTATTATTATTATTTTTTATTTTTGTTTCTTGTTTCACATTATGCTAGATTGATTATTGATTTATATTTTTGAGGTTATTCATGATATGTCTTTTATTTTATGTTATGTTATGTGAAATCAAGAATTTACTTTATTTTACTTGTATTTTCCACACATGGGTTTACGTGTTTGTTAAGTGTTATAGGAATATACAGGCTGATTCAGTCGTGTTGCTGTCTACACTTACAACTGATAGATAGTAGTTAGCATGAATTGTTTATGGTTGGGCTATTTTTGTAACTTTGAGCATTTTTGTTTTATTATGTGTTTTGTCACGGCTTGCCAAAGGGGGAGTTTGTTAGGTTCTAAGACTTTAGGGACTAATGTATTAGAACTTCAATTTGTATTATGTTGGCAAACCATGATCAAAACTTAGAATCTAGAATTAGGCAGCTCAAAATGTATTTATTTGTAAAGTTGGAATCGAGTGTATTGCAGGATTTATTATGTAAATTTGTAAGGCTCGGTTAATTGAAAATTAGACTCAATCAATCGAAGCTCTTGCAGATTGTTTTTTTGCAGAATTTTCCAGCTCAGCCTAAGCCTGTATGATGTATAGGGTTTTATGTTTTGCCTTAAGTATAAAGGAAAAACCCTAGCCAGGTTTTAGTTATTGTTTATGCTGTGTGTATGAATCTCTTGTGAGATCTAAAGGTGTTTGCCTTCATATATACTTAGGGTTTCCAATCTCAAGATTGATGTCGAGGGCTTGGTGATTGCTTCAGTTGCTGCATAAAGAGCTTAAAGAAAAACACAAGAGGGAGTACTTGTGGATGCTGTGAATCCAAGAAAGAAGTAGTCCGTAGACTCGGAGCAGTCACGTGATCATGGTAGTAAGTGTCCTACTCGAGGTAGCAATAAGATGGTAGTGATCTAAGTCGCTATTGTGTAAACTTCATAATGGATCTGTTTTACCTTGAGGATAGTTAAGTTAAATCCTCCCCAGGTTTTTTACTGGTTTAGTTTTCTTGGGTTATCAAATCGTTGTCTTATTTATTTTCTGCACTGTTAAATGATATGATTTACTTGTGTTAACTTAAATCTGAATAATTTACCTAAGTTAATCACTTGGCTAAATAACTAGGTTAATTTGTGTGTGTTTAAGGGGTCTAAAAACGTATAGAATATAACAAAAAATTAAACCTACAATAATGATACCACTACCTGCGTGCTTTCAATAGAGGAAGTTTATACTTTAGCTTTGCCACTACTGTTTTACAGATTTGCAAAAAAGAAATTTTGATGAATCTGAGTACAAAGGGCAGATTTATTGAGGAGAAATGGCAAATTTTCAAAGGAGAGAATAAAAAAAAAAAAAAGTAAAAAAAGAAGAAGGAAAAGTGAACTAGAAGGTATTGTAGGTGGGGATACTGGGTTTGTGGGAGTATTAATGGGATATGAATTTTCTATTGTGGTACCACGTTTTTGCATGCTTCCTTGATAGAATACCATTTGTTTTTAACTTTATTTGAGGACTCCTCCTCTCCTACAAAAAATAAGATAAAGTTAAAAACAAAGTAAGAGTAGTAAATATAATACTTGGCATTCTATAAGTATTTTGTTTTGAAAAATATAAAACAATTTGTAGTTCTTCTTATCTTAGTTATTATGTATATTATGTCAAATTTATATCTATCAAAAAAATTATTTCAAAAAATATATTTTCTTTAATAACATTTTTATTCTTTAACATACACCATTATTATAAGTGATTTTCCACCTTATTAGAGATTTTTTAAACTAAACATTTATTTAACTTTTTAGGATAATCTAGTTAAAAATTAACTTATAATATACAAATTATAATATATTGATGAAAATTTTGTCTTTTTTGGATGAATTCATAATTTATATGATTATTTAACATACAAATTTACTACCAATGTTTTTTTCAAATTTGTTTTTTGATCTTACGATCCACGATCCGATCCTACCATCCACGATCCTACGTAGGATCCAAATTTTGACAACCTTGGTTGTAACTATGTTTGTAGGATCCCAATGTCCTCAAACCCAATTTCTAACGTCCAACTACACCTTCTAATCCCACTGCTACTTGATCTCTTCCTCACTGTCAACAACATGTGGTAGAAATGGGTCAGATTGGTTTTTTTTTTTTTTTTTTTTTTTTAATTTATTTATTTTTTAATTATTGGGTTCCTTTGTGGGAGTAAGTGAAAGATTGTGAACCCAATAATTTTTTTGGTTTTGAAACTATGAGAAAGATTGTATATTTGATTTCATTGCATTTTATGTTTTGTGTTTGTTCTGAATGTATTTTGTTGTACTTTCTAGCCATTGAGATAAAGGATGAGAGAGAAAAAAATTATTTTTTATTCAACCAGGTATTTTTTTTAAGAGAAAAAAATGATTTGAAGTTGCTATACTGCTTTCTTTTTCCAAAGAGCCACTGTAGCAAATCTAAAAAAAAAAACAAAATGGAGATAGAGAGATTGTTGGAGTGTTTTTTCTTTCCCTCTATGTTTACTCTCCAAATAAGGCTTTAGAGAGCCTATTGGAGATGATCTTAAGTGGCGAATGCTATTTTTTCACCATATGTCTTTGGCGATGAAATGAGGACATATTGTGATCAAAAGTGTTGTCACCATAGTCTACTTTTGTTGTAATGGACAATGACTATTTTGATACAATACCAAAAGGTTAAGAATTAAATTGACACATTATCTATATCTTCCATTCAAAAGGACTAAATTAACACATTTGAAATGTTAAGGATCAAATTGACATTCAGCCTAAAGGTCAAGGACCAAACATAAATTAAAATTTAATAAGCACAAAATTTATTTGGGAGGGCCTGCTCAATTGATGAGGTCCAATATGATTTTCATTTGTTTGCTCCAACTTTATCCTTAACAGCATCACAAGCCCCTTGTGCCTTATCTTTCATTTGCTGGCCAGCCTACAATATATAGAACTCCATATGTAATTCATTAACAATGATGTAGGGCAATATTGCTTGAGATCAAAGTATTTTGTTATGTTTATATGTAATTTTCTAACTTAGTAAAAACTTTGTTGAACCTCTTGGCATGATTCCTTGGTAGATTGAGCAGCATTGCTTGCCTTGTCCACCAAGTTGTCCGCCTTTTCCTAAATCAAAAAAGAACAACACATTGTAATCAACATTTAAAATGTCAACATGCATAGTGTTCAAGCATGAAACATCCATCCATGCCTATGTAAATCCTTTTAGATGCAGTTTGCCTAAGAAGAACCATATCATAGGCGTATCTTGGACATATTGGCATGTTAAATAAAAAATCAGGGTACGCATATAGGAGTATCCCAGAGATATTCGGTATCTGATACAAATATATGAGCTAAACTGGAGTATCAGTGCTTACTAGATGTATGCTACAATGCTAATATATGTAAATAGGATGCATAGAAACTCACCTGAGCTTGGCCCTTGGCCTGGCCAACTTGGGAACTTGCATTCTGGGATTTGTCCATCTTCAGTTTTTGCTTGGAACACAAACACTAACATTGTAATTTAGGCTCTAAAATTCAACTTGGGTGATTCTACAAACAAATGTGAGGCAAAATTTATAGGATTTTCAAACCAATCCACTAATTGACACGTTTATGTTTTCTCAAATATGCTCACAACATGTGTCATCATATGATTGAAGTTTGGCATTTTTATTCGGCCTTAGGACCAAGTACTTCTTTTGATGATATGCACACTAACCATTCAATTCAAAGTTGGTTATGATTTTAGAGGGATATATATGAACTTGGCCTTGACAGTTGACACTATTTGCAATGAATTTGCTACTCTAGAGTCTAGACTATCCTAGTGATAAAGTTCGCTTGTGGTAATTAAACTTTGTCCATTATTGAGAAATACATATAAACTTCACATTTTTTGAGTCATATGATGTGATAAAAATAAATAATAATAAAACGAGAAAATGAAAAAAAAAATCATAAGCACACACGCTATGCATATTCTTGCTCTATCAAGTAGTAAGCAAAAAATACTCATTATCAATCACACATTTGTGCAAATATTTCATGTCCAAATTTTATGTAGAGATCTTAGTTTTCTCCATAGGTACGTAAAGGACCCCATCATCAACTGGCATCACATGAAAGATTAATAGTAACCTTAAAACTTTTAAGTAATTAAATGTTGCCTCCACTTTCAGTGTCAGATTGTCCTTATAATTTTCTCAAAAAAAAAAAAAAAAAAAAGATTGTCCTTGTAAAGTGGGCTAGAATAGAGTCTTCTAGACTACATAGGATCTAGTCTTAGGCTAGATGGGCTCAGGCCCAATCCATGGGCTTGATTGATTTGCACGCTTAAATAACTACGTTGTATTAATTTTAATGCTGGTAAAATCCAAATTGATTAAAAGTCTTAAAATAAGATGTGAATTATTTCCTATAGCTACAAAATTTTCTACAACAATTTTACACAACTTCTAATGTAGTAAATTTTTATTGGTTTGCATTTGCGCTCAACACTTACATCACTTTTTTATTTACTAATCGCCACTTACCATAATATTAATTTGTAAAAAAAAAAAAAAAAAATTGTAATTCTTGCATTCTCCTCCTTTTAAAAGTTATAAAAATAATTCATAAATCTAAAATTTAAAACAAAATATACCATCCTAAAAAAATTAGCCCAAAAAAAAAATACACCATCCCCAAAAACAAAATATACCATCCCAAAAAAATGTAAAAACAATTAAGCTCAATTAACCAATTTTACCAAAAACAAACAACCCGGCCCTTTAAAAAATTTTAAACAAAATAATTTTGTCCTTACCAGAAAGGAGATGCACATATAAAAAACACAAACAAATAAACAACCCTTTAGCAGTTAAGTACTTGTAAGGACGTAATTTGAGTTCCTACCTAAATGATGGATGAACTTAGGCCCAACAAGCTCAATATAATGAATTTGCAGAGTGGGTTGGAAAACTGGGCTTTAATGAATTAGACAACAAGTAAAATGGATTTAGATGACAAGAAAATGAAGATAGACTGGTTTAACCTAAAGAAAATTATCCTCGGCACAATCTGAGGAGATTAGTTCTTATATATTTCTCTAAAATTTGATTACAAGTTCAACTCTTGATTGCTACAGTATTTTTCTCTTAATTTCTCGATCCCCTTCCCTTAGGGTCTTCTTTCTATTTTATACTATCCTTCTCCTTCATCTCTACTCTCCACTTGTAGACTAGATTGTTGGTCTCGATCCTTGTCCCATTAGCACCTTCTTGAAGTCCTTGGGGAGTAGCTGTAAGGCTAAAAGATACTGTTCAGGTATCACTTCTTCATTAATGTGGGCAGAGAGTTTGTTGCAGATCATTTCATGCGGTGGTAGCAGCTTTCCCTTTAGATATTTCATGACATTCCTTTGTCTTGTTCCCTCTTGATACTTATCCTCATCGGTGGAATCGTCCAGAACATTGCTCTTGATGTCAAACTGCACCTTCTGACCTCGGCTTTACTCAGCTGAGAAAGCATTCCTCCATGGACCACTATCTTGGATGATCATGATCAGACTTCATCTCTTTACTTACCAACATGGATTCTTAGGAAGATGTTTACCCGTCCTCGAACTTCTTAATGTCCTCGGATTGGGCCTCTGGCCCAACATATATATATAGATATATATTCCTGGGCCTATGACCCCAACAATAGCCCCTCAAAATTCTTCTTTCGGGCTCTTCAGGAAGAAAAAAGGATTTTTATGTCACTATAGTTACTCTGTGCCCATCATACATCACCTTTGGCTACGTAGACGCCATTTTAATTGCCCAAGGCACACTCTTGACGCTTTGGCTTACAAGACGTGCCCTCATTAAATTTTGACGTCTCCATGTTCCCCACATTCTACGGCGCGATGCTGATCCAATGACTGAGGATTTTGCTAGAACCCGGGCAAGAATTTTTCCGCTTTCAAATATCTTTTAGATATAAATACTACCCGAATAAATCGTTCTTCTCACTTTAGTGCTCATACATTGAACTTGCAAACTTACCCAATTTACTTGTGCCCTCACACTTTCCAAGAGCTAGTCCAAAGAGAGTTTTCCTTTTTGTGTAAGTCTTCATAAATCTTTTCATTTATTTTCCATCTACTTTTCTTTTCTCAGTCTTTTTCTCCTCAGCTCTTCTTCCCTTTCTTTATTTTCTTAGTATCTTAAAACCTTTCTTAGGAATGGGTAGGTTTGCATATTTGGTAGACTTCGAGGAGGCTATAGAGAGCTTCAAAGCTCTGTATAGGATTCTCCATTATGTATTGTAAGGAGGGAGAATGGCATGAGGCTAGATGGGAGGGAGAGGTGGTTATCCCAATGATCGCCTTCATAGAGGGAGGGATGAGAATATCTATGGGTATAGTAACCAGAAATTACCTAAGGGCTCATAGGTTAGCTCCCACGCAATGTGCCCAAAACATGTTTAGAATATTAAGTAGTGTCAACACCCTAAATGAAAAAATGGGCCTCAACCTCATCCACCACGATGTCAATTGGGTCTATAATCTTCACCACCTAAAAGGACAGGGGTACTACCTAAAAACTAGGCACCTTGAGGTTAGACTTATCTCCTGCCTTCCTGATTCCAACAGGGGCGTGAACTAGGATTTCTTGATAATATTGAGGGTGTGCATGATGGCATCCCCTACCCGACGAGAGAGGGGCGACTAGGTGGGGTTCTAGATTTAGGTTTATTTCTTCAAAGTTACCTTTTCTTCACATTAAAATATTTTGTACCTATTGTCTTCTTTTTGTGTTGATACTTGAAATTTCTCTTGATTTGTGCCGATCTTTTTTTCTGATTGTGTTTTTTAACTATTTTATAGATCATCACGCTGCTATTCTTTACTTCAATCTTATCAACAAGCAAAGCTTAGACAAAATACTACAAGCCGAGGTGTTTATACACAAGAACAGTTAACTTTGAGCAGCCCACCTGATCCTTGAGTACACTCCACTCTCATCAAGTTTCCAGGAGCCAAAGTGTGTAATAAGAGCAAAGTATCCTCACCTACACCAAATTAATCTAGTTGTGCCAGGCTTCCTAAATCCGGGCCTTGTACCTCAAGGCGTACTAAAGGTAGAACCGATCCTTCCATTCAAAGCCGAGGATGAGGCCACCCCTTCATAACTAGCTATTAAAGAAAAGGAAGAGGAAGGAAAAGAAGAAGAAGAAGAAGAAGTGGTCGAAGTGTTTGACTCCGAGGACGACTTTGAGGTGTTCAACCAACCTCAGTCCCCAGAGGCCTTCAATGGTGATTTCAGTCACCTCCCCCCAGCCGAAGTAAGCTATATTCAAAGGGATTCTTTTGTCCCAAAAGTTATGGGGATACAACGCAAACCCAGGGCTAGCCTCATGGAAGTGATGGAGTCCCAAGTTAGGGGAAAGGCGCCTGAGGGGGTTGCTCAAGCTAAACCTCCCTCTCTTCCCCCTCCTTATGACCCTCAGCAAGAGATTGTCGATAAAAAGAGGAAAAGAGAGTAGAAGGGGAAGGACGTGATGGAAGAGAGCCAAGGTGGCCTCCCTAAGGAAATGGAGCCTCAAAAGGGGCCCAAGATTACCCAGACAAAGTCCCTAGGTGATGGGGCGCCTGGAGACAAGGGACGAGATCTTTGCACCAGGGTTCCAAACTGGAACCCCCCATTAGTGCTAGATGGGTCCCTTCTCCCTACGAACTCATCAATTAGGGACTTTCAAAAGGGAAATGCCGGGTATGTAGCAGATGTTGTAGAGTAAGCTCTGCTACTAAGGATATGGTCAACCTGAGGACCATGAAGAAACACAAGGTGTTTCTAAGTCTAAAACAAGACCTCGCTATGGTAATCCTTTTAAGCTAAGTTTTTTATTTTTATTTTTTTTTATATTATTTATTTATTTATTTTTTAAATACTAACTACCAAGTTTCCTTTTCCAGCTGTCCAAGCCGCTTTTAGTGCCAAGGAGTTGGTGGATGCTTCCCACCAACAAATGAAGGATGAGGATGGTAGGCAAGTTGCTACTATTGAGGCCTTCAAGGTGGCCGAGAAGAGGTTAAAGGAGTCTGTTGCCAAGCTCGCAGAGGAAAAGAGGGGTAGTTAAAGTGCCAAGGCATCACTAGATAGGGCGGAGGATGCTAAGAAGGCCAAGGATCAGGCCGAATAGAAGGCTACGATGTGGGGGTAGCTAAGACCAATGAGGCCCTCAGGGCTGAGGTCTCGGGGGTATGTAGAGCATACTGCCTCCAAGTGTGGAATGAGGCTCTTAACCTGGCAGTGGTTAAGGCCTTATTGGCACTTAGGAGAGTAGAGAATATGTATTACTCCCCCGTAATCTGGGCACTAGGCTCCTCAGCCTCCCTAGATGATGCAGCCCTCAACGTTGGAAGCCATATTGAAGAGGCTTCATCCAAGGACCCTCTTCACTCCAACAGTCCTCAGGAAGTGGCAGAGCAAGCTGACCCAGTTGATAAAAAGGAAGAAGTTTCTAAGGAGGTCGCCCCCGAGATGACCAAGCCTTTGGATGCACCCAAGGATTCTTCCATGGAAGGAGTGGTCTCTCAAAACATAGAATTGGTTTTGGCAACTCTCCCCATTCCTACCAAGGAAGAACCCAAGGGTAAGGGCTTGGCATCCTCGGTAGCAACAACCCCCCAACCCACCAAGAATCCAAAAGACAAACTTGTAACAAAGATGAAACGATGAATTGTGTTTTGTTGTTGTTGTTGTTTTATTTATTTATTTATTTATTATTATTCCCAGAACTTGAATTTAGTTTGATCTTTTGTAATCAACTTTGCCTCTTCCTAAGGCTCAAATCAATGATAACTATAAGTTTTTCTTTCGTATTTGTGATGTTTGTATTGATCTTAACATAGTTTGTGTCTTATCTAACACTTAACAAACCTAGAGGTGAGATACAACTCTATTCATGTATATAAATGGTAATGTACCAATTCATGTTAGACTCCATCTAACTTTCCTTCCATTACTATGTTTAAGGAGCTGGGTACAATAATCAGCTCTTACATAGATCATGGATATACTCCCAAATGCTTTAAGTGATGCTCATGGGCATGCAATTGATCTTGTCATTTCAATGAAAATCTATATTATTCAGAATGGCTGATCCTATTAGACCTTTAAATAATTTATAGGAAGTATTAATTTACCTAAAACATGCGGTCCGAGGAGCCATACATAGCTAAGGTTCTGTTTAACACTTAGAAAAATGATTTAAGAATATCAATTTACCCAAGGTATGTGGTCTAAGGAGCTAGGAATGACCAAGCTTTTTGATTGATACTTAGAAAAATGGTTGCAAGTATTAATTTACCAAAAGCATGTGGTTTGAGAAACCAGACATAACTGAGGTTCTGCTTAATACTTAGATGGATGTCAGGAAGTATTAATTTACCCAAAGCATGTGGTCCGAGGAGCCAGGCATAGCTAAGGTTCTGTTTAATACTAAAATAGTTAACCTAAAAATATCAATTTACCCAAAGTAGGTAATTCGAGGAACCAGTCATAACTGAGGTTTTGTATAACACTTAGATGGATGTTTGGAAGTATTAATTTACCCAAAGCATGTGGTTTGAGGAGCTAGGCATAGCTAAGGTTCTATTTAATACTTAGATAGTTAACCCAAAAATATCAATTTACCCAAGGTATGTAGTCTGAGGAGCCAGACATGACCAAAGTTTCTGTTTGATACTTAAACAAATAGTAGGATGCATAACACATAATATAATAAACCCAAATATGGTAAAAAAATTTCTTTTGTTAATAATAATACCTTCAAAGGTTGTTTACATTTCAGGGGCGTGGTACAACCTTTTCATCTAAGTCTTCAAGATAGTATGCACCTATTCCAGCCATTGATGTGATGTGATATGGCCCTTCCTAGTTGGGCCCTAAGTTTCTCCAGGCTAAGTTCTTGGCAGTACCCAAAACCTTTCTTAACACCAAGTCTCTAGGCACTAATGGCCTTAACCTTACATTTGAGTCGTACCTCTGCTTAAGCTTTTGTTGATAGTACGCCAGCTGAGCCATAACATTTTCCCTTCGCTCTTCAATTAAATCTAAACTCTTTTCTAATAGCCCATCATTACTACTCGGAGCAAAAGAGCTTGTCCTCAGCATTGGAAATACTGTCTCTAGAGGAATCATAGCCTTAGCCCCATAAGTCATTGAAAATGGCGTCTCTCCAATCGACCTACGAAGTGTAGTCTGGTATGTCCAAAGAACGTGTGGCAACTCTTCCACCCATTTTTCCTTTATGTCATCTAGCCTTTTTTTGAGCCCACTTACTATGATCTTATTAACAGCTTCCCTTGTGGATATGCCAGGGTGGCATATCTATTTGTTATGCCTAAGTCACAGCATTACTTCCTAAAGGCTTTGTCATCAAACTGAAGACCATTGTCCGAGATGAATGTATGAGGGATTCCAAACCGAGTGATAATATTTTTCCAGACAAATCTTTTGGCATCCACATCCCTAATATTTGTTAGGGGTTTAGCTTCAACCCATTTGGTGAAGTAATCTGTGCCGACCAGCAACCATCTCTTATTCCCTACTACCTTAGGGAAGGGCCTTATAATATCTAAACCCCACTAAGTAAAAGGCCAAGGGCTGGATAGAAGGTTAAGGACACCTCTTGGTTGGTGAATGTTTGGAGCAAATATTAGGCATTGGTCGCACTTCTTCACGTACTCTTGTGCTTCCCTTTGCATATTCGGCCACCAATATCCCTGAGTGAGGGCCTTATGAGATAGGGATCTGCCTCCTGTGTGGCTTCCACAAATCCCCTCATGTAATTCTTCTAGTAGTAGTTCAACTATCTTAGGGTGTATGCACAGCAGATATGGCCTAGAAAAGGAGCGTTTGTACAACTTTTGGTCCTTGGACAGCCAAAACTAAGAAGCCTTTCTCTGTACCTAGTTGGCCTCAAACTTCCCCTTGGGCAGGATGTCTCTTTAAGGAATAGTACAATAGAATCCATCCAACTAGGTCCCACTCGGACTTGATGAACATGGACCATCCTCCTCCTCATTTCAATAGGTTTACACAAGTCTTCCACAAGAATAACTCGAGGTAAATCTCGTGTCGAGGAGATGGATAGCATGGCAAGAGAGTCAGCATGTGTATTTTTGCTTCTAGGAATCTGTAATAAAGTGAAAGACTCAAAACCTTATCTCGAGTGTCTAACTTGATTCAAGTATTCTTACTTTCTCGGATCTCTGGCCTCCAACTCTCCCTCTACCTAGCCTACCACCAACCTCGAATTTGAAAACATCTCTATTGTTCTTCCTCCCATTTTTTGAATCATATTCATCCCTACCAATAGGGCTTCACACTCAGCTTCATTATTTGTGGCTAAGAAATCCAACCTTAAGGATTTTTCAATAATAATCTTCTCAGGAGAAGTTATGACTAGCCCCACTCCAGATCCTCTTTGGTTCACTACACTATCAACATATACTCTTCAAGATAAAGGTTCATTCATGGAGACCATGCCAACTGATTTTTCATCCATGTTCTGCTTTTGAGCTTCCTTTGTCAACTGGGATTTAGCGAACTCGGCCACAAAGTCTGTGAGAACTTGACCCATGATAGAGGTGCGGGGCATATACTTGATATCAAAAGCCCTTAGCCCTACTTGGAATGCTCCTCGTGTAATTAGCACTCCGAAGAAGAGTTTTGAGCGGAAGTTGGGTTAGGACAAAAACTATGCAGGATTGGAAATAGTGGGGGAGCTTACGCGTAGCATGCACCATTGCTAAAATGGCCTTTTCTAGTGGTAAGTAGGGCACCTCGGCCTCATGCAATGACTTGCTCACATAATAAACTGGCCTCTGCACACCATTATTGACCTGTATTAGCACTAGGCTCACCGCAAGGGAGGACACAGCGATGTAAGCAAACAAAACCTCATCCACCTCAGGCCTGGACATAATGGGTGGCCAAGAAAGGTATTCCTTCAGCTGCTTGAAGGCCAAGACACACTCCTTCATCCATTCAAATCCTTTCCATTTGTTCAATGACTAGAAGAAAGGTCTACACTTGTCTGCTGATTGAGAAATGAATCGGTTTAGAGTAGCAGTCATCCCTATCAACTTTTGGACCTCTTTGGGATTCCGAAGTGGCTGTAAATTATTAATTGCTCTAATTTGGTCAAGATTGACTTCAATTCCATGGTGAGTGACCATGTACCCTAGAAACTTTCCTGAACCACCACCAAAAGAGCATTTAGAAGCATTAAGGCGTAGATTGTGTTTCCTTAATATCTCAAAGATATTCTTGAGGTCGATAACGTGCTCAGACTCCAACTTACTCTTGACCACCATATCATCAATATAAATCTCAATATTTTTTCCTAGCTATGACTCAAACATCCTGTTCATCATCCTTTGATATGTAGATCCCGCATTCTTTAAGCCAAAGGGCATAAACTTGTAGTGGTAATTCCCAATAGGAGTAACAAAAGCTGTCTTCTCTTGATCGTCCAAAGCCAAAGGTATCTGGTGATACCCTTGAAAAGCGTCCACAAACCTCATCTGAAGATGGCCTACAGTTGTGTCCACCAGCTGGTCTATTCGAGTCATGGGGAAAGGATCTTTTGGCCAGGCCTTATTCAAATATGTGAAGTCCACATATACCCGCCACTTTCTAGTCTTCTTCTTCACAACGATAGTATTGGCTAGCTAGTCAGGGTAGAACACTTACTTAATAGTCCTAGCCTACTTAAGCTTATTCACATCCTCTTTTACAGCATCAGAGTGTTCTTTAGACGAGCGTCGAAGTGGTTGCTTCGTAGAGAGGACAGTTAAGTTGAAATTTAGATGACAGCAAATGAAGTCTGGATCAGCCTACAGAGCTTTATAAGCATTCTATGCAAACACATCAATATTCCTCCTAAGAAACATGATCAGCTCTTCCATCTCTTGAGGTGGCAGCTAAGCTCTAACCTGAAAAAATTTCTTTAGGTCACCATTTATAATGATCTCCTCTAGCTTCTCGTACTTTACCCTTTTAACTCAACATCCATAGATAGCGCCGAGATCCTTGATTGCTATAAACTCCCCTCAGCAGAAGTTAAGGACTTAACTCCAAGTTGATGCATAATTGCAGCCACCAAGCACTGTTTAGCCACAGACTGGCTCTCAACTAGCTCTTTAATTTGGTTTTCGGATGGATACTTCACCATTAAATGTAGGTTGGAAGAAACAACTCCCAAGGCATAAAGCTAGGGCCTTGCCATAATGGTAGTGTAAATGGAGTAAGCATCCACCACGATGAAGTCAACCTTCACCACTTCTGACCTTGCTTGCACTGGTAACCTGATCTGACCCCTTGGAATGACAATTTTCCCATCAAAGCCTACCAAAGGTGAATCATAATGTGTTAAATCCTCAGGTCTCAACTTCAGCCCCTTGTACAGATCAAGTAACATGATCTTCGCAACGCTGCCTTGATCTATCAACACCCTTTTCACATCATAGCCTCCTATCCTAATGGTAACCACTAAAGCGTCGTCATGGGCTGTATGGTGCCCACCTTATCCTCATCCAAGAAACTCAATACTGGATGGATCTCTATCCTAGCTCTCTTCAGCTCAGGGTTGGATTCCTCGGTAGATGGCCTAGCTACAGACATCACCCTAGAGGGGTGAGAGCTAGTTCTCTTTGGCATAGCGAGGATAATACTAATTATGCCCAAAAAGGGCCTTAAAAAAGCATTCCCTTGAGCCCTTGACCCTGTCTAGCTTCCCTACCTGTTAGGCCGATATAAAACTATTTTAACCTTCCATCCCTGACCAGTTGCTCTAGATGATTCCACAAAGTCCTATAATCCTCGATGGTATGTCCTCGCTCCTGGTGGTATTGGTAATGAAAGCTTTAGTTGTGCTTCATGGGATATCCTTCCATCTTGTTTGGCCATTTGAAGTATGACTCATTCTTGATCATCTCCAAGACTTGATGTACTGGCTTTCGAAACACTGTGTTAACCACCTGAGGGGCCGTAGACCTAGATTGCCCAGCAAAATCCCTCTTGTCATGAGGGATGACCTTAGCCTTTCCCTTCTCTTGCTGCTGGTCTTCCTTGACCCACTTGTATTCATATATACAATCCATAAGCCGACGCACACTCCTTACTGGCTTCTTGGTCAAGGACTTTCTTAAATCATGCTTGGTAGACAGGCCGACCTTGAAAGTCCTTATAGCCACAGTACCTATCTGAGTAAGTTTTCAAGGTCTCCCCTTCTCGCATAGACATGGACAACAAGGAATCTAAAGGCCAAGGAACCCTTCTGCACGTAATAAAATGAGACCCAAACCATGTGAGAACCTACACTCAGGCCATCAAACCACCTTATTGACATATGCCCCAAGTTGGATGAGGATACCTTACACATCAAGGTCTCATTCTCAGACAACAAGTAAAATAGATTCAGATGACAAAAAAATGAAAATAGACTAGTTTAAATTAAAGAAAATCATCTTTGGCACAATCCGAGGAGATCAGTTCTTATATATTTCTTCAAATTTGATTACAAGTTCAACTCTTGGTTGCTATAGTGTTTTTCTCTTAATTTGTCGATTCCTTTCCCTTAGGGTCTTCTTTCTATTTTATATTATCCTTCTACTCCATCTTTATTCTTCACATGTAAACTAGATTGCTGGTCTTGATCCTTGTCCCATCAGCACCTTCTTGAAGTCTTTGGGGAGTAGCTGTAAGGCTGAAAGATACTGTTCAAGTATCACTTCTTCATTAATGCAGCTAGAGAGTTAGTTGCAAAGCATTTAATGCAGTGGTAATAGCTTTCCCTTTAGATATTTCATGGCCTCCCTCTGTCCTATTCCTTCTTGATACTTATCCTCATTGGTGGAATCGTTCAGAACGTTGCTCTTGATGTCAGACTGCACCTTCTGACCTTGGCTTTACTCAGCCGAGGAAGCATTCCTCCTCAGGCCACCTTCTTGGATGATAATGATCAGACTTCACCTCTTTACTTACTAACACAGATTCTTAGGAAGATATTTACCCATCCTCGGACTACTTAATGTCCTCAAATTGGGCTCCTAGCCTAATATATACATAGATATGTATTCATGGAAAATCACCCCTATAGTACTAATTCTAGAGGCTAGAGCTGTCGCACACAATTTTGTTTATTTATTAAATCACTAAAATGCTTAAACCTTTCAATTCCCTTTAAAGACACGTTTCTCTCTCTCTCTCTTTGTGTTCTTAGTTTATCATTTCACCATAACATCTTTGCATCAAATCTCACCTTTTGTTATTCTATTTCTAATTCTTTTTAAAAGTCCTCCAAAGGACTCCTTGACTTTATCTGAAGATTTAGGGATGCTGCTATTGATTGTTGCATTGATAACATGTCTCATGAGTATCGAGCCCATTTAGAGAATCTTGATATTATTCATTTTGCCTAGCTGCTCTAGAAAGCTCGTAAGACTACCGTCTCGATCAAGTCTCCCAACTTTGAAAAGCCCAAGCCAGAAAAGAAAAATGCCTCTCAAGGTTTCATAGTTTCCAGCAGTGAACCAGCAGTTAGGGAGAAGCAAAAAAGGGAAAAGGAGGAAGAGTATCCTCCCATACCATGCACTGATGAAGAAATGAATGCCGTCATGGACAAATGGATGGCTGATGGGGTACTTAAGCCCTTCAAGCCTATCCAAGAGCCTACTTCGAAAGATATGCAAAAACCTTTCTATTGTTGGTATCATCGATATGTGAGTCATGGAACTAGGGATTGTAGAGCAGTCCGGAGAACATTCCATAAGAAGATTTCAGATAGTACTTTGAACCTCACTTGTGAGCAAGGGGTCCAGTGGAACTCGCTGCCTCAGCATCACAAAGGGAAAGCCACAGCAGTTATACTCTTTCATAATAGGGCTGATAAGGATGAAATGGCCAACGGTACGAGTATGCCTCCAACAACTATCTCTGCTTTTCAAAGAAGCCCTAGCTTTTGGACTTTGTTCAACCAGTTGGGGCTCAAAGAGGAGTCAAGGAGAATAGCAACCAGAGCTCTTGTATCCATTATTGCTAACTCAAGAACCCACTGCCTCACAGCTAAAGGTCATGCCAGCCAAGCCTTCCTAGAGACTACTAATGTCATTACTGTCACTGACGAGGATATGAAAGTATAACACCCTGATCATAGTAAACCATTATATATTGCTGTTCACATAAGAAGGGCACTAGTTGACACTGTTGCATCACTTAATCTTATTCAAACCAGCACACTCAAAGCAGCTGGGATCCCATTTAGCAGAATATCTGGGGCTCATATTAAAGTTTTTGGTTTTGTTGGAATTCATGAATGCACTATTAGGAGTATACAGTTAGTTCTTAAAGTGGGGCCCATTGTTGCCCTCACCAGATTTCATGTTATAGACTCACTCATTTCTTATCATGCTTTACTTAGGAGGCCATGGCTCTACAAACCCAAGCTTATGCCACCTACTTACCACTAATGTGTCAAGGGAAGATTTAATGGTAAGCCCATACGCATCCCTACTAATCCTACACAATTTGATCTATTCGAGGCACACTACTTTGAGGCTACTTTCTATGATGAGCTCACCCCAAGTGGGGAAGATTCTACTTCAAGCCCTATTGGGATCCCATTACCTAGCTGGTAAGATATTGAGAACAACCCAGAAATAGACATGGGGTCTTTCCTTGATTAAAGGAAAAAGAAGAGAGAACGTGGGGAAACCCCCAGCGGTGTCTCACAGCCATGATGTGTACAGATCCAACTGCCAAATAGTCGTTTAGGGTATCGTTTGTGACGGTATGCCCCCCTAGTTGTCTCAAACAGAAGGGTCCCAGACTGAATGAAGCAAGCACTACACCAACATGATGTTATACTTAAGAAATAGAAACCCCAGCAGTAGAAGAAAATCTGCCAAGCAGTCTGGTAGAACTGTCTAAAGAGCATCCAGCGGTAACTAATTTTTCACCTGATGTGGAGTTGGAGACCATTAATCTCAGTGATGATCCTAGTATCCAGTGATCAGCTTCAGTTAATGCAACTTTGCAACCATTGGAAAAGGCTTAACTCATTTCATTATTAAAAGAGTACATCGATGTCTCTGCTTGGGAGTACCATGAGATGCCCGGTTTGGATCCTAACCTAGTAGCACATGCTCTTAACTTGGAACCAGGGGCAAAGCCAGTAGTACAGCCCATGCGTACCTTCCATCAAGATGTTGAAGCTTAAATTATTCAAGAAGTTCAGAAACTTGTCACAGCTAGGTTCATCAAGCCTATCATGCACCTAAAGTGGCTTTCAAACATTGTATCGGTCAAGAAAAAGAACGGAAAAATACAATGTTACGTCGACTTTTGAAACCTTAATAAAGCAAGTCCCAAAGATAAATTTCCACTTCCAAACATGGATATGCTCATTGATTCAACTACTGGGCATACTATGTTTTCATTCATGGATGCCCTTAGCGATTATAATCAAATCAGAATGTCATCCAAAGATGCAGCCAAAATAGCCTTTCGAACTCCTATTGGCAACTTTTACTACATAGTCATGCCCTTCGGTCTCAAAAATGCCGAAGCCACATATCAAAGGGTTATGACCGCAATCTTTCATGACATGATGCATAAAGTAATCGAAGACTATGCGGATGACATTGTTATAAAGTCAAAGACAAGAGGAGATCATCTTGCTATCTTACAAAAAGTCTTTGAAAGGTTTTAGCTTTACAAGCTTCGCATGAATCCACTTAAATGTGCCTTTGGAGTTACGACTAGGAAATTTATGGAATTTCTTGTCCATTAAAGAGGCATAGATGTTGATCCTAGGAAAGTGCAAGCCATTACTACTATGAAGTCACATACTACACTCACACAGTTAAAAGTTTCCTTTGTAAGCCCTCATACATCCGGTGGTGTATTCCAAGTCTCACTACCCTCACGACTGTCTTTAAACCACTACTGAAAAAAGGAAAACCCTTCAACTGGATTTCCAAATGCCAGCAGACATTCCTCCAACGGCAGTAACTCATGACCAAGCTGTTAACTATATGTGCACACATACCAGGAAAACCACTTAAGCTGTATTTGGCTACCAATAATGAAGCAATTGGGGCACTCATAGCCCAAGATGATCAAGAAGGGAAGGAGCCACTAGTTTATTGTATTAGCAGAAAGTTAAAAGAGGCTGAAACCCACTACCTAAGGGTTGAAAGGGCTTGTCTTGCTCTAATATATGCTGCCCAGCAGCTGCGTCATTATCTACTAGCTCACATGATACAACTTTGAACAAAATCTCATCCCATTCACTCACTTTTGAAGTGACTGGCTCTTTCCAGAAGGCTAGCACAATGGCTTTTGCAATTATCTGAATATAAGATCATAGCAGTCACCCCTATAGCCGTAAAAGGCCAAGCCATCACTGATTTGTTGTCAATTTTTCCTGGTGAGGACAGTTGAGACATCACTGATAATGTACCTAGCGGGTTGCCAAAAATTGCACTAATGGAAACAGCTAGGGCTGTTTGGACTTTAGGAATTGATGGATCCTCTACCACTTCTGAAGGTGAGGTTGGAATAGTCCTATCTAAAAGTACCGGAGAAACAATAGCTATGTCATTCAAGCTTGATTTTCCATGCACCAACAATGTGGTTGAATATGAAGCATATGTTATGGGCTTAGCAGTGGCTCGTGAAATGGGTAGCAAATATTTTCAAGTAATTGGGGATTCAAATCTGGTTGTTTGCCAAGCTAGAGGAGATTTTGCACTCAAGGAACCATCTCTAGCTCCGTATAGAGCTATGGCTTAAAGGTTGGAGGACTCTTTTGAAGAATTCAATATTGAACACTTCCTAAGGTCTGACAATCGCTTTGCCTATGCACTAGCCACATTGGGATCAAAAATCAGATTTGAAGGTGCAATTACAAATGTCACTACTGTGAAAAGGCCTATTCCAGTTGTACAAATACTGAAAGAAGAGTTCTTTGATCAACCGCTATGGCAGACAGATTGGCGATCTCCCCTTAAAGAAGCACTATTATCACTAGATGAGAAAGATCATTTAAAGGTGCTCAAAGATTATGCTTTAATGGCAGGAGATTTGTACAGAAAACTTCTTGGAGGAGTGCTAGCCAGATGCTTGAACCCTAGTGAGTCCACTAAGCGATTGAAAGAAGTTCACAAAAAATCCTGTGGTGCCAGTAGTTCTATTAGTCTCTATAGACACCTCTAGCGGTTAGGCTATTACTGGCCAGAAATTAGCAAACAAGCTGCTACTGTCCAAGAACAATGCACCAGCTGCCAATACGCTTTTGATCAAATGGAATCATATGCAATCCTTACCACCAGTGATTGGCGCATACCTTTCCTTGAGTATTTCATAGAAGGCATCGTACTTGACAATTATGAGGAGGCCTACCACTTGAGAAAATTGGCTACTTGTTATTTAGTGGAATGAGGTATTCTTTTCTGGAAGGGATTCAATGGGGAGCCTTTGAAATGCTTAGGGGCCCCCGAAACACAATCGATTATGCAAGAGGTACATGCAGGAGAGTGTGGTGACCATCAAGGCAAAATGCGACTACTCCAGTAGCTGCTTAATCTTAGGTATTTCTGGCCTACCATGAAACAAGATGTAGCTGAATGTGTGAAGACATGCCATACTTGCCAAGTCCATGGGAATCTCATACACACTCACCCCACTAACCTCTAAAACATGATGACTCCTTGGCCATTCCATACTTGGGGGCTTGACCTAATAGGCCCAATCAATCCACCATCCAAGGGTCATATTTGGATACTAGTGGCTATCGAATACTTCATGAAGTGGGTAAAAGCCGTTTCCCTAAAGAAGGCTACAGGCCCAGCTATTGCAAATTTCATCCGAGAGCATATAATTTGCAGATTTGGCATCCTTCACAAGATTGTTACTAAAATGGCACTCCTTTTGTCAACAAAGATGTCTGGAAATTGCTTAACCATCGCCATATCAAGCACCGCAAGTCCACTCCCTACTATCCACAAGGCAATGGTTAAGCGGAAGCTACCAACCGTGTGTTATTAAGAATTCTCAACAAGATGGTGCATGAATATGATGGTGGCTGGATAGAACACCTACTAGAAACTCTGTGGGTATACTGAAGCTCAAGTAAAACAGCCACCAGACTATCACCATTCTCTCTTGTATATGGTACAGAGGCTATATCTTTAGTTGAGCTATTGGTTCTGACTCTAAGGGTTGTTCATGGGCAAGAAATAGACATGGATGCTACCATTTGTACAGAAATTAGAACTACAGACCTTGAAACCTTGGAAGAGACAAGAAACCTTGCCTATAACCGCACCCAGCGGTATCAGCAGCAGATGGCCAATGCTTACAACAAGGCCACAAAATCCAGAGTTTTTGTCAAGGGACAAATGTTTTTAAAACAATGCAGATCATATCAGGAGGAATCTCTTGGCACCCTCTAAATTTGCCCTAATTTGGGTGGGGCCCTATCTCATAAGGGAAGCCAATGACAGCGGTTATTATCATCTAGCTACAGCAGAAGGTGAAAGTCTCACGGAACCTATCAATGGTAAATGGCTTAAGTTGTACTATGATTAACTCAACTTTCGAGTATGTAGCAAGTAACTCTCTTTTGTATGATCTTAAACTACCACTATGTGAATAAGAATTAAGCATTGCCTTTTGCCTCAAATATGAATTTCTTATATTTGCAAGTACTCTAATATTATTTTTCACATATAAATATGCTTGCTCTAAACTGTGAATAAGGTTACAGCCCTAACAGCTGGGTATCTTGAACCAAAATAGTCATGAGCACAATAAATATTTTCAAAATTATGTATATGATTTCCATGACTATATTTCAGCTGGAACATACTATTCTTTGATAGATAAAATTATTTTTCACAAAATAAATTCATGTACTTGTGCATAAACAAAACACAGCTCGCACAGTTGGAGAAATATCAAACTAAGGCTCATATGGTTGGTGCACCTCTACACAAAACACAGCCTACATAGCTAAGTAAACCCAAAATACATAACGTATTTCATTACATCATAATGTAAAAACAAATTGTCCAAAATACCAAGCTACTACTAATGATAAAAAAAAAGAAAGAAAAAAAAAGAGCTAGTCAAATAAGCCATCGCCAAAGGTTTCCGCTGAGGAAGAAGCACCTCCAGCTGATGAGGACCGCATTATTTCATCCCTCTGACTTAACAAAAGTGAAAGCTCAACTCTCTTTGCTACAATTTCTTTCTCAAGATCAGCGATATTCACTGTAAGCTCATCATCTCAAATAATACAAGCCTCAACAGTAGCCCGAATCTTATCAAGTATGAATTGGACCCCAAACTTCATGAACAACAAGTCCTTGAGGGCATTCTTCCACTCAATGGCTCTCCTTAAGTTTGAACTATCAAGCTTTGTACACTGCATATCCACCAATACTGCAACGAGCAATTGAAGTCTAGATTTCTTCAATGAAGCACCTAGCTTGCATTCAGTCATAAAGTGCAGGTGCTTCCTCACAATTGCTTCTAGCAGTGGCTGACCTTCTGCAAGAATTTCAAACCGCTGGAACACGATAGTATCATTTGAAAGGGGATAGAAATCAGCTGCCAATTTATCATTCTCTTCATCTTCTGCAAATTTCTCCAAGAATTCTTTAAGGCTCATTCCCTTGATGGTTGCACAACTCGTAGCTCTGCAAAAGGAGGCATGATTATGTCCCCAGCAGTAACAGAAAGCATTCATGCAGCCAAGTATTATCAAACAAGAAACTTGCCTTACTGAATATAAACGACTCAAATACATCATTCCTGGAGGTTCTTTGCTTTGGTGTACATCATGGACAAGCGAAGAAACAACATGTCCTTAGCTGGGCACACTAGCAACAGCTTCTCCAGTAATGACAATAACATCAGGACCCTTGCCAACAACAGCTTCTCCATAAACAGTGACCTTAGGATCCTCACTAGCATGTCCTTGATCAAGCATCTCAGCAGTATTCTCTCCAGCAGTAACATCAGTAGCAGGACTCTTGCCAGTCATCTCTATATCTTCATCAGCTAGACCTAGAGAACAAAGGATGTTAGGAGAGGAAACGCGAGAAGAAACCGAAGTGAGGAATAGTAGTTTACTAAAGTCAGTAGTTGCATACTTAAGATCATACCCTTCTGATTGTGTCCCTTCACTAGCACCAGATTGTTGCAGCCATGAAAACATATAGTTAGCACCAAAAATGAAGGCAAAAAAGAAACGAAAAGAGATAGAAAGGATGTAAGAAGATAAGGGCTCTATGAGAATACGTCTTCTAAAGATTCAAGAACCTTTATTCTGCCAGCGCTAGTCTTCCTTCTGTATTGCTTCATCGATGAGGATGAACTAGTAGATGCAGTAGCTAGGACACTAGACTTAGTGGCTGGAGCTGCACTAGAACTATATTGGACAACAGCTGGGGGCTTAGGACTGCCAGCCTTGACCTTCTCAGCACTTCTTTCATCTCACTTTTTTGGGCTTGTCCTCAGAGTAGGGTGATTTGCCACGAGATGTCTTGGGTGCACCAGCGGCTGGATTAGACTCGGGGGCTCTTACTATGACATTTTTCTCCCTCCCTTTTATGGGGACATCACCCCCATGAACCACCTAGCCGTTAAGATCAACACACCATTCAGCAAATCTCAAATTCTGTCTAGTAGCCCACACTGAAGTTGCTCTTGTATTTGGAATAAGCTAAGTATTAGCAGAAAGCTCCCTTGAAGGAGGACTTATCACTATTTCCTCAACCTCCTAGCTACTCACATAATCAACAAAGGTGCTCATCACCTTTCTCCAATACAACTTTATGTTTGTGGTAGCATACCCCTCACGATGTCTACTTGGAACCAAGATTCTCTCTATCTTGCTAGCCCAATACTCTATTGCTGTATCATGAACCAATGGCCTTATTGCATCACTCAAAGGGACATCCCATGGCATTAATGTCTGCAACATCTTGATCAAATCCAAATTGTCACAAAACTCTATGGGGATTGTACTATGTCAAATTAAACCCACCACCACTTGGATATGGAATGTGTGAAGGGGGTGTGAAAAGCAAGAAATTTGGAATTTTCTCATGATCGTTCAGCCTAAACTCTGGAGATTCGGGTCTGGCATTTGGAAAAGGGTTTAGGCAGCAAAACACAGCAGCAACATAAGAATAAGGCTTCCAAGCAAAGTGAGCTCCGTCATCCAGCAGTGTGATTGAAGGGAGATTCCAAACCTTCAACCCCATCCATTTCATGAGCAAAGGAAGGCCATCTTCAAAGCCAAGAAATTGAAGCTCACCATTAAGACCAGTAGCTCTGACCGCCTAATTGGTCGCCTACACATCACCAACATCTTTACCAACATCAACATAATCTTTTGAATGCTCCCATATGAAGGTTTGCAACAGTACTACATTAATACTAGACTCAATAATATGGTATGGTGATCCTTCAAGCTCATCACTACGTAACCTATCAAGCTCAAAATAAAGAGGGCCTAAACAAAAAGTACCTAAAGTCAAGGACACATCTTTGCATTATACTACAGCTAAAGGAAAGCTGAAAGGTTTCATGAACTGAACCGAGTCAGAATTGAACATACACTTGCTTATCCACAAAGCTAAGAATGCAGCTCTTCTTATATCAACATCCTCAGATTTTCTGAACTTAAAAATCGAAAAGGAGAACCTGGCTCTATTACCTCCCCAAGATGCAGAGGTACCTCCATAAGTCTCCAGTAGCTTTCTGGCAATCCCAAACTCCTCATCAGACAACCTTAACTCTAGCGGATCCACATCTCCCATGCTAGGCAACAAGCAAATCCTTTCCATGTCTTCAATGGTGACTATAGTCTCACCCTAAGGAAAAAAGAAAGTATAGGTATCAGGATTCCAACGGCGTACCAAAAAGCGAAGTTCTCTCACATCTCTATACATGTTCCAAACACGGGACAATACTACAGCTCCAAAAGTCATGGCATCCCTTAAGATTTGACAGAATCCTTCATCGGCAACCTCTTGCTCTACCCAATTGGACCAACCAACGGTTGTGCCACAAGGAGACAAAAATTGAATAGGGGTTGGCAAAAGCTCTTTCCGCTGGAACCGCAGGTCTATTATACTAGATGTGGCTGGGACCCATGCTATCTCATGACTGGGGGCTTCACCCTTCAAAATCCATTTCTTTGGCACACAAAGTGGGCGAACCTCAGGAGCCCCAACCGTTGGAAATAAAGAAGTTGAACAATACCATGGGTCTTGCAACAGCAACAAGGACTCTCCTAGCCTAACCTCCACATCAGCACCCCCAGCAACAACCTCAGCCGCCCCCCTAGCAGTAGCCTCACTTCCTGGCATAGCCACCCTAGCAGTACTAGCATCACCAGAACCCAGCGGTTCTTCTCCTTCAGCCATAACTCACAAAACCAGAAATATTATTTCCTTAGAAACAAAGAAGAGGCAGAAGAACACTTACTGCCACCACCGAAAGCAAAAGAAGCTATGGGTCTTTCTCTCACTTGGCCAAAATCAACAAGGGAAGAGAGAAAAAAAACTCAGTTTGCCTCTTAACCCTAGTCAGAGCTCTCTATTTCTCTCACTCTTAGTCGAAGACAAGAAAAAGGAGAAAGGAAAAGCTCTGTTTCTCTCTCCGTTTTGCCAAAAATCTCAATCACTCTCTCTACCTTAGTTGAAGTTGGTGTTACTCTTTCACCCTTGGCCGAAAATAAGAAGAAGAAGAAGAAAAAGCTCTTTCTTTCTTCTGTAATATTTTTTTATCCAAGCAAAAATAAAAGGAGTAACAAAGGCAAGCCTTTTACTAGTAAACGTGAAAGTTACAAGTGACAAGACATGGGGAAGAGATCAGCATTTAATGTAAGAAACTTGGGAAGTAACTGAAGACCCACCAAGTGCTGAACATGGGAAAGTTGCAGAAGTCCACTATTCATAACTGCCAACAAAATTTAAAACGCGTACATGTGACCAAACAGAAATTGCTCACGTGACTCGAGGGGCTAAATGTTGAGGTACAAATTTTCAGGTCCAAATTTCATTAGCCCACTCATAGAAATATATACCCACATGAGCTCATAAGCTATTTTGAGTCCACATAAATATTTCCCACATTATTGCCCAACTTGGGCTCCCACAAATACTTCCTATATAAGCCCCATAAATTACCTTGGGCACTCTCACAAATAGTACCCATTATATCCCACATATTATCCAAATTAGATTTTACACAAAAAATACTTATCACATTACTACCAAAATTGGGCCAAAAATTACACTATCTCCATAAAAAAGTCCAAAATCATTTAACTTGTGGGAAAACCCAAAAGCCCAAAAAAACTCTCTTATAAAGCCTGTTGCTACACAGCACCTCTAAAGCCCATTGCTACATGGCATCTTTACAAAGCCTGTTGCTACACGGCACATCTAAAACCTATTGCTATATGGCATCTTTACAAAGCCCGTTACTACATGACACTCTTACAAAGCTCGTTGCTACACAACATCCTTTACAAAGACGGTTATTACATGATAATATTTTTACAAAATCTCAAATTATTTTACAAAAGCCCAAATACTAATTTGACACCTATTTTATAAAGCCTAAATACTAATTTGGCACCTATTTTAATAAAGCGCAAATAATAATTTGACACTATTTTCATAAAGCCCAAATGATAATTTGGCACTATTTTCTCAAAGCCCAAATAGTATTTTGGCAACTATTTCTAAAAGCCCAAATACTATTTTGGCAATTATTTCTAAAAACCCAAATACTAATTTGGCAGCTATTTTACATATGCTAAAGTCCCTCACTCATGGGAAATATGATTACTGATCTGTCAAAAATATTTCTTTGACAAAATTCATGGAAACTATGCTTATTTTCCCATAATCAACTAATTACAAAAGCCCATGTATATTACCCATGGCAAAACCATTCACTTTTGTAGGGATGACCAAGACCAAAGAAGCACAACTACAAAGCTCAGCTGAAGCAGCCTAACTTACATACAAATCCCAGCAGCTGAAGCTCACATGAGCTGTCCAGTTAAACTTCAATACAACCTGACAGTTGGAGCTCATCACCATCAACTCCAGAGGTTAAACCCTTCCTTTCCAAGCTCATTGTCATCATTTCTCATATGACATAAAGCTAAGATGACATGACAAAAGGCTAGGAAGCTACAGATAGCAGTATCTCCTTTCTTCTCCAACCCATTTGATCAAAGACTAAGGGCAACCATAACCAGACTATGGAAGCTCCTGGAACAACCAGAAATCAGTTCATTTTCATGCCAAAAATATGTACCCTTTGATTCATGGACCAAGCACATGAACCCCAAATGGGGCAACTTAGGGAAATGTGGCTTGAAGGGCACCAAAGAGATCCCAGCAGAGTTCCTAGCATAGGGCTCCAAGATTGACACCTAGCTTGGGGTGACACAATTTGTCCTAGGGAGCTCTGATTCTAGTAGTAGTAAAACCAAGATCATTAGCCTAATACATGCTTTAATCCCATCAGCTAAGGCCAAATCAGCATTTAATGCTAGGCCAGAATCTTAGCTGTTATTACCCAAAACAACAAGAACATCCTAAAGCTAAGCTTAATATTCTTAGTCAAAAATCCTTGGAATGATTCTCTAAGGATTTTTTGAAGATTGAGGAAGATTTAGTAGAGATTATTTGCTAATTACCCCCTAAAACTCAACTATAAATAGAACTTTCCACTAATCCTTCAAAGGGACCCAAGATACACTAAGGGACACACTAATAGAAATGAGTTCTTCCTTAACCTCTCTGTTTAGCCTTCTCTAAGCTTTGTCAAAGTTCTGAGTTCTTAGGTTCAAGCTTAGAAACTAAGTTCACTATCTCCTAGCTCATAAATACTCCTCGTACCTCTATTTATAAACATTCATCTATCCCCAGCAGAAAGCTCCAGCAGCTTTACTATACACTCTCTCTTATTACTCATACTACTTGAAATGTCCCTCATTACTCACTACTTATACTATATTCATGAGCATGTCTTGGCACCGTAATGATCTTGCTATGCTAGCTCGGATCTCTCTCTCCCTCCCTTCATCTCAGACTAAGTTTTCCTCATTATTTGTTATAATGGAGCCCATGATATTTACTTATTCATTTACTATTGAAGGTTATGATGTAGCTATTACTACATAATTTTTCCCTCATATCATTTTATTAGAAGACTCTTCTCCAAAGCTAACGAATGATGAGTTTGAAAATGTAAATACTTTCCTTAATTTGTGAAATAGCCAATAGTTGGAGGTTTATTCCATTTTGTCTTGCTTTACCGCTGGGATATTTTACTGCAGGAGCATTTCACAGCTAGGCTATTTTCTACAGTATGCTTTTTAATCATGCTAACGTGTCTGCTGTAGGAATTGTTTATGGGCCATCCTTGTCAGTCTTAATCTAAGCCCAAGGCATAAAAATAAAGTGAATTCTTCGGATCTTCATCGATAGCCTTTGGGCCTTGCCTCAAGCCCATCACCCAATTTCGGTTTAGGCCCCCAACCTAACACAAATCTTATTTGTAGGAAGGAAAAAGTTTTCCGCCCCCGACAAAGAGTTGCATGTAAATAACAATGATTATTACCTTTGCTGTAATCTTAATTTGTAATGGAAATAGACTAGATCATTAAGGAGTTGATGTTCCAATTTATTCCTTTTTTTTTAAGTGAATGTGTTAGAAAATACTCCAATTGCGCTCATAACCAGAAGAGCTGCACGTTTGGCTTAAAACATGAATTGCTAGTTTTTGTAGGTTTGGTGCCCTAGATCCATAGGATTACCAACACTTGTCTATATAGAGTTATACACAAATTGTTAAATAAAGACAATTAGCATATATGCAATATAGACTAAATGAAAAGATAACAGCAATTAAGAAAATACAGCTAAATAAAAAATTAAAGTACTATACTTACCAGGTAACATGACTTCACAGTCATTAACTATAGACTTTCGTCCAAAGTCACCTTTTGCATTTCTAAACAATTTCATCTCACTTGTCAACTTACTTGGATTTAACCAATAACCAGTAGCATGAAGATTTTTGTATAGTTGTTTATCCCAACGAGGCTCTAGAATTCTCAAGTAAGGTTCAATTCTTTTCTTTCTCCTCCAAAACCTCCTGATCATCTCCTTCCTAGCTTTATGCAAAACTGCATACAAATATCCCATAGCAAGTCCATCATCACTATCAACTATGCGCAAGACATGTACAATGACTACACATTCCTTCCAAAATGTAGAATTCAATACATTATCCACAATTTTTTCCCCTTGCTTTCTTTAGCATATGCTGAAATTACCCACTCTCTAGATGTTACCATATCTCTTAGTGCATCATTTTGAGCCAAAATATTCTGTAATGCAATAAAATTTGTGGTAAAATGGTTTGGAGCAGGTCGAAGCCCACTTGTGTTTTTTCTCATCAAATGCAATGCATAACAATGGTTATATATATACTTTGTAATTTTTGCAACATGAAGTACAACATCATATACTTCATCTAACTTCCCTATATCTTGTAACGTCAAACTTAAGCAGAATTCTTGCTCCAGTAACTTCCTAGTAACAACGTAATTTGCAGCATTATCAGTCATAATTTGAACCACATTTTCATGACCAACAAGTAGCACCACCTCTCTAAGCAGCTTATACAACATATCTGCAGTTTTTGAAGCATCAGATGCATCAACGGATTTTAAGAAAACAATACCCCTTGAAAAATATACTAAAAAATTAACCTACATCGATTTGTCCAGCCATCAACCATAATAGTGCAACCAGTCTCCTTTCATGTTACACGATAACTATCCACAAAATTTTTGACCTCGTCAACATTTTAGACCAATAAATAAGCACGAAGAGCATAAAATCCAGGGCCCTTCTAATTACCAGGACCCATTCTAAAAATAGCATAAATCATCTGTTGATAATACTTGGAATTAACTGTATTGAATGTAATACAAGCATCGATCATCCACTTTGATAGAGCATGATCACATCTTTCTACTGCTTCCTTACTTTACAACACACTTTTAATAGTAGACTGAGCTCCAGGAGTTGTTCTTGGTAGAAAATAACCTCCAATACCACTTGGTGCTTTCCCTTTCCTTTCAGCTAAAGTGTGTTTCCCTTGGCCTAGACTGCCCCTACTTGAAATACCTTTTCCCTTTCCTATAGAGCTAGGTGGGAGTATAGAACAGCGGGTAATTTCTTGAATATCATCATCATCCACATAAATTTGCTCTCCTTGAACCTTAAGACCTTGTCCATATTGGTTGTGTTCCTCATACTCTTGTTGTGACTTCCTTTTTCTTGCAACATGACCTTCCATATTTTGTAAAATTTGAAAGCGAACATCTGCAGGTGCTTTTTTACAACTTTCAGTTTCTCCTCTTATCCCAGCTAGATGTTTTTTAAATCGATTAATACCGCCACCTTTAAAAACTTTATTACAGTACAAACACATCAATTGCCCTCTTCCACTTTTGTCTAACTCTAAACGCTTGCAATGACCCTAAGCTGGGTCAGTCTTTCCTCTAGCAACATTTTTTTCGGAGGAGATGAATTTGGTGTAACATCAATTGTTGATGGTGTCATAGGGCTTGACATTTAAACTATTGTAGACACTACAAATATTCCATATTTCATACTATAAAATAACTTATAGTAATAAACAACAAACATACATAGAAAGCAGTAAGTAACAACTAACAATTACACTGTACACGAAGAAACAATGTCACAAACTCACACTGTACATGACAAAAAAAAAAATTAAACAAAAGATGCTTAAACTAAAAAGCAATCAAGAAATAAAGTATTAAAAAAAAAAAAAGATGGTGGCAGTGGCATAGAGTTATACAGTATTATGGTCATATGTACATGCTATTCAGACTTCAAACTTCAAAGCATTAAAAAAACTATGCACAGCAACCCGTAGAAGTAGCTTTTCTAGTTTTGAGAATTGTGAAAACTAAAAAGTGATGTGATGGTATGGTAGGGCGTAGGGAACAATGCTTTTTTTTGTGGATATTTTAGGTCTTCTCTTGTTTAAATTACCTTATTATCACACATTTAAATACTAAAAGAGTTAATAAAGTGGATTTATTAATGTAATTTTACACAATTCACAAACCTGGCTGGGTTAATAAAACCCTACCAGGTCACATGGGTTGCTTAAAACCCACCAGGTTGCACCAATTTTGACCAGGCCACTTATATTTCTGATGCAATTGATCACCTGGCCCGATTAATACACTAGGTCACCGGGTCATCGGCCGACCTGTCGGGTCGGGTTGGGTTTCATAACAATGCATGAAAGGTCATTTTTTTTCTAGGTACAAGAGTACACAACGTTGTGAAGTCATGAATGCATTCTTGAATAGATTTCTAGATAGGAAGACTAGGCTTTATGAGTTGTTCCAACAAGTTGATAAAGCACTTTCATGTATTAGACATAATGAGAATAGGGTCGATTCTACTTCGAATTATACTAACCTATTATAATTACTAGGTTAGCTAAAACCAAGAAGCATGCTGCTACTATATTGACAAGGGAGATATTCAATATGGTTCAAGAAGAAATAATGAATGAACAAAAATTCATCGTGCTTAACTCCATAGACAGTGAAGATTATTGTACATACACCTTATCTTAGTATGCATGTCTTGACTTAAAATGGAAGGTTTTATATTATCCAATTGAACAATGTATGAAGTGCTCTTGTTTACTAATCGAGTCATATGGATATCCTTGTGAGCACTTATTTTCTATTATGAAGGTTGAACATTTAAAACAAATTCCTCCAACATGTAAATAAAGAGGCTGATTTGCTAGTTGTAGTTAAATGCGTTACTTTGGCTTAAGAACAACAGAAGGCTTTGAAGAATTGAAGGTTGAAATGCCATCATGGAAAAACTTTATAATTCAAATAAAAATGCAAATGAAGATGGGATACACACTAGATTAAGAATCAATAAAAATGTTCGTGACCTAGCCATTGTCAAGACTAAAGGCAACCATGGTAACACGAGTAATAGTAAGGTGAAAGTTAGACAATGCAGTAATTGTAAAGATGTTGGATACACAAGCGCACATGTCCATCTACCCATATTCAACAAGGTGAACTTGTTGATAGTGACAATGTACATGAATTTATGGAACATCCTACACTAGATGCAACTATTAGCTCACCTAATTTAGAAACACATTATAATAGTTTTCTTTAATCGTAAAACGTCTATGGGATACTAGACAAAATATTAAGTATTTTATGTAGCTGTTAGCATTTTTGTTAAACTTTATTAGTGTTTATTGTTAACACATTGTGAGTTTTTGGATAGAGTTATTGGATTGGAATTAGGTTTATTTAGTTGTGAATAGCCAATTAGCATGTTAAATGAATGGTAGACATCAAAATATTGATGTTGTGTTAGGTGATGCATTGTTCAAGAGATTTTCCTTGTTCAAATTTTGGTTGTGGATTTGCAACTACTAATATATATGATATGTGACTTGCTTGTGATTTTTATTCACCAAACACGAAATTTTACTAGTGTATATGGAGACCAATTTCTACAAAATAGAAGTGTGGAACAAATTCAGCAAAGAGCTTAGACCACACTAAATTAGCTTCTAACTCACACTGCAAAGCTACTAGAA
Organism: Quercus cerris; assembly: GCA_963669245.1. NCBI lineage: Eukaryota > Viridiplantae > Streptophyta > Magnoliopsida > Fagales > Fagaceae > Quercus > Quercus cerris. The sequence continues at coordinate 45,202,018 of OY770006.1, forward strand.
GCCTTGTATGCTATCTGACTTCAACCAGCACCAATTGACTAATGGAACTAAACCTACGTTGTTGTAACTACGGTTGTTAAAATCAGGATCTCGATTGTACGATCCTACGATCCTATGATCTTACCTGCCAAAAAGATCCAGATCGTTTCAAGATCCTTCATATTCAAGGATTGGTACTAGGATCGTTCAAGATCGATGCGATCGGTAGGATCGTACATACAAATGATCCCTTACAACCCTAATTTCTTGCCAATATCTTCGAGCTAACAGATGGCTACTTGGGCTCAAATAAAATAAAAAACAACCAATGCCCAATTTTGATCTCTTCTTGAGTTTATGAGAAGAAATAGACAGATTTTACAGAGAATATAACCAAAAATTAAACCCATAATAATGATACTACTACCTGCGTGCCTGCAATAGAGGAAGTTTACACTTTAGCTTTGCCATTGATGTTTTACAGATTCGAAAAAAAGATATTTTGATGAATCTGAGGACAAAGGGCAGATTTACTAACGAGAAATGGTGAATTTTTAGAGGAGAGAATCAAACAAAAGTTAAAAGAGAAGAAGGAAAAGTGAACTAGAAGGTAGGGTAGGTGGGGATAGTGGGTTCGTGGGAGTATTAATAGGATATGAATTTTCTATTGTGATACCACATTTTTACATGCTTCCTTGATAGAATACCATTTTTTTTTTTGACTTTATTTTAGGACCCCTCCTCTCCTACAAAAAATAAGATAAAGTTAAAAACAAAGTAAGAGTAGTAAATATAATACTTGGCATTCTATAAGTATTTTGTTTTGAAAAATATAAAACAATTTGTAGTTCTTCTTATCTTAGTTATTATGTATATTATGTCAAATTTATATCTACCCAAAGAATTATTTCAAATTTATTATTTTCTTTAATGATATTTTTATTCTTTAACATACACCATTATTATAAGTGATTTTCCACCTTATTATTGATTTTTTTTTTTAACTAAACATTTATTTAGTTTTTAGGATAATCTGTGTTAAAAATTAACTTATAGTATACAGATTATAATATATTGATGAAAATTTTTCCTTTCTTGGATGAATTCATAATTTATATGATTATTTAACACATAAATTAACTACCAATATTTTTTTTTTTTAAATTTGTTTTTTGATCTTACAATTCACAATCCACAATCTGATCCACGATCCTACGTAGGATCCCGATTTTGACAACCTTGGTTGTAACTGTGTTTATAGGATCCCAATGTCCTCAAACCCAATTTCTAATGTCCAACTACACCTTCTAATCCCACCGCTGCTTGATCTCTTCCCCACTGCCAACTTGTGGTAGAAATGGGTCAGATCGTTTTTTTTTTTTTTTTTTTTTTTTTTTTAATTATTGGGTTCCATTTTGGGAGTAAGTGAAAGATTGTGAACCCAATAATTTTTTTTGGTTTTGAAACTATGAGAAAGATTGCATATTTAATTTCATTGCATTGCATTTTATGTTTTGTGTTTGTTCAAAATGTATTTTGTTGTACATTCTAGCCGTTGAGATAAAGGGATGGGAGAGAAAAAATTTAGTTTTTATTCAACCAGGTATTTTTTTTTAAGAGAAAAAAAAAATGATTTGAAGTTGCTACAGTGCTCTCTTCTTCCAGAGAGCCACTTTAGCAAATCTAAAAAAAAAAAAAAATAGAGATAGAGAGACTATTCAATTTTTTTTTCCTGTGTTTGTTCTCCAAATAAGGATTTAGAGAGCCTATTGGAGATGCTCTTAAGTGGCGAATGCTATTTTTTCACCATATGTCTTTGGCAACAAAATAAGGACATATTGTGACGAAAAGCGTTGTCATTGTAGTCTACTTTTGTTGTAATGGACAGTGGCTATTTTGATACAATACTAAAAGGTTAAGAACTAAATTGACACATTATCTATATCTTCCATTCAAAAGGACTAAATTAACACATTTGAAATGTTAAGGATCAAATTGACATTTAGCCTAAAGGTTAAGGACCAAACATAAATTAAAATTTAATAAGCACAAAATTTATTTGGGATGGCTTGCTCGATCGATGAGGTCCAATATGATTTTCATTTGTTTGCTCCAACTTTATCCTTAACAGCATCACAAGCCCCTTGTGCCTTATCCTTCATCTGCTGGCTAGCCTGCAATAATAGAACTCCATATGTAAGCAATTAACAATGATGTAGGGCAGTATTGTTTGAGATCGAAGTATTTTGTTAAGTTTATATGTAATTTTCTAACTTAGTAAAACATATGTTGAACCTCTTGGCATGATTCCTTGGTAGATTGAGCAACATTGCTTGCCTTGTCCGCCAAGTTGCCTGCCTTTTCCTAGACCAAAAAAGAAAAACACATTGTAATCAACATTTAAAATGTCAACGTGCATAGTGTTCATGCATGAAACATCCATCCATGCCTATGTAAATCCTTCTAGATGTAGTTTGCCTAAGAAGAACTGTATCATAGGCGTATCTTGGACTTATTGGCACCTAAAATAAAAAACTAGGGTACGCATACAGGAGTATCCCAGAGATATCCGATACCGGATACAAATATATGAGCTAAACTGGAGTATCCAAGCTTGCTAGATGTATGCTACCATGCTAATAGATGTAAATAGGATGGATAGAAACTTGCCTGAGCTTGGTCCTTGGCCTGGCCAGCTTGGTAACTTGCATTCTGGGATTTGTCCATCTTCAGTTTCTGCTTGTAACACAAATACTAACAATGTAATTCAGGCTCTAAAATTCAACTTGGGTGATTCTACAGACAAATGTAAGGCAAAATTTATAGGATTTTCAAACCAATCCACTAATTGACACATTTATGTTTTCTCAAATATGCTCATAACATGTGTCATCATATGATTGAAGTTTGGCATTTTTATTTGGCCTTAGGACCAGGTTCTTCTTTTGATAATGCACACACTAACCATTCAATTCAAAGTTGGTTACGATTTTAGAGGGATATATATGAACTTGGCCTTGACAATACTTGCAATGAATTTGCTACTCTAGAGTCTAGATTGTCCTAGTGATAAAGCACACTTATGGTAATTAAACTTTGTTCATTATTGAGAAATACATATAAACTTCGCATTTTTTGAGTCATATGATGTGATAAAAATAAATAATAATAAAAAGAGAAACTAAAAATTCATAAGCACACACGCTATGCATATTCTTGCTCTATCAAGTAGTAAGCAAAAAATACTCATTATCAATCACACGTTTGCAAAAAATATTTCATGTCCAGATTTTATATACAGATCTTAGTTTGCTCCATAGGTACGTAAAGGACCCCATCATCAACTGGCATCACATGAAAGATTAATAGTAACCTTAAAACTTTTAAGTAATTAAATGTTACCTCCACTTTTAGTGTTAGATTGTCCTTATAAACCAGGCCTGAATAGAGTCTTCCAGACTTCATAGATCCAGGCTTAGGCCAGAATGGGCTCAGGCCCAATCCATGGGCTTGATTGATTTGCACCCTTTAATAACTACGTTGTATTAATTTAAATTTTAATGCAGGTAAAACCCAAATTGATTAAAAGTCTTATAATAAGATGTGAATTATTTCCTATAGCCACAAACTTTTCTACAACAATTTTACAAAACTTCTAATGTAGTGAATTTTTATTGGTTTGCATTTGCGCTCAACACTTACATCACTCTTTTACTTACTAATCACCACTTACCATAATAGCAATTTGTAAAAAAAAAAAAAAAAATGGTAATTTTTGCATTCTCCTCCTTTTAAAAGTTATAAAAAAATAATTTATAAATTTAAATTTTAAAACAAAATATACCATCCCAAAAAAATTAGCCCAAAAACAATAATTACCAATAGTAAAGCTAAAAGCAATTAAGCTTAATTAACCAATTTTACCAAAAACAAACAACCCGGCCCTTTAAAAAATTTTAAACAAAATAATTTTGTCCTTACTAGAAAGAAAATGCAAATATAAAAAACACAAAAAAATAAAAAACCCTTTAGCAGTTAAATTGTAAGGACAAAATTTGAGTTCCTAGACCAAATGATGGATGAACTTAGGCCCAAAAAGCCCAATACAATGAATTTGTAGAGTTGGTTGGAAAACAAAGCTTTAATGAATCAAACAAGTAAAATAGATTCAGATGACAAGAAAATGAAAATAGACTGGTTTAACCTAAAGAAAATCATCCTCGGCACAATCCGAGGAGATCAGTTCTTATATATTTCTCTCAAATTTGATTACAAGTTCAACTCTTGATTGCTACAGTATTTTTCTCTTAATTTCTTGACGCCCTTCCCTTAGCGTCTTCTTTCTATTTTATACTATCCTTCTCCTTCATCTCTAATCTCCACGTGTAGACTAGATTACTAGTCTTGATCCTTACCCCATCAGCACCTTCTTGAAGTCCTTAGGGAGTAGCTGTAAGGCTAAAAGATACTATTAAGGTATCACTTCTTCATTAATGTGGCCAGAAAGTTTGCTGCAGAGTATTTAATGCGGTAGTAGCAGCTTTCCCTTTAGATATTTCATGGCCTCCCTCTGTCCTGTTCCTTCTTGATACTTATTCTCATCAGTGGAATCATCCAAAACGTTGCTCTTGATGTCAAACTGTACCTTCTAACCTCAGCTTTACTTAGTTGAGGAAGCATTCCTCCTCGGACCGCCTTCTTGGATGATCATGATTAGACTTCACCTCTTTACTTACCAACACGGATTCTTAGGAAGATGTTTACCCGTCCTTGAACTACTTAATGTCCTCGGATTGGGCCCCTGGCCCAACATATACATAGATATGTATTCCTAGGCCTATCACCCCTACAATAGCCCCTCGAAATTCTTCTTTCGAGCTCCTCGGGAAGAAAGGAGGATTTCGATGTCACTATAGTTACTCTATGCCCATCATACATCACTTCTAGCTACGTAGATGCCCTTTTAACTACCCAAGGCACACTTCTGACGCTTTGGCATACGAGACGCACCCTTATTAAATTTTTACATCTCCATGTTCCCCACATTCAATGGCGCAATGCTGATCTAACGGCTGAGGATTTTTCTAGAACCCAAGCGGGAATTTTCCCGCTTTCAACTATCTTTTTGACATAAATATTGCCCGAATCAATCATTCTTCTCACTTTAGCACTCATACATTGAACTTGCAAAATTACCCAATTTACTCGTGCCCTCACACTTTCCAAGAGCTAGGCCAAAGAGAGTTTTCCTTTTTGTGTAAGTATTCATAAATCTTTTCATTTATTTTCCATCTACTTTTGTTTCCTCTGTCTTTTTCCCTTTCTTTATCTTCTTAGTTTCTTTAAACCTCTCTTAGGAATGGGTAGGTTTGCCTATTTGGTAGACTCCGAGGAGGTTATAGAGAGCTTCAAAGCTCTGTATAGGATCCCGCTAGGAGTCTCCATTACGTGTTGTAAGGAGGGAGAAAGGCATGAGGCTAGACAGGAAGGAGAGGTGGTTATCCCAATTATCGCCTTCATAGAGGGAGGGATAAGAATTTTTATGGGTACAGTAACTAGGGATTACCTAAGGGCTCATAGGTTAGCTCCCACCCAATGTGCCCCTAACATGTTTAGAATATTAGGTAGTGTCGACACCCTAAATGAAAAAATGGGCCTCAACCTCACCCACCACGATGTCAATTGGGTCTATAATCTTCACCACCTAAAAGGGCAGGGGTACTACCTAAAAACTAGGCACCTCAAGGTTAGACTTACCGTTTGCCTCCCCGATTCCAACAAGGGCATGAACAAGGATTTCTTGATCATCTTGAGGGTGTGGCATGATGGCTTCCCCTGCTCGACGAGAGAGGGGCGAACAGGTGGGGTTTTAGAATTAGGTTTATTTCTTCAAAGTTACCCTTTCTTCAAATTGAAATATATTGTACCTATTTTCTTCTTTTTGTGTTGACACTTGAAATTTCTCTTGATTTGTGCCGTTCTTTTTTTCCTGATTGTGTTTTCTAACAGTTTTGCAGATCATCACGCTGCTATTCTTAACTTCAATCTTGTCAACAAGCAATGCTTAGACAAAGTACTACAAATCGAGGTGTTTGTACATAATGACAATCAACTTCGAGCGGCCCACCTAATCCTTGAGTACACCCTGCTCACATCAAGTTTCCAGGAGCCAAAGTGCGTAGTAAGAGCAAAGTATCCTTGCCTACACCAAATTAACGTAGCTACGCCAGGCTTCCTAAATTCGGGCCCTGTACCGCAAGGTGTACTAAAGGTAAAACCGATCCTTCTATTCAAAGCTGAGGACAAGACCATCCCTTCACAACCAACAATCAAAGAAAAAGAAAAGGAAGGAAAAGAAGAAGAAGAAGAAGAAGTGGTCAAAGTGTCTAACTCTAAGGACAACTTTGAGGTGTTCAACCAACCTCAGTCCTAAGCGGCTTTCACCGGTGATTTCAGTCACCTCCCCCCAACTGAAGTAAGCCATATTCAAGGGGTTTCTTTGTCTTGGAAGCTATGGGGATACAACACAAACCCAGGGCCAGCCTCATGGAAGTGATGGAGTCCCAAGTTGGGGGAAAGGCACCCGAGGTGGTTTCTTAAGCTAAACCTCCCTCTCTTTCCCTCCTTATGAACCTCAGCAAGAAAATGTTGATAAGAAGAGAAAAAGAGAGCAGAAGGGGAAGGACGTGGTAGAAGAGGGCCAAGGTGGCCTCCTTTAGGAAATAGAGCCTCAAAAGGGGGCGAAGATTACCCAGACAAAGTACCTAGGCGATGGGGCGCCTGAAGAGAAGGGACGAGATCTTCGCGCTAGGGATCCAAACAGGAACCCCCCTTTAGTGCTAGATGGGTCCTCTCTCCCTGCGAACTCATCAATCAGGGACTTTTAAAAGGGAAAGGCGAGGTATGTAGCAAATGTTGTAGAGTAAGCTCTACTACTACCCGAGGATATGGTCGACCTAAGGACCATGATGAAACACAAGGTGTTTCTAAGTCTAAAAAGAGACCTCGCTATGGTAATCCTTTTAAGCTAATTTTTTTTTTTTTTTTTTTAAAATACAAACTACCAAGTTTCCTTCGTAGGCTGTCCAAGCCGCTTTTAGAGCTGAGGAGTTGGTGGATGCTTCCCACCAATAAATGAAGGAAGAGGAGGGTAGGCGAGTTGCTGCTATTAAGGCTTTCAAGGTGGCTGAGAAGAGGTTAAAGGATTCTGATGCCAAGCTTACCGAGGTAGAAAAGGGGTAGGAAAATTGCTGAGGCAACACTAGATGGGGCGGAAAGGCTGGCGAAGGATGCTAAGAAGGCCGAGGTTCAAGCCAAACAAGAAGGCTACAACATAGGGGTAGGTGAGACCGATAAGGCCTTCAGGGCCAAGGTCTTAGGGTATATGGAGCATACTGCCTCCAAGTGTGAAATGAGGCTCTTAACCTAGTAGGGGTTGAGGTCTCCTCGGCATTTAGGAGAGAAAAGAATGTGTACTACTCCCCCACAATCCGGGCACCGGGCTCCTCAGCCTCCTTAAATGATACAGCCCCCAACGTTGCAAGCCCTATTGAAGAGGCTTCGTCCAAGGACCCCTCTTCACTCCAACAGTCCTCAGGAAGTGGCAGAGCAAGTTGACCCAGCTGATAAAGAGAAAGAAGTTTCTAAGGAGGTCGCCCCTGAGATGACTAGGCCCTTGGATGCACCCAAGGATTCTTACAAGGAAGGAATGGTCTCTCAAAACATAGAGTTGGTTTTGGCAACTCTCCCCATTCCTGTCAAGGAAGGCCCAAGGGTAACGGCTCAGCATCTTTGGCAGCAACAACCCCCCAACCCACCAAGACTACAAAAGATAAACTTATAATAAAGATGAAATCACTAATTGTCTTTTGTTGTTGTTGTTGTTTTTTTTTCCCCCCAGAACTTGTAATTTAGTTTGATCTTTTTTAATCAACTTTGCCTCTTCCTAAGGCTTAAATCACTGATAACTATAAGTTTTTCCTTCGTATATATGATGTTTGTATTGATCTTAACATAGTTTGTGTCTTATCTAACACTCAACTAACCTAGAGGTGAGATACAACTTTGTTCATGTATATAAATGGTAATGTACCAATTCATGCCAGACTCCATCTAACTTTCCTTCCATTACTAAGTTTAAGAAGCTGGATACAATAATTAGCTCTTACATAGATCATGGATATACTTCCAAATGCTTTAAGTGATGCTCATGGGCATGCAATTGATCATGTCATTTCAATGAAAGTCTATATTATTCAGAATGGCTGATCCTATCAGACCTTCAAATAATCTATAGGAAGTATTAACTTATTTAAGACAAGTGGTCCGAGGAGCCAGATAAAACTCAGGTTCTATTTGATACTTAGAAAAATAATAGGAAGTATTAATTTACCAAAAACATATGGTCCGAGGAGCCAGACATAGCTATGGTTCTGTTTAACACTTCGAAAAATAATTTTAAAATATCAATTTACCCAAAGTATGTGGTTCGAGGAGCCAGGCATGACCAAGGTTTCTGATTGATACTTAGAAAAATGGTTGGAAGTATTAATATAGCCAAAGCATGTGGTCCGAGGAACCAGACATAACTAAGGTTCTGTTTAATACTTAGATGGATGACAAGAATGCCAAGACGTATTGATTTACCCAAAGCATGTGGTCTGAGGAGCCAGGCATAGCTAAGGTTCTGTTTAATACTTAGATAGTTAACCCAAAAATATCAATTTACCCAAGGTATGTGGTCCGAGGAGCCAGGCATGACCAAGGTTCTGTTTGATACTTAGGAAAATGATATGAAGCATTAATTTACCCAAAGTAGGTGGTTCGAGGAACTAGACATAAATGAGGTTCTGTTTAACATTTAGATGAATGTTAGGAAGTATTAATTTACCCAAAGCATGTGGTCCGAGAAGTTAGGCATAGCTAAAGTTCTATTTAATACTTAGATAATTAACCTAAAAATATCAATTTCTTAAGGTATGTGGTCCAAGGAGCTAGACATGACCAAGGTTACTATTTGATACTCAAAAAATTAGTAGAATGCATGACGCATAATATAATAAACCAAAAAATGGTAAAGAAATCTTTCATTAACAATAATACCTTCTCAGGTTGTTCACATTCCAGGGGCATGGTACAACCTTTTCATCTAAGTCTTCAAGATAGTATGCACCTATTCCAGCCACTGATGTGATGCGATATGGCCCTTCCTAGTTGGGCCCTAACTTTCCCCAGGCTAGGTTCTTGGTAGTACTCAAAACCTTTCTTAACACCAAGTCTGCAGGCTCTAGTGGCCTTAACCTTACATTTGAGTCATACCCGTACTTGAGCTTGTGTTGATAGTACGCTATCTAAACCATAGCATTTTCCCTTCGTTCTTTAATTAAATCTAAACTCTTTTCCAATAGCCTATCATCACTACTCGAAGCAAAAGAGCTTGTCCTCAATATTGGAAATCCTGTTGCTAGAGGAATCACATCCTTGGCCCTATAAGTCATTGAGAACGGCGTCTCCCTAGTTGACCTACGAGGTGTAGTCTGGTATGACCAAAGGACGTGTGGCAACTCTACCACCCATTTTTCCTTTGCAACATCTAGCCTCTTTTTAAGCTCACTTACTATAACCTTATTGACAGCTTCCCCTGTGGATATGCTAGGGTGGAATATCTATTTGTTATGCTCAGGTCACTGCAATACCTCTTGAAGGCTCTATTATCAAACTGAAGACCATTATCCGAGATGAGTGTACAAGGGATTCCAAACCAAGTGACAATATTTTTCTAGACAAATCTTTTGGCATCCATATCCCTAATATTTGCTAGGGGTTTAGCTTCAACCCATTTAGTGAAGTAATCTGTGCCGACCAACAACCATCTCTTATTCCCTACTGTCTTAGGGAAGGGCCCTACAATATCCAAGCCCCATTGAGCAAAAGGCCAAGGGCTAGATAGAAGGTTAAGGACACCTCCTGGTTGGTGAATGTTTAGAGCAAATCTTTGGCATTGGTTGCACTTCTTCACATACTCTTGTGCTTCCTTTTCCATATTCGGCCACTAATATCCTTAAGTGAAGGCCCTATGAGATAGGGAATTGCCTCCTATGTGGCTTCCACAACAGATGCGGCCAAAAAAATGAGCGTTTGTACAACTTTTGGTCTTTAGACAGTCAAAACCGAGGAGCCTTTCTCCATACTTGATCGGCCTCGAACTTCCCCTCGGGTAGGATGTCCTCTTTAACGAATAGTACAATAGAATCCATCCAACTAGATCCCACTCAAACTTGATGAATATGGACCATCCTCCTCCTCATTTCAATAGGTTTACACAAGTCTTCCATAAGGATAACCCGAGGGCAAAAGAGTCAGCATGTGTATTTCTGCTTCTAGGAATTTGTAATAAAGTGAAAGACTCAAAACCTGATCGCAAGTGTCTAACCTGATTCAAGTATTTCTGCATTCTCGGATCTCTGGCCTCCAACTCTCCCTTTACTTGGCCTACCACCAACCTCAAATCTAAAAACGTCTCTACCAATAAGGCTTCAAACTCAGTTTCATTATTTGTTGCTGAGAAACCCAACCTCAAGGATTTTTCAATAATGATCTTCTCATGAGAAGTTATGACTAGCCTCACTCCAGATCCTCTTTGGTTCGCTGCACCATCAACGTACACTCTTCAGGATAGAGGTTTGTGCAAGGAGACAATGCCAACTGATTTTCCATGCATATTTTGCTTTTGAGCTTCTTCTTCCAATGGGGATTCGGTGAACTCGACCACCAAGTCAGTAAGAACTTGACCCTTGATAGAGGTGCGGGGTATATACTTGATATCAAAAGCCCTAGGATCGTACCATACTTGGAATCCTCCCCTTGTAATCAGCACTCCGAAATAGAGTTCTGAGCGGAAGTTGGGTTAGGACAAGAACTGTGTGGGATTGGAAATAGTGGGGGAGCTTATGTGTAGCATGCACCACTGCCAAAATGGCCTTTTCCAGTGGTAAGTAATGCACCTTGGTCTTATGCAATGACTTGCTCACATAACAAATTGGCCTCTGCACACCACTATCGACCCGTATCAGCACCAAGCTCATCATATGGAAGGCCACAGCGATGTAAGCAAACAAAACCTCATCCACCTCAGGCTTAGATATAATGGATGGCCGAGAAAGGTATTCCTTTTGCTGCTTAAAGGCAAAGACACACTTCTCCATCTATTGAAATCCCTTCCATTTGTTCAACAACTGGAAGAAAGGTCTACAACTCTTTGCTGACCTAGAAATGAATTGGTTTAGAACAACAGTCATCCTTGTTAACTTCTGGATCTCTTTGGGATTCTAAGGTGGACTTAAACTATTAATTGCTCTAATTTAGTCAGGATTGATTCAATTCCGCAGTGAGTGACTATGTACCCCAGAAACTTTCCTAAACCAACACCAAAAGAGCATTTAGAAGAATTAAGGCGTAGATTGTGTTTCCTCAATATCTCAAAGCTCGTAAGACAGCCGTATCAGTCAAGCCTCCCACCACTGAAAAGCCCAAGCCTGAAAAGAAAAATGCCCCTCAAGCTTTCACAGTTTCTAGTAGTGAACCAGCAGTTGGGGAGAAGTGAAAAAGGGAAGAGGAGGAAGAGTATCCTCTCATACCATGCACCTATGAAGAAGTGAATGCCATCATTGACAAATGGATGGCTGATGGGGTACTTAGGCCCTTCAAGCCTATCCGAGAGTCTACTCCAAAAGATATGCGAAAACCTTTCTGTTGTCAATATCATTGATATGTGAGTCATAGAACTAGGGACTGTAGAGCAGTCTGGAGAACATTCCATAAGAAGATTTCAGATGGTATTTTGAACCTCACTCGTGAGCAAGGGGTCCAGCGGAATCCGCTGCCATAGCATCATAAAGGGAAAGCCACAGTAATTGTACTTTTTCATAGTAGGGCTAATGAGGATGAAATGGCCAATGGTACGGGTATGCCCCCAGTAACTATCTCTGCTCTTCAAAAAAGCCTTACCTTTTGAACTTTGTTCAACTAGTTGGGGCTCAAAGGGGAGTCAAGGAGAATAGCGATCGGAGCTCTTGTATCCATTGCTGCTAGCTTAGGAACCTACTGCCTCACAGCTGAAGCTCATGCCAGCCAAGCCTTCTTAGAGACACTAATGTCATTACCTTCACCAACGAGGATATGGAGGTATAACACCTTGATCATAGTAAACCATTATATATTGTTGTTAAGATTAATGATGTTCACATAATAAGGGCACTAGTTGACACTAGTGCATCGCTTAATCTTATTCCAACCAGCACACTCATTGCAGCTAGGATCCCACTAAGCTGAATAGCTGGGGCTCCTATTGAAGTTTTTGGTTTTGCTAGAATTCATGAATGCACTATTGGGAGTATGCAGTTAGTTCTTAAAGTGGGGCCCATTGTTGCCCTCACCAGATTTCATGTTATCGACTCACCCATTTCTTATCATGCTCTACTTGGAAGGCCATGGCTCCATAAACACAAGCTTGTGCCATCTACTTACCACCAATGTGTCAAGGGACGACTTAATGGTAAACCCATACGTATCGCTACTAATCCTACACCATTTGATCTATCCGAGGCACACTACATTGAGGCTACTTTCTATGATGAGCTCACCATAAATAGGGAAGATTCTACTTCAAGCCCTATTGGGATCCCATTACCTAGATGGCAAGATATTGAGAACAACCCAGAAATAGACATGGGGTCTTTCCTTGATCAAAGGAAAAAGAAAAGAGAACATGGGGAAACCCCCAGCGATGTCTCACAGCCACGATGTGTACAGATCCAACTGCTAGATGGTCATTTGGGGTATCGTTTATGACGGTATGCGGGGCCTAGCTGTCTCAAAAATAAAGGCCCCGGACTGAATGAAGCAAGCACTACACCAACATGTTGTTATACTCAAGGAACAGAAACCCCAACAGTAGAAGAAAATCTTCCCAGCAGTCTAGCAAAACTATCTAAAAAGCCTTCAGTGGTAACTAATTTTTCACCTAATGTGGATCTGAAGACCATTAATCTCAGTGATGATCCTAGTATCTAGCAATCAACTTCAGTTAATGCTACTTTACCACCATTGGAAAAGGCTCAGCTCATTTCATTATTAAAAGAGTACATCGATGTCTTTGCTTGGGAGTACCATGAGATGCCTGGTTTGGACCCTAACCTAGTAGCACATGCTCTTAACATGGAACCAGGGGTAAAGCTAGTAGTACAGCCCATGCGCACCTTCCATCCTAATGTTGAAGCTCAGATTATTCAAGAAGTTCAGAAACTCCTCACAGCTGGGTTCATCAAGCCTATCATGCACCCAAAGTGGCTTTCAAACATTGTACTGGTCAAGAAAGAGAATGGACAAATACGATGTTACATCGACTTCTGGAACCTTAATAAAGCATGGCCCAAAGATGAATTTCCACTTCCAAACATGGATATGCTCATTGATTCAGTTGCTGGGCATACTATGTTTTCATTCACGGATGGCTTTAGCGGTTGTAATCAAATCAAAATGTCATCCAAAGATGCAGCCAAAATAGCCTTTCGAATTGGCAACTTTTACTACACCGTCATTCCCTTCGGTCTCAAAAATGCCAGAGCCACATATTGAAGGGCTATGACTGCAATCTTTCATGACATGATGCATAAAGAAATCGAAGACTATGTGGATGACATTGTTGTAAAGTCGAAGACAAGAGGAGATCATCTTGCTATCTTACGAAAAGTCTTTGAAAGGTGTCGGCTTTACAAGCTTCGCATGAATCCACTTAAATGTGCCTTTGGAGTTACGGCTGTGAAATTTCTAGGATTTCTTGTCCATCAAAGAGGCATAGATGTTGATCCTAGGAAAGTGCAAGCCATTACTACTATGAAGCCACCTACTACACTTGCACCATTAAAAGTTTCCTTGGTAAGCTCTCATACATCTGGCGGTTTATTCTAGGTTTCGCTGCCCTCACGGTTGTCTTTACACCACTGTTGAAAAAAGGAAAACCCTTCTGCTAGATTTCCAAATACCATCAGACGTTCCTTCAACTGCAGCAACTCATGACCTGGCTGCCAATCGTTTGTGCACCCATACCAGGAAAACCACTCAAGTTGTATTTGGCTACTAATAATGAAGCAATTGGGGCACTTATAGCCCAAGATGATCAAGAAAGGAAGTTCCAACTAGTTTATTTTATTAGCAAAAAGTTAAAAGATGTTGAAACCCGCTACCTATGGGCTCAAAGGGCTTGTCTTGCTCTAATATATACTGCCCAACGGTTGCATCATTATCTAATAGCTCACACGGTACAACTTTTAACAAAATATCATCCCATTCACTCACTCTTGAGGCGGCCGGTTATTTTCGGAAGGCTAGCATAATGGCTCTTGCAATTATTTGAATTTGACATCATAGCAATCACCCCTACAGCCGTAAGAGGCCAAGCCATCATTGATTTGTTGTCAAATTTTCCTAGTGATGACAGTTGGGACATCACTGATGATGTACCTGGCGGGTTGCCAAAAATTTCATTGATGGAAACATCTGGGGCTATTTGGACTTTACGATTTAATGGATCCTCTACCACTTCTGAAGGTGGGGCTAAAATAGTCCTATCTAAAAGTACCTGAGAAATAGTAGCAATGTTTGTCAAGCTTGATTTTCCATGCACCAACAATATGGCTGAATATGAAGCTTATCTTACGGGCCTAGCGGTGGCTCGTGAAATAGGTATAAAATATCTTCAAGTAACTGGGGATTCAAATCGGGTTGTTTGCCAAGTTAGAGGAGATTTTGCACTCAAGGAACCATCTTTAGCTTCGTATAGAGCTATGGCTCAAAGGTTGGAGGACTCTTTCGAAGAATTCAATATTGAACACTCCCTAAGGTCCGACAATCACTTTGCTCATGCTTTAGCCACATTGGGATAAAAAATCAGATTTGAAGGTGCAACTACAAATGTCACTATTATGGAAAGGCCTATTCCAGTTGTATAAATGCTGAAAGAAAGGTTCTTTGATCAACCGCTAGGGCGGACAGATTGGCGGTCTCCCCTTAAAGAAGCACTATTATCATCGGATGAGAAAGGTCATTTGAAGGTGCTCAAAGATTATGCTCGAATGGCAGGAAGCTATATAGAAAACTTCCTGAAGGAGTGCTAGCTAGATGCTTAAGCCCTGATGAGTCCACTAAGTGATTGAAAGAAGTTCATGAAAAATCTTGTGGTGCCAATAGTTCTGTCAGTCTCTATAGATGCCTCCAGCAGTTAGGCAATCACTAGCCAGAAATGAGCAAACAAATTGCTACTATTTAAGAAAAATGCATCAGCTACCAATACGCTTTTGATCATATGGAACCATGTGCAGCCCTTACCACCAGTGATTGGCGTATACCCTTCCTTGAGTATTTCATGGAAGGCATTTTACCTGGCAATCATGAAGAGGCCTACCGCTTGAGAAAATTGGCTACTCATTATTTTGTGGAAGGAGGTATTCTTTTTTGGAAGGGGTTCAATGGGGAGCCTTTGAGATGCCTAAGGACCCCCGAAGCACAATCGGTTATGCAAGAGGTACATGCAGGGGAGTATGGTGACCATCAAGGCAAAAGGCGACTTCTTTAGCAACTACTCAATCTTAGGTATTTCTGGCCTAGCATGTAACAAGATGTAGCTGAATGTGTGAAGACATGCCATACATGCCAAGTCCATGGGAATCTTATACACACTCACCCCACCAACCTCAAAATATGATGACTCTTTGGCCATTCCATACTTGGGGACTTGACCTAATAGGCCAAATCAATCCACCATCCAAGGGTCATATTTGGATACTAGTGGCTACCGAATACTTCACGAAATGGGTTGAAGCCATTTCCATAAAGAAGGCTATAGGACCAACTGTTGCAAATTTCATTCGAGAGCACATACTTTGCATGTTTAGCATCCCTCACAAGATTGTTATTGATAATGGCATTCCTTTTGTCAACAAAGATGTTCAAAAATTGCTTAACCATCGCCACTCCCTACTATCCACAAGGCAATGATCAAGTGGAAGCTACCAACCAAGTGTTATTAAGCATTCTCAGCAAGATGGTGCATGAATATGAGGGTGGCTAGACAGAATACTTGCTAGAAACTCTATGGGCATACCGAAGCTCAAGCAAAACAACCATCGAACTATCACCATTCTCTCTTACATATTGTACAAAGGCTATATCACCAGTTGAGTTATTGGTTCCCACTTTAAGGGTTGTTCACGGGAAAGAAACAAACATGGATATTGCCATCTGTGTAGAAATTAAAACTACAAACCTTGAAACCTTGGAATAGACTAGAAACCTTGCCTATAACCGCACCCAGCGGTATTAGCAGTAGATGGTCAATGCTTACAACAATGCCATGAAATCCAGGGTTTTTTTCAAGGGACAAATGGTTTTAAAGGCAATAAATCATATCAGGAGGAATCTCTTGACACCCTTTAAATTTGCCCCAAGTTAGGAAGGGCCCTATCTCATAAGGGAAGCCAACGACAGCAATTATTATCGTCTAGCTACGGCAGAAGGAGAAAGTCTCACGGAACCTATCAATGGTAAATGGCTTAAGTTGTACTATGCTTAACTCAACTTTCAAGTATGTACCAAGCAACTCTCTTTTGTATGATCTTAAACTACCACTATGTGAATAAGAATTAAGCATTGCCGTCTGCCTCAAATATGAATTTCTTATATTTGCAAGTACTCTAATATTATTTTTCACATATAAATATGCTTGCTCTAAACCATGAATAAGGTTACAGCCCTAATAGCTGGGTATCCTGAACCAAAATAGTCATGAGCACAATAAATATTTTCAAAATTATGTATATGATTTCCGTGACTATATTTCAGCTGGAACATACCATTCTTTGATAGATAAAATTATTTTTCACAAAATAAATTCATGTACTTGTGCATAAACAAAACACAGCTTGCACAGATAGAGAAATATAAAACTACCACATAAGGCTCATATGGCTGGTGCACCTTTGCACAAAACACAACCTACATAGCTAAGTAAACCCAAAATACATAACATGTTTCATTACGTCATAATGTAAAAACAAGCTGTCCAAAATACCAAGCTACTACTAATGATAAAAAAATAAAATTAAAAAAAGAAAAAGCTAGTCAAATAAGCCATCGCTAAAGGTTTCCGCTGAGGAAGAAGCACCTCCAGCTGATGAGGACCGCATTATTACATCCCTTTGACTTAACAAAAGTGAAAGCTCCACTCTCTTTGCTGCAATTTCTTTCTCAAGATCAGCTATATTCACTGTAAGCTCATCATTTCAAGTAATACAAGCCTCGACAGCAGCCCGAATCTTATCAAGGATGAAGTGGGCTCTAAACTTCATGAACAACAAGTCCTTGAGGGCATTCTTCCACTCAAGGGCTCTCTTCAAGTTTGAACTCTCAAGCTTTGTACGCTGCATATCCAACAGAACTACAATGAGCAATTGAAGTCCACATTTCCTCAATGAAGCACCTAGCTTGCATCCAGTCATAAAGTGCGGGTGTTTCCTCACAATTGCTTCTAGCAGTGGCTGATCTTCTGCAAGAATTTCAAATCGCTGGAACATGACAGTATCATTTGAAAGGGGATAGAAATCAGCTACCAATTTATTATTCTCTTCATCTTTTGCAAATTTCTCCAAGAATTCTTTAAGGCTCATTCCCTTGATGGTTGCACCAGAAGACTCAACCCATAGCTCTGCAAAAGGAGGCATGATTATGTCCCCAACAGTAACAGAAAGCATTCATGCAGCCAAGTATTATCAAACAAGAAACTTGCCTAACTAAATATAAACGACTCAAATACATCATACCTGGAGGTTCTTTGCTTTGGTGTACATCATGGACAGGCGAAGAAACAACATGTCCATGGCTAGGCACACCAGCAACAGCTTCTCCAGCAGTGACAGTAACATCGGGACCCTTGCCAGCAACAGCTTCTCTAGAAATAATGACCTCTGGATCCTCACTAGCAAGTCCTTGACCAAGCATCTCAACAGTATACTCTCGAGCAATAACATCAGTAACAAGACGCTCGCCAGCCATCTCTATATCTTCATCAGTTGGACCTAGAGAACAAAGGATGTCAGGAGAGGAAATGTGAGAAGAAATCGAAGCGAGGAATAATAGTTTACTGAAGTCAGCAGCTGCATACTCAAGATCATACCCCTCTAATTGTGTCCCTTCACTAGCACCAGATTGTTGCAGCCATGAAAACATATGGTTAGCACCAAAAATGAAGGCAAAGAAGAAAAGAAAAGAGATAGAAAGGATGTAAGAAGATAAGGGCTCTAAGAGAATACCTCTTCTGAAGATTCAAGAACCTTTATTCTGCTAGCACTAGTCTTCCTTCTGTATTGCTTTACTAGTAAGGATGAACTAGCAATGCAGTAGCTGGGACACTAGACTTATTGGTTGGAGCTGCACTAGAACCCGATTGGACAACAGCTAGGGGCTTGGGACTGCCAAGCTTGAGCTTCTCAGCACTTCTTTTGTCTCACTTTTTTGGGCTTGTCTTCGGAGGAGGGTGATTTGCCACGAGATCTCTTGGGTGCACCTGTGGCTAGATTAGACTCGGGGGCTCTTACTATAACATTTTTCTCACTCCATTCTATGGGGACATCACCCCCATGAACCACCTAGCCATTAAGATCAACCTACCACTCAGCAAATCCCAAGTTTTGTCTAGTAGCCCATGTTGAAGCTGCTCTTGTATTTGGAATAAGCCAAGTATTGGCAAAAAGCTCCCTTGAAGGAGGACTTATCACTACTTCCTCAACCTCCCAGCTGCTCACATAATCAAAAAAGGTGCTCATCACCTTTCTCCAATACAACTTCATGTTTGTGGTAGCATACCCTCACGATGTCTACTTAGAACCAAGACTCTCTCTACCTTGCTAGCCCAATACTCTATTGCTGTATCATGAACCAGTGGTCTCATTGCATCATTAATGTCTGGAACATCTTGATCAAATCCAAATTGTTGTAAAACTCTATAGGGCTTATACTATGTCAAATCAAACCCACCACCACTTGGATATGGAATGTGTAAAGGGGATGTGATAAGCAAGAAATTGGGAATCTTCTCATGATATTTAGCCCAAACTCTTGAGATCTGGGTCTAGCATTTGGAAAAGGGTTTGGGCAGCAAAACCCAGTAGTAACATAAGAATAGGGCTTCTAAGCAAAGTGATCCCCATCATCCAGCAGTGTGATTGAAGGAAGATTCCAAACCTTCAACCCTATCCATTTCATGAGCAAAGGAAGGCCATCTTCAAAGCCAAGAAATTGAAGCTCACCATTAGGACCAGCAGCTCCGACCACCCAATTGGTCGCCCTCACATCACCAACATCTTTACCAACATCAACATAATCTTTTGAATGCTCCCATATGAAGGTTTGCAACAATACTACATTAATACTAGACTCAATAATGTGGTATGGTGAGCCTTCAAGCTCATCACTATGTAACCTATCAAGCTCAAAATAAAGAGTACCTAAACACAAAGTACCTAAAGGCAAGGACACATCTTTGCATAATACTACAGCTAAAGGAAAGGTGAAAGGTTTCATGAACTGAACCGGGTCAAAATTGAACAAACACTTGCTCATCCACAAAGCTAAGAATGCAACTCTTCTTGTATCAACATGCTCAGACTCTTTAAACTCAGAAATCCAAAAGGAGAACTTGGCTCTATTACCTCCCTAAGACGCAAAGGTACCCCCAAAAGTCTCCAACAGCTTTCCGGCAATTACAAACTCCTCATCAGACAGCCCTAGCTCTAGCGGATCCACATCTCCCATGCTAGGCAACAAGTAAATCCTTTCCATGTCTTCAAGGATGAACGTAGTCTCACCCTAAGGAAAAAAGAAAGTATGGATATCAGGATTCAAATGGCGTACTAGAAAGCAAAGTGCTCTCACATCTTTATACATGTTCCAAACACTAACAAAACCAGAACTTCAAAAATCATGGCATCCCTTAAGATTTGACAGAATCCTTCATCGATAACCTCTTGCTCCACCTAATCGGACCAATCAACGGTTTTGCCATAAGGACACAAAAATTGAATAGGGGCTGGCAGAAGCTCTTTCTGCTGGAACCGTAGGTCTAGTATACCAGAAGCGGCTGGGACCCATACTGTCTCATAACTGGGGGCTTCACCCTTCAAAATCCACTTCTTTGGCACACCAGGTAGGTTGACCTTAGGAGCCCCAACCGCTGGAAACAAAGAAGTTGAACAATACCATAGGTCTTGTAGTGGCAACAAGGACTCTCCTAGTCTAACCACCGCATTAGCACCCCTAACAACTACCTCAGCCGTGCCCCTAGTAGTAGCCTCACTTCTTGGCATAGCCACCCCAGCAATACTAGCATCACTAGAACCCAGCGGTTCTTCTCCTTCAGCCATAACTCACAAAACCATAAATATTATTTTCTCAGAAACAAAAAAAGGCAGAAGAACACTCATTGCTACCACGGGAAGAAAAAGAAGCTATGGGTCTTTCTCTCACTTGGCCGAAATCAACAAGGGAAGAGAGAGAAAAACTCAAAGTGCCTCTTAACCCTAGCCAGAGCTCTCTATTTCTCTCACTCTTAGTCAAAGACAAGAAAAAGGAGAAAAGAAAAGCTCTGTTTCTCTCTTTGTTTTGCCAAAAATCCTAGTCACTCTCTTTGCCTTGGTTGAAGTTGGTGTTAATATTTCACCCTTGGCCGAAAATAAGAAGAAGAAGAAGAAAAGGCTCTTTCTCTCTGCCTTAATATTTTTCGATCCAAGCAAAAATAAAAGGAGTTACCAAGGAAAGCCTTTTACTGGTAAATGTGAAAGTTGCAAGTGACAAGACATGGGGAAGAGACCAACATTTATGCAAGAAACCCAGGGAGTAACTAAAGACCCACCAAGTGCTGAACATGGTAAAGTTGCAGAAGCCCACTATTCATAACTACCACCAAAATTTAAAATGCGCATGTGTGACCAAACAGAAACTACTCACTCGTGACTCAGGGGGCTAAATGTTGAGGTACAAATTTTCAGGCCCTAATTTCATTAGCCCACTCACAGAAATATCTACCCACACGAGCCCATAAGCTATTTTGAGCCCACATAAATATTTCCCAAATTATTGCCCAACTTGGGCTCCCACAAATACTTCCTATATAAGCCCTATAAATTACCTTGGGCCCTCTCACAAATATTACCCATTATATCCCACATATTATCCAACTTAGATTTTTCACAAAAAAATACTTATCACAAAACTACCAAAATTGGGCCACAAAATTACACTATCTCCACAAAAAAAAAGCCCAAAATCATTTAACTTGCGGGCAAAGCCCAAAAGCCCAACAAAACTCTCTTATAAAGCTCATTTCTATATGGCACCTCTAAAGCCCGTTGCTACATGGCATCTTTACAAAGCCCATTGTTACACAACATCATTACAAAACTTGTTGCTACATGGCACCTCTAAAGCCCGTTGCTACATGGCACTCTTACAAAGCCTATTGCTACATGGCACCCTTTACAAAGCCGGTTGCTACATGAAAATATTTTTACAAAATCTCAAATTATTTTACAGAAGCCCAAATACTAATTTGGCACCTATTTTATAAAGCCCAAATACTAATTTGGCACCTATTTTAATAAAGCACAAATAATAATTTGGCACTATTTTCATAAAGCCCAAATGATAATTTGACACTATTTTCACAAAGCCCAAATACTATTTTGGCAACTATTTTTAAAAGCCCAAATACTATTTTGACAATTATTTTTAAAAACCCAAATACTAATTTGGCACCTATTTTACACATGCTAAAGTCCCTCACTCATGGGAAATATAATTACTGATCTCTCAAAAATATTTCTTTTACAAAATTCATGGAAACTATGCTTATTTTCCCATAATCAACTAACTACAAAAGCCCATGTATATTACCCATGGTAAAACCATTCAGTTTTGTAGGGATGACCAAGCCCAAAGAAACTCAACTAAAAAGCCTAGCTAAGGTAGCCCAACTCACATACAAATCCTAGCAGCTGAAGCTCACGTGAGCTGTCTAGTCAAACTTCACTACAACTTGACAGTTAGAGCCTATCACCATCAACTCTAGCTTGTCCAATCAGATCAGAAGAGGGGCATGTGTCTAGCAGGGCTTAAACCCTTCCTTGCCAAGCTCATTTTCATCATTTCCCACGTGACATAAAGCTAAGATGACATGACAAAAGGCTGGGAAACTTCAGCTAGCTATATCTCCTTTCTTCTCCAACCCATTCGATCAAAGACTAAGGGCAACCATAACCAGACTATGGAAGCTCTTGGAACAACCAAAAATCAGTTCATTTTCATGCCAAAAATGTGTACTCTCTAATTCATGGACCAAGATATGGCTTGGAGGGCACCAAAGGGATCCCAGCAGAGTTCCCAATGTAGGGCTCCAAGATTGACACCTAGCTTAAGGTGATACAATTTGTCCTAGGGAGCTCTGGTTCTAGCAGTAGTAAAAACAAGACTATTAGCCTAATACATGCTTTAATCCCATAAGCTAAGGCCAAATCAGCATTTAATGCTAGGCTAGAATCCCAGTTGTTATTACCCAAAACAGCAAGAACATCCTAAAGCTGAGCTTACTACTCCTGGTCAAAAATCCTTGGAACAATTCTCTAAGGATTTTTTGAAGAGTGAGGAAGATTTAGCAAAGATTATTTGCTAATAACCCCCTAAAACTTAACTATAAATAGAACTTTCCACTAATCCTTCAGGGGAACCCAAGATACACTAAGGGACACACTAATAGAAATGAGTTCTTCCTTAACCTCTTTGTTTAGCCTTCTCTAAGCTTTGTCAAAGTTCTGCGTTCTTAGTTTCAAGCTTAGAAACTAAGTTCACTAGCTCCTAGCTCATAAATACTCCTCGTACCTCTATTTATAAACACTCATCTGTACCCAGCAGAAAGCTCCAGCAGCTTTACTATACACTCTCTCTTATTACTCATACTGCCTGAAATGTCCCTCATTACTCACTACTTATACTATATTCACGAGCATGTCTTGGCACCATAATGATCTTGCTACGCTAGCTCGGATCTCTCTCTCTCTCCCTTCATCTCACACTAAGTTTTCCTCATTATTTGTTATAATGGAGCCCATGATATTTACTTATTCATTTACTATTGAAGGTTATGACGTAACTATTACTATAGAATTTTTCCCTCATATCATTGTATTAGAAGACTCTTCTCCAGAGCTAATAGATGATGAGTTTAAAAATGTAGATACTTTCCTTAATTTGTGAAATAGCTAACAACTAGAGGTTTATTTTGTTCTGTCTTGCTTTACCGCTAGGGCATTTTACCGCTGGGATATTTTACTACAAGAACATTTTACAGTTAGGCTATTTTCTACAGTATGCTTTTTAATCATGCTGACGTGTCTGCTATAGGAATTGTTTATGGGCCATCCTTGTCAGTCTCAACCTAAGCCCAAGGCATAAAAATAAAATGAATTCTTCGAATCTTCACGAATAGCCTTTGGACCATGCCTCGAGCCCATCGTCGAGTTTCGGTTTAGCCCCCACCCTAACACAAATCTTATTTGTCGGAAGGAAAAACTTTTCCGCCCCCGACAAAGAGTTGCATGTAAATAACAATGATTATTACCTTTACTGTAATCTTAATTTGTAATGGACACAGACTAGATCATTAAGGTGTTGAATTTCTAATTTATTCCTTTTTTTCAAGTGAATGTGTTAGATAATACTCCAATTGCGCTCACAACCAGAAGAGCTGCACGTTTGGCTTAAAACACGAATTGCTAGTTTTTGTAGGTTTGGTGCCCTAGATCCATAGGATATCCAACACTCGTCTATATACAGTTACACACAAATTGTTAAATGACAATTAGCATTTATGCAATATTGGCTAAATGAAAAGATAAACGCAATTAAGAAAATACAACTAACCAAAAGATTAAAGTAGTATCCTTACCAGGTAACATGACTTCACGGTCATTAACTATAGACTTTCGTCCAAAGTCACCTTCTTCATTTCCAAATAATTTCATCGCACTTGTCAACATACTTGGATTTAACAAATAACCAGCAGCATGAAGATTTTTGTATAGTTGTTTATCCCAACGAGGCTCTACAATTCTAAAGTAAGGTTCAATTCTTTTCTTTCTCCTCCGAAACCTCTTGATCATCTCCTCCCTAGCTT
This sequence comes from Quercus cerris, assembly GCA_963669245.1. Classification (NCBI taxonomy): domain Eukaryota; kingdom Viridiplantae; phylum Streptophyta; class Magnoliopsida; order Fagales; family Fagaceae; genus Quercus; species Quercus cerris. The sequence continues at coordinate 45,226,271 of OY770006.1, forward strand.
TATGCATAGCTGCATGCAAATATCCCATAGCAAGTCTATCATCACTATCAACTATGCGCAAGACACAAACAAGTGGCTCAATGAATTGTACAATGACTGCACATTCCTTCCAAAATGTAGAATTCAAAATATTATCCACAAATTTTTTCCCCTTGCTTTCTCTAGCATATGCTAAAATTGTCCACTCTCTAGATGTTACCATATCTCTTAGGCATCCTTTTGAGCCAAAATACTCTATAATGCAATAAAATTTGTGGCAAAGCAGTTTGAAGCAGGTTGAAGTATCTCCCTTCCACCTGTGTTTTTTCTCATTAAATGCAATGGATAACAATGGTTATATATATACATTGTAATTTTTGCAGCATGAAGTACAACATTATATAGTTCATCTAACTTCCATATATCTTGTAACATCAAACTTAAGCAGAATTCTTGCTCCAACAACTTCCTAGCAGCAATGTAATTTGTAGCATTATCAGTCACAATTTGAACCACATTTTCAGGACCAACAAGTAGCACCACCTCTCTAAGAAGCTTATACAACATATCTGTAGTCTTTGAAGCATCAGATGCATCAACGAATTTTAAGAAAACAATGCTCCTTGGAAAATATACTAGAAAATTAACAAGAGTTCTCCTACATCGATTTGTCCAGCCATTAGCCATAATAGTGCAACCAATCTCCTTCCATGTTACACGATAACTATCCACAAAATTTTTTACCTCCTTAACAATTTTTGGCCAATAAATAACCACGAAGAGTATAAAATCCAGGGCCCTTATAATTCCTAGGACCCATACTAGCAATAGCATCAATCATCTGTTGATAATACTTGGAATTAACTGTATTGGATGCAATACAAGCATCGATCATCCACTTTGCTATAGCAAGATCACATCTTTCTACTGCTTCCTTACTTCACAACACACTTTTAAGAGTAGGCTGAGCTCCAGGAGTTGTTCTTGGAAAAAAATAACCTTCAATACCACTTGGTGCTTTCCCTTTCCTCTCAGCTAAAGTGTGTTTCCCTTGGCCTAGACTTCCCTTACTTGAAATACCTTTTCCCTTTCCTATAGAGCTAGGTGGGAGCATAGAAGAGCGAGTAATTTCTTGAATATCATCATCATCCACATAAATTTGCTCTTCTTGATGCTCGATACCTGGTCCATATTGGTTGTGTTCCTCATACTCTTGTTCTGTCTTCCTTTTTTTTCACAACATGACCTTCCATATTTTGTAACATTTGAAAGCAAACATTTGCAGGTACTATTTTACAACTTTCAATTTCTCCTCTTATCCCAGCTATATGTTTTTTAAATCAGTTGGTACCACCACCTTTAAAAACTTTATTACAGTACAAACACATCAATTCCCTCTTCCATTTGTGTCTAACTCTAAAAGCTTGCAATGACCCCTAGCTGGATCAGTCTTTCCTCTAGCAACGTTTTTTTGGAGGAGATGAATTTGGTGTAACATCAATTGTTGATTGTGTCATAGGGTCTGACATTTAAACTGTTGTAGACACTACAAATATTCCATATTTCATACTATAAAATAACTTATAGTAATAAACAACAAACATACATAGAAAGCAGTAAGTAACAACTAACAATTACACTGTACATGAAGAAACAATTGATAGGCCACAAACTGAATGACCTATTGTGATTAAAACAATTAATTAATTAGCCAAATTATTAATTAATCAATTAATCATGCAAACGCATGGAAGCACAAACAAATCACCAATAAACTAAATATGCAGCGGAAATTAAATGACACGGTGATTTGTTTACAAATGGAAAAAACCATTACGGCAAAAACCCCACCAGGTGATTTTCAAGTCACAACTCCCGAAACTCCACTATTATCAAAGCAAGTGGTTACAAGTAAAGGAATCCCAAGTACCTTACCAACCTAGAGTTGAACCATTACCCCAATACCCAATTGGACTTGATCTGTAGTGACAGTTCCCCCTTTTGATGCACGGTTCCCAAGTACGTGACTAACCAATGTGCGGATCCTAGTATGCGACTTCAAACACCAACTTAAAAGGAGAGGTTGGCTGTAAAGTTCTGCAGTTCATCCTACACGATGAAGATCAGGAAGATGCTTGGTCACAAAACCCTTTGGTACAAATACACAGCAACTTCTTTAGAGAAGATGAATTAGGTTAAGAACTTCGTCTTTGATCACAAATTGCTTGAACAGAGTTTGTTCAATGCTTTTGCAACTTGTTTGTATCTTGACAGCTCTTAAAACAATCCTTTTATATGTTTAGGGTTTGGAGAAAAGAAGGCCCAAAAGCGTATTCACAAATCCCAAGAAATCATATTAGAAAATCTGATTTTATAAATCTCGACAGATAACAAGTGTCGAGGAGCTATTGAGCAGGTGTCGAGCTTTAATGAAATTACACTTCAGCTTGTTTTTCTTGGACAAACTTGATGACTTTAACACTTGATCTTGAAACCTTGTTTCTTAAAGTATTAAAAACCACCTAGAACTACCTAATTACAAGTAGAGTATGCTTTGTCAAATGATTAGCCAATTTACATAAATAAGTGACATATGTTCTTAACAAGTGAAAACACATATGTCCTAACGATCTCTCCCTTTGGCAATCTGTGACAAAACCACAACAAACAAATGAACATATGAGAGAAGTCATAGATCACTCAACTCATACTCACTTGTTGAATACAATAAAATCTATCCTAACACAAGACCTCATATACAAGATCAATGTATATCTAAAGAATAGAAAAGAAAAAAAAATACATCAAAACCTCACTACATCCCTCAAATATCAACACTCCCCCTATCAAAAATGTCCTATACTAACTCTCCCCCTAAGATGACTACTCTCAAAACCCAAAACTACTCCCCCTTTTTGTCACGAGTGATAAAGGGTAGAGTGTCATGTAAACATCGCATCAGAAGAGCTAGCATCTCCATCATCATCATCTGAAGCGTCATCGTCATCACCATCATCATCATCATCCTCAGAGTCAGAAGCTGCTGGAGGAGGTGGTGAAGGAGTAACCTCAGAAGTAAAACCACCCGTGGTCGCCTGCTATCGTGCAATAAGACCAACACGAACATTCACCTGATACAACTCAGTGGAGAGTGTATCGAGGCGAGCATCCATGCGCTGCAGCTGTGCCATGATGTCTCCGAGAGATACATCGCCCATAGAGGAAGGAGCAGATGTAGATGGAGCAGATCTGGATGGAGCTGAACGGGAGGAAGGAGTGGAATCCATCTGTCTCGACCTAAATTGAGCCTCACTACGTTTTTCGGTAGCGGCATATATGGCACAGATGTGTGTGAAGTGGTCGGACGCAGGAAAAGGGAGAGAAAAATGGTGTAAGATCCTCGTGATAGCAGAAGGAAAGATGAGCTTATCACAAGACGCCGAATCTAAATGAATATTTATGATAGAAAGGATGAAATAAGAAGGAAAATCTATAGTAAGATGCTCAAGAAGAGATAACAAAAATTGAGCACGAGGCTTTGTGATGGAGTTTTAGTGAGAGGGTGGAAGGAGTACAAAAGTCATTACCATGTTTAGGAATCTAGGACCTTTAGCAAAAGGTCTACATGATGTATACTGATGCTCACCCAATCAGCGGGGCGCTGACAAAAAGCAGAAATGAGCTCATCTTTAGACATAGTCCTCAGATGCTCACAAGAAGGATAGTCAAGAAACTCTATCCTAGGAACCCTAAGCACATTCGCAACTAGCTGCAGTGTGACAAGAATGCGCATACCTCGAACGCGAGTGAAAAAGAGAGGTACTGAACGATTAATCCCGTGTATGTTGGAGTAAAATTCCCGAATAAGCACGAGAGGACAACTGACCGAGACGACACACAATGACTCCCATCCCCTACTATGAATGACAGAGGGAAGGTTAGTGTCGGCGAAGTCCGCCAAAATGACTTGGTGTTCCGAATGAACACCTCGTTTAGAAAAGTTCTCCGAAAATGCCTTGTGGGCATCACCATCACGAAACCAAAGATTTAGAGGAGCAGAATCAGAAGATGAAGAAGCTCCAAAACGAAGAGGGTTCCGAGCAGGAGTGGATTTACACTTAAGTGCCACAGACACTACTAACATAAACAGAATAAGAAAGAGATAGAGAAGAAGACAATCAAAAAAGTCCCAAAACGGTTCACATATATCAAATATATTGAACAAAAAGTACGCATGCATGGGGAATGCATGAACATGTGACATGCAAATTAAAAAGCATCATGGGCTCAGCCCAATCCAAGCCTACCAGCACACAAGCAGAAAACACACATCTAAATGCATGAAAATACCATTCTAATGCACATGAAATGCAATGTATGACATTTTGAACACATGTAAGTGAAAACCCAACCCAAAATTTCAAAAAAAATCTCAATAATTTTGAAAAACCCTAAAAATTTTCAAAAACCCCAAAACCTAAGATTCAAAACATGAAATACATGAAAAAGGAAGGAAAAAGAGATCTTACCAAGTGATTTGAAGCAAGGAAAGGCCAAAAATCACGTGGGTTGGAGATTTTGACTGAGAAAAAGAGGTTAGGGAGATGAACAGCTGCGGACAGATCGAGAAAGATCAAGGAAGTGATGTGCAGATCGCGACAGGAGCTTATATAGAACCTTCAGTAATTCTCGACAAATGAGGTATCGAGAGGTGTCAAGACAGTTGTCGAGGTAGGTGTCGAGAAAATGAACATCAACAGATGAAGGTGTCAAGAGGTATCGAGGAACAACAACCAGTTTCAAAGAACAGAAGCTCGATCGATCAACAAGGTATCGAGAAGGTATCGAGGAGATAGGAACTTTCTCAATCGATCCATCAGGTGTCGAAGAGGTGTCGAGATTACGATAAGAAAAAGGCTTTAGAAGCTCGACAGATAACGAGGTATCAAGGAGGTGCCAAGGAGGTGTCGAGCTAGCTTTTAAAAACAGTTTTTCAAGAAGAGAAAAACACAGATATGAATGCAATCCAACATGTACCTCAACCAATGATCCAGTTAACATATTAAGCTCTCAAAATCATCTCTCAACAAAAATTTTAAGCACATGGATCCTCAAAAACACACACACACACACACACACACAAAACAAGTCTAACCAATTTTATTTTTCAAAACAAGTCAAGACAGTTTAGTGAGCATACATTAGCACATGTAAACACTCGTGATGGCCAAATCACGTTGTACCTGCACATGTATCAAAAGTAGCAAAGAATATTGCGTGTTGTGTGTGAAAAACATCACAAGATTGCATATGTGTATACATGTTATAACGATCTGAGATATGAGAAAATAACTTTAACTCACACATAATCATAACTGCTTGATGGAAACTATTACGTTCGAGGTACATCCTATAACTCCCACATCTCCTAGAATACACGTTTACAACCATATTTAAAGCATTTTTAATCTTTTTGCTTTTTTTTTTTTTTTTTTTTGTTTACATATTTTCTTTTATTTTTGTATACCATACATGGGCATATAAAAGAGAGGAAAGAAATACCCAAGATGTTAAGCATTTGACATCGCACCTTTGCTATGCCGAAACATACGAATGTCTTTGACACTACACTTTTGCTATGCCGAAGCATATAGGTGTCATATTATGATTGGCGGGCAACAGTGGTGAGATAGTTATTTATGCCTTTCTCTTAGGATTTTCTAGTCCTACCCGTCAAAAAGAGTGATACGAGTGTTAAGTTTAAGAGATAACTTAATCTTACTCATCACAGATAAGAGCCACAAAGCTCTCTTGCTTAGTTGTGCATAGAGATGCTCATCTAAGTTACAAGAGATACAAAATTTAGAAAACTTTATTTCAATGGCCATCCAAGGTACACAAGTACTAAAGTACACAAAACACACACTGTTTTTGTATTTTTTTTTTCAATTTTTTCAATTTTTTTTTATTTTTATATAAAAAAACAAAATAAGCAAAACTGAAAATAAACACACAAAAACATGTTAAACAAAGCAAAGCATAAAACTAGATTGACTAAAAAAAATGTAAAACACACAAGTAATGCAACAAACAAAAACAAGAAGATAGAAGAAAGTGATAAAATCACTTAGAGTCCTTTTTCTTCCACACCTTGGAAGAACCTTTCCTTTGATTGAACCCTTGAACCGGCTGTGAAGGGGAAGAATTGAAACCATTCAAGTTCGAAAGGAACATGAGGGCTTTCAGAAGATCTCCAAGAGGAGCAAGAGAGGATTGAAGTTGATTTTGGCTTCCAGATGCTATCATGCCGTTACTCTGTTGAGTGGCTAGCCACTTGTAGCAATTTGGTCGAGTATGATCGGTAGCTCCACAATGATGACAGATATGCTGCTTCTTTTGTTTAGGCTTTTGAGAGTTAGCCTTTTTAGCCCTAAGATTTTTAGCATCTTTCTTATTTTGCTTAGGGGGTGCTCCTAAGATAGATTTACCCTTGTCTAAGTTCTCACTAGCTAATTTAATTTTAACATCAGTGTTCTTAATTTCAGTGTTATTGGCAAGAGAAATAAAAACAGTAGCACTAGTAGAAGAAATATGAGAGGAAGAAAGATCATACCCTAAACCTATTCAATCCGAAGCAGATTTCTGAATATTAAGCATCTCATCAAGCTTTGCACTTGAAGTCCTCTCCAATTGAGCTCTGAGTTGAAACAGCTCCGCTTCAAGCTTCTTGGTCTTCTCAGCCAAGAAATTGTTCTCAAACCTCAATGCACCAATAGTTTGATTCACCTCATCAAACTTGGTGGACAACTCTTCATGATTAAGTTCCACATAATTGAGCTTCTTGGTGGCCAGCCTATACAATTTCTCATGCTTCTTAGAGAGCTTGTAAAGTTTCTCATAGGCTAAATGGATATCATCTTGATCATCCATCTTCTCGAATTTTGACTCCACCAGTTCTTCTTCTTCGTCCACTTCTTCAACAATCCCTTCAGTAGGATTGACTGTGGCAGTGAAGGCATTTAAGATTCTGTCATCCTCATTGTCGGAATCATCTTCAAGCTCAGTGTCACTCAAGGTTGCAGCAAGTGCCTTGCTTTTCCCAATGCTCTTGAGATATGTGGAGCATTCATGCTTCATGTGACCGAATCCATGACAACCAAAGCACTTTGGTCCAGCAGGAACAGTGTATTGACCGCCATCCTTAGCATCCTTCTTCCCTTTGTCTTGGCTCTTAAACTGAAAAGAACTGAACTGCCTGCGGTCCTTGTCGAAGCTCCTTCCATTGACATTCTTCATAAACTTCTTGAACTGCCTGGTGATGTAAGACTTCATCTTGGAATCTTCATCATCGGAAGACCCATTTGTATCACTGCTCTTTGCTTTCAAGGCCATGCTCTTACCTTTACTTGACTTGCCAATCCTAGATAACCCTATCTTATAGGTTTAAAAGTTTCACACCAGCTCAGTCAAGGGAATCTTGTCAATATCCTTTAATTCCTCTATAGCCATAATCTTGGCATAGAATTTCTCAGGTAGAGATCTAAGCACTTTCCTCACAATCTTAGGTTCAAGGATGGTTTCCCTAAGATTGAAGGCTGAGTTTACTATGTCCTTGAGCTTGGCATAGAACTCATCAAACGACTCATCCGCCTCCATCTTAATCTTTTCAAAGCTTGTAATGTCTGAAGTTTTGAATCTTTGACAGCCTTTGTTCCTTCGTAGGTTGTATAGAGGATGGTCCACACCTCCTTAGCAGTTTCAGTTAAGGATATCTTCTTGAACTCCTCATTGGTGACCGCACTGAACAACGCATTCAATGCCCTACTGTTGAAGTTTGCCGCCTTGATCTTGGCTTCATCCCAATCGGCCGGCACTTCCATTGGCTTGGTCCAGCCAATCTCTACAGCTTGCCACACATTTTCATCTAAGGACTACAAAAAAGCTCTCATGCATACTTTCCAATATGCGTAGTTAGGCCCATCAAATAAAGGAGGTATAATTAATGACTGTCCTCTATCCATGACAAACAGGGGTCAATGGGTCAAACACAGCAAAGATTAAACCCTAATCAGAGTATACGGGCTCTAATACCATTTGATAGGCCACAAACTGAATGACCCCTTGTGATTAAACCAATTAATTAGTTAGCCAAGTTATTAATTAATCAATTAATCATGCAAATGCGTGGAAGTACAAACAAATCATCAATAAACTAAATATGCAGTGGAAATTAAATAACACGGTGATTTGTTTACAAATGGGGAAAACCCTTACGGCAAAAACCCCACCGGGTGATTTTTAGGTCACCACTCCCGAAACTCCACTATTATCAAATCAAGCGGTTACAAGTAAATGAATCTCAAGTACCTTACCAACCTACAGTTGAACCCTTACCCCAATACCCAATTGGACTTGATCTATAGTGACAGTTTCCCTTTTTGATGCACGGCTCACAAGTACGTGACTAACCAATGCGTGGATCCCAGTACGCGACTTCAAACACCAACTTAGAAGGAGAGGTTGGTTGCAAAGTTCTTCAATTCATCCTACCCGATGAAGATCAGGAAGATGCTTGGTCACAAAACCCTTTGGTGCAAATACACAGCAACTTCTTCAGAGAAGATGAACTAGGTTAAGAACTTTGTCTTTGATCACAAATTGCTTGAACAAAGTTTGCTCAATACTTTTGCAACTTGTATGTATCTTGATGGCTCTTAAAACAATCCTTTTATATGTTTAGGGTTTGGAGAAAAGAAGGCCCAAAAGCATATTCACGGATCCCAAGAAATCAGATTAGCAAATTTGATTTTATAAATCTCGACAGATAGCAGGTGTCGAGGAGCTATTAAGCAGGTGTCGAGCTTTAATGAAATTGCACTTCAACTTGCTTTTCTTGGACAGAGTTGATGACTTCAACACTTGATCTTGAAACCTTGTTTCTTGAAATATTAAAAACCACCTAGAACTACCCAATTAGAAGTAGAGTGCGTTCTGTCAAAGGATTAGCCAATTTATATAAATAAGTGACATATGTTCTTAACAAGTGAAAACACATATGTCCTAACAAAAATGTCACAAACTCACACTATACATGACAAAAACTAAAAAATAAGCGAAAGATGCTTAAACTAAAGAGTAATCAAGAAATAAAGTATTAAAAAAAAAAAAAAAAAACCAAATTAAAAGAAGATGGTGGCAGTGGCATAGAGTTATATGGTATTATGGTCATATGTACATGCTATTCAAACTTCAAACTTCAAAGCATTAAAAAAATTATGCACAACAGCACGCTGCAGTAGCTTTTCTAGTTTTAAGAATTGTGAAAGCTAAAAAGTGATGTGATGGAATGGTAGGGCGTAGGGAACAATGCTTTTTTCGGATTTTTTAGGTCTTCTCTTGTTTAAATTACCTTATTATCACACATTTAAATACTAAAAGAGTTAATAAAGTGATCTATTAATGTAATTTACACAATTCCCAAACCTGGCTAGGTTAACAAAACCCTACCAGGTCATACGGGTTGCTTAAAAGCCACCAGGTTGCACCAATTTTGACCAAGCCACTTACATTTCCGATCCAATTGATCACCCGGCCCAGTCAATACGTTGGGTCACTGGGTCATTGGCTGACCTATCGAGTTGGGCTGGGTTTCATAACTATGCATGAAAGGTAATTTTTTTTCCTAGGTAGAAGAGTACACAACGTTGTGAAGTCATGAATGCATTCTTGAATAGATTTCTAGACAGGAAGACTAGGCTTTATGAGTTGTTCCAAAAAGTTGATAAAGCATTTTCATGTATTAGACATAATGAGAATGGGGTAGATTCTACTTCAAATTCTACTAAACCTATTACAATTACCAGGTTAGCTAAAATTAAGAAGCATGCTGCTAATATATTGACAAGGGAGATATTCAGTATGGTTCAAGAAGAAATAATGAATTAACAAAAATTCATTGTGCTTAACTCCATAGACAGTAAAGATGGACAAAATTGGGAAATGCCCTGTTTGGGCAAAAATAGCAGCTTTCTGCCCTTTTTCCCAAACTATATAGGGAAATGCCCCTGTTTTGTAACTCGACAAACCGGAAATCGAGTTATATTGAAAAACTCGATTATTATATAAGCGAGTTATGTGTGAACTTGAACTTCCGTGGCGGCAATTTGTTTCTGAAAAACTCGATAATTCGAAAACCGAGTTATATAACCGACTATGCAGCTATCAAGTTATGCGCTTGTTCAACATCTGTCTATCCTGTCTCGGTGTCAGGTGTACGGTACAAGTCTTGAACATAACTCGATATTGTATTAATCGAGTTATAAATTATACTCGAAAGCCTTAGAGTCGAGTTATTCTCATATATTATCTGCCCATCCCTCCCCATTGAGAGTGTCTTGCATTTCGGCTGAACTGGTTGCACTCTACAGCTCTGCTCCACAGTTGCGTCCGGACTCAAGTAAAATTTGTATCACTTCAGGTAAAAACCTCACATCATAATTTTATTCGCAATGGTATTTTTATTTGATATTGTAATGAAATTTTATTTTTTTGGTTAAATTTTTAATTTTATGGCAATGATATTTTTTTGGTTAAATAAGTACATTGGTATGATTTTGGTTGTTTGTTGTAGTAAATGTTGGTTAGAAGAAATTGTATTTTTTTGGTTGAATAAGTACATTGGTGTGATTTTGGTTGTTTGTTGTAGTAAATGTTGGTCACAAGAGATTGAAATCTTGACTATAGCAACATTTTATATTGCACATAATCATTATTTTCTAAAAGTTAATGCACATTGTTAACTTGATCATTTGTTGTTATTGTATTCAGAGTCAATGTCTGGTTTTGGCAACCCAGAAATTTATAGGCCTCACGATGTGTTCACTGCTATGGGTCGTTGCTGGGTATTGGAAGATGAGTTCAGCTATCCAATCAATCCAAATCTGCGAAATAGTGCTTACGTTCACAATATCATGAGACAGGAGTGGGCTTGGTTATTTCGTGAACAACAAATGTTTTATGATGAGTTGGTTAGTTTTAAGTATCCAGTGCCTCGGCGACTTGCATCGCAAATGCCCAGAGACACGATCGACGAACTTCGTAAAGTATTGAACCGCATAAGAGAAGAAAATAATCGAATGAAAATACGTCTTAATCGATATCGTACCCAAGTTGAGATTCGAGAGTCAATAGAGGGAGGGTGGTACGAGCACGCACAATTCATGCAATCACTTCTTGGTGATCCCATTTATCAATCAGATGTGGAGATGTCAGATGAAGAGTAATTGTGTTGTGGTGTAATCAGACTTTGTTAGAGAACTATTTTGGTTTTGGTTAACTATGTTTTAAATGTATGTGTGTCATTGTTGTTGAATTTGTACTATGTAAACCTTATTATTGATTTGCATGCACGTTATTCGTAATTTAGATTATTCTCACATAACGCATAGAAGTTAAATATTCTCAGACATGATGTTTTTCAATAAGCACCTACAACATAACACAACAAACTTAAAATAACTTACACAATGTCACCAATATGCATGCATTGCATATTGAACATTGACACTACTAATATTATTAACTTAACCCTAGACACAACACATATACCACATAGGCATTCACTCTGACAGGTAGTCCTCGTAGTTGAGGACATTGTTACGTTCCGTCGGAGTGAGTTGCCTATTCATTGCATCAGCCAACTCTTCTGCCAGTTGTAGCATGTGATACCTGGACCTACGAAGTATCATCAGATTGTTCTCTTTTCTTATTTTTGTCACCGCACGCTCATATTGGTGCATGTTTCTCCGTGGCAGTGTGAGCGAGGTACGGTCAACAAGAGGCGATCCAAGTCGCACGAGATCATCGTGTAGAGCGTTGGACTCGTTCACGCGAAAGTCCCATTCCCGGTGCAGTCCGGCATAGTATTCCGTCTCGTTGGAATCTCTCTCCCTCCTATAGTTATCTGGAAAACGAGGTAGCATCCAATTGCGCATTGACATTGGAAAATGTGACTTCTGATCGGTATGTGTATATGTTTTGCAAGGGGTAGATGTGAATGGGACTTTGGTATGTGTAGATGTTTTGCATGGGTAGATGTAAATGGGACTTTATATAGGAGTTTTGCAAGGGCAAGTATTCACGTTGATGTGACTGTAAGGGTAGTATTCATGTGAATAAAGATGATATGACTCGACTTGGCTATACAGTGGCACCTGTTGATATAGCTATAGCTTGTGCTACAATAGTGAGTTTGGTGATGTGTACTGCAAAGGAGGTTGTGTATTTATTCACGTGGAGACTATTCAGCATTCCTATGCTTGATCTGACATGACTTGACGAGACAGTGCTGAGTTGTGTTAAATGTATCATAACATTTTTCAGGGATGCTCTGCATCCTTGAAAGCGGTGCTTTGCAAAATGATACATATCTGTGTATTGACGTGCGTGTAGGTGTTATGACTGTACAATGTTCAACAGTGCGAACCTGTTGCGTAGCACACGCAAAACTGCGAACATTAGTGTAGCAATGTTGGACAGCTCACTCCCAAAATTGATGCAAACACTTTTCAGGGATGCTATGTGTATTCACGTGAGTGTGGATGGGTATCGAGACAGTGCTGAGTTGTGTTAAATGTACCATAACCTTTTCAGGGATGCTCTGCATCCTTGAAAGCGGTGCATTGCAAAAGGATACAAATCTGTGTATTGATGTGCGTGTAGGTGATATGACTGTACAAGGTTCAACAGTGCGAACCTATTGCGTAGCACACTGCAAACATTAATGTAGCAATGGTGGACAGCTCACCCCCAAAATTGATGCAAACACTTTTCAGGGATGCTATGTGTATTCACGTGAGTGTGGATGGGTATCGAGACAGTGCTGAGTTGTGTTAAATGTACCATAACCTTTTCAGGGATGCTCTGCATCCTTGAAAGCGGTGCATTGCAAAAGGATACAAATCTGTGTATTGATGTGCGTGTAGGTGATATGACTGTACAAGGTTCAACAGTGCAAACCTATTGCGTAGCACACTGCGAACATTAGTGTAGCAATGGTGGACAGCTCACTCCCAAAATTGATGCATAAACTTTTCAGGGATGCTATGTGTATTCACGTGAGTGTGGATGGGTACCGAGACAGTGGATGGGTACTTGTGGTTAAGGTTCAACAGTGCTGAGCTATCCTATGCAACACTTGATGATCCCTATGGTGGTATTTGGCAAGTGGGATTGAAGAAAGCTGATAACAACATTTGGTCTAGAAACTTGGTTGGTAGGATTTCGTTGAATATCATTGTATCTGTTATGGTTATTTTTTAGTCTTTAAATAAGAAGGAAGTTTAAGCTTTCATGTTCTTATATTTGATAAGACTGCCACTGGGATTCAATATCCACCCATCAAGAACTGTAAATTGAAAGATCATTAGGTAGATAGAATAGACTTAGATGAAGAGGATACAAGCATATCTCCCTCAGATGATTTGCCCAAAAAACATGAAGTCAGAGAAAATGGTTGTTACCATAATATTTTCTACCAATCCAAGCAGCTGAAAAGTTGAAGCCTAAAAATCCTTCTTTCATGGGTATCTCGCGGCCGCATAATAAGGTGGTGAGCCTTTATACATAATGTGGTCGTGATATTCTCTTAATGCCTAGTTGTTTCTCCTTCTTGTGCAGTATGTACCTGCTGAATTTTTTACCAAGTATATTATTGGGAAGCAAATTGTCACACTTCAATGTCTTGTGCTATTACCCCCCATCAAAACTTATTCAGCAACGAGATTCGAGAAGGGATGGGGTGCATTTTCGAAAGACAATAATTTAGAACAAGGAGATGTTTGTGTCTTCGAGGTGATTGAGAGGAAGCCTATTGTGCTTAGTGTCTCAATATTGTATTCCTGGTTGACCATTAGAGTTCGTACTAGGATAACCTGTTTAAAATTTAAACTAGTGATGTTTATGTTTATATTGGTATGTCTTGTTGGAGACTATTCAGCATTCCTGTGCTTCATCTGACATGACTTGACTAGACAGTGCCGAGCTGTGTTAAATGTATTATAAACTTTTCAGGGATGCTATGCATCCTTGGAAACGGTGCATTGCAAATGGATGCATATCTGTGTATTGACATGCGTGTACGTGATATGACTGGATAGGGTTTAACAGTGCGAAGCTATTGAGCAGCACATGCAGCACTGCGAATATCAATGTAGCAATGGTGGACAGCTCACCCCCAAAATTATAATGAACCAATTTAGGGATGCTGTGCCTCCTACAAAACGGTGCATTGGGAAGGGTTGCACATCCATGTATTCACGTGAGAGGGGATGGCTACGTGTGGTCAGGGTTCAATAGTACGAAGCTGTTGAGCATGACATGCAGAATTGAAAACATCAATGTAGCAATGGTGGATAGCTTACCCCTAAAATTTTGCCTACACTGTTGAGGGATCCCTTGCATCAGTGAAAACAGTGCATTGAAAACAGTGCATATCTGTGTTTTCACGTGAGCATTGATGATATGACTTAACAGGGTTCAACAGTGACGAGCTGTTGAGCAGCACATGCAGCACTGCGAACATGAATTGGCTGAACAATTCCAACCAATGTATGTTAGCATTCTCCAACCTCACTTGCCAAATGCTACTATTACGAGTAGTGAGTGTAGCAACACTGGAGAGTTACTTTCCAGCGAGTCTTTGTGAGTACAAGATGTAGTTACATCTTCTCAACATGAATGTAAAATTACATGAGTGCAATTATGCTTCCAAGGTTTACATCAATGACCTTTGATCATCACAATTGCAACATTAGGGGGCTTCGGAGCGATGCTACAACAAACCAATAACTTGAATGAAACATTTTAGAGGCTAAGCAGGCTTTTAGGCATTTGGCCTATTCCTAAGTAAGCCAAATATCATCGTAATGATGACCTTGTGTGAGCCATATGGATTTTTAGTGAGTGAGTGAGTGCTTAGTTTTGTTTGGATGAGTCTGTATGTAATGTATTTATATAAAGTAGTACACTAGCAGAAATAAGATACACAAATACGTGTATATGACACAACGACTTAATCAACTCATATAAATGAATTATTTGTATTATTTCATCATATGTGTGGTTGGTCTGTGTGGTTTGGATGAGTCTGTATGTTTTGAATCTATTAAATTTTCCTACAAGCAATGTGCAATAAATCTAATTTGGGTGATGAGTGTTATATGTGTAACATTTCAAGTTACACAGCAGAACATTGGAAACATGAACATATCTAAGGTTTTTCATACAGTAGAACGCAGAGGACATTGTCCAACCAAATCACAATAATCATATGCAGCAACAAAGAACAACTGGGAAAATAAGAGAAACAACTTTACTTTTACTTAGCCAAAAGTAATGAACAATTAATCTGTAGAGTTGAAAAAGTTGAACGTATATAATCATCATTTGTCAAACATTAACAATAGCATTTTGTATTGCACAGAATGTGTAGATATTAACAACAACGTCTAATGTTCGTAGGTAGAAATTTTTGGAAATCATCATTGCTTGAATCTGAGAAGTCTGAAATATCTCTTTCATCATCTAACGCAGTAATTTCATTAATAGACTTAATGGCTCGCTCTTGTGACTTCCCCTTTAGATGCTTCCTAGCTTTTTGGATTGCATGAAAACGGTCTAGTCGCCTTTGCATTTGATTGTTCTCCTGTTCAAGACGAGCAAGTATGTTGGCAGGTTCATCTCTAGGTAACTCGGCTGAGCGTGCCTTAGGAACTCGTATCCCGTGCCATCGACAATACACCTCTAACTCACACCTCTTCTCATGTAGGGTTGACCATGGTGTTTCTGCTACAGTGAACTCTATTGCGGTGGTATCTGTACTTAGTTTTGTAGGTTTGCCGACCATGATGTGCCCGACGCTTCCAAGACTCTCATACGTGTATATTGGCATATTAACGAAATCTCTCTTCTTTCCAAACCATTTCCCTCCATAGTGGTCTGTGTATATCTGTAGTTGTTGATCTGTTGGAACTTGTGATGATTCATTTGTTGAAGTAGATTGAAACTTGTTTCGCATTGAACAATTTGATGTTGAGGCGTTGCGACGCATAGCTTAATCAATGTACGAAGTTAGCAGGGTAGAAAGAAGATCATTATTGTGTTGCATTTATAATGTAATGTCATGGTCCAAGCATTACAATGTCAGTTATTAGGGATTGTCATGTCAATACAGGCTGGAAAAACATTATACGGTACAGGATTTTAAAGGTTTCCAATGTCACGTCAAACGTGGGAAATAGTTGCAACATTATTAGATGTAAATGGGACATCTGTGCATCCAATTCCACAATTGTGTATCCACGTGAGTGTGGGTGTGAAACAGTGCCGAGCTATTAAGCAGCACATGTAGAATTGCGAACATGACAATATAAACAATAGCGTCTGTTGGCGCATGTGCTGCGATTGAAGGAATTTGATATGACTAGAGTTGGTGCTACAGCAGCGGGCTGGTGACGTGCCCTCAAAGTTCGAACTTGGTCTTCTTGAAACTTTGCTATATTAATTGTGTATAGCGACATACGCTTAAATTACACTATATTAATGACTTTACCTGTGGCAACACTTTCACAAAACGTATCATGAACATCACAGCGTTTATTATCTTTGGTCATTTTGAAGGTGTTTACACATCACGGTGTGTAAACTTCACAGTGTTTATTATATTTGGTCATTAAACATTTAGAGGTTAAACGCATCACTCTTAGAAATTATGCAGCCCCACAGCCCGAAACAGTGAAATATTTGTTCTAATAGTAGCCAATTAATGTGACATAGCGAGGACTGTGTGTGTGATTGGTCAACATCACTCTCACTCTATTTTTTTTTTTGTTTGTTTGTTTGGGAATGACTTGGCGCCCATTGTAGTTATTATTGCTATTGTACTTATTATGACTATCACTGGCGACTAACCTGTGCGATTGAACAACACAATGAAGATTAACATTCTATAAAATTACCGTTCGTATACTCCATTGCAGTAGCGTGAAATCAATACCCTCCATATTTGATTAAAAAGAAAACCGTTACATCTAATGCAGTCCAAGTCATGATGTCATGGCTGGACTGCAATCACTTCTTTTTGGATGAGTTTGCATTGCAAGGTTTCATCAATAAATGTTGTAATCAAAATATGATGCATGAGGTATAGTCCAAACGGGGATCAAATTCAGAATAATATAACTGCTGATTTAAGAGCAACAACCATATCCAATTACCCTCTCTAAAATTCATAACTGAAAAGCAAAACCTCCAATAAAAACAATTGCCTGAAGTCAATATATAGGTTGAGCCATTGCTCCAAGGAACATCTCCTACGTGGTTCATCGGCAATATCAAACCCTATAAACCAATTGTGCTTTCACAAACCTTCAATTTGTATTACTAATTACTATAATGTAATAACACATGAGCGCCGTATAGAATTATGAAATAATTCTTATTTACATATTCGGATGTCCTTTATATTATTTAGAATCACATAATAACATAAACAATTGTTACAGTTACAACCATTTCAATAATACTAATAACAGTAACGATGAGCATGAAACTAACCATCATGTCCATAGCATAACATTACTTTCCACCATATGATGTTCTTCAAAGGTGCCACTAAAATAACAACATATACAATTGGCTGAAAGCCACATCATAGTTGGTGTGAATACAATTCTCCAAATATGCTACAACAAGTACTAAAAAGGAAGTCCCCCCTTGGGTACAATGGCCAATGGCAATCATGAAGAGTCAGATGATGGAGAAGGTGGAACCTGACGTCTAAAGTCAGCTACGTCTGCCCGCAAAGCTGCAATGTCGGCAAGAAGACCATATAAAACCTGCCCATGGGTTGCTTGAGTCGTCATAATGGTCTCCATCATAGCACGAAGAGAGGGAGGAGGAGGGCCTGTTTGCGCTGCAGCGGTAGTGTCAACATCTACCTCATCATCACCATCCTCGACAACAGCAACTGTGGGATCTCCATGCATGTCCTCATATGGAACATCATCTCCAGTAGTAGACTGTACTCGTGGTCTCTTGGGTGAACCAACACTAGGTTCGGCAAACTTCTTTTGGGCACTTCGCTGCTTCAGAAAATTGGTTCCTATGGGGGCTTGGATGTGAACCACCTCTTGGGAAGGAAAGTTCCGTAATCCTAAATATTTGAGGACCCTATGGATGAGAACTGGAAAGAATAGACCATGCCTCTTATACTTGCTCCTACGCACCTCCACAATGGTTTCAATGAAAAGGGAAGGAAAACAAATGGAACTATCGGTGATGAGGGCGTAAAGAAAGAAACACCTATCTATAGGGATTGTATGGATATGAGAGATAGGAAAAATGTTGTGACAAGCTATCCTAAAGAAGATATAATTAAGCTCAGTTAACTCACTCGAGCTAATACTTCGGTTAGAAACCCAAGTGACTGATCGTCCACAAAGAACATTCATAACATCATCAATACGAGGAGACACAGAGTATGGATAAGTAGGTGTGCGAATTCTAGGTACATCAAGAGCTGCAGCTACGATGGCCCTAGTTATTGTAAACTGTTCACCACGTATCCACGATGCCACTGTGTGACCACCGCACTCCTCATGCACCGAGAGATTCGAATAGAATTCTCTAATCAATTCAGCTGGAGGGGGTTCTATGTTTGTACACAGGGACAGCCAATGCCTATACTGTAGCTTCTCATAGACAGAAGGATGCAATTCATGTAGATTGATTTGCCTTTCTCCCCAAATACGCCTATGCTTAATCAAGGTTTCAAAGGTTTGCTCATTTTCAGGCTTGTTGAACCGTAATTGATCAAACACCACTTTAGGCTTGGATGCAGCTTTGGATTTTCCTCTCTTACCCCTCTTCGGAGCCATAACTAATTCATGGTCAGTAGTGGAAACACGATTAGGCATCAACAAAACATAACCAAAATCTGCATTTCGAAGAGATAAACACAACATTCCTACTACCTAACCCATTCATATTTTCATAGCCAAACATATCATTTCATCACAATCTACATAGACAACGAAGATTTTTTTCTTTGAAGCAGAGAAGAAAAAACCATTGAATAACGTACTGCCATGTGTAGAAAATCATCCATACAATGTACCAACTAGAGCAGTTTACAACAATACACTGAAAAAACAATATTCTTACCAACATGTTGTTTAGTTGGTGAAATATTTGTAATGCATTTCAATAATTTGAAGATCTCTGACCTATGGTATATAAACTTCAGTTTAACTCAAAGAACGAACATGCAATTTGTTAACATATTGAATTTTTTCAAAATGATGAATAATGTCACGCACCAATAGCAAGCATTCTAACAGCAATAATATTCTACAGGAAACATACAAGTGGATGTAAGAGCTGAAACATTTTCGAAATTCGTAGCTACATGTAGTAAGTTTCACCAACTTGTACAAACAACCTTAAATTGCACAATGTACCAACTAAGACATAGAAACAGCATAAGGACTACCACACACATATGGAGCCCCTGGCAAGTTCATTTTGTGGAAGGAGACTAGTTGAAGACAACCTAAGAGATAAAGCAAGTAACGTTACTAACAACAAACCAGTTGACTGGAGAAACACCCTATTTCATCCCAATGTACATAGACATTGAAGTTTGAAGCATCATCCAAAAATGATGCTTTTATGATTAACGCATCACCAATGTGTAATTTGAAAGACAATAACAGTTAAATGAGTCTTACCATATAAAACCTTCGAAGATTTTCAGCGGAAAAATTGTCGATTCTAGCGGATGCAGCTGCGAGCAAGCTCAGATGTAATTTCGGACTGCTGCACATTCTGCAGAACAGGGGGAGCGTTAATAAATGTGGGTACAAACGTATCTCGATTACCTAAAAGTCGAGTTACCTTTATACTCGATAATCCGTAAATCGAGTTATGTGCTGTCCCCCAACCAAGCCCAGCCCAATTATATTTGGACTGATCCATATGCAGTCCAAGTGGAATCCAACTGTCCAGAACAATCTTCCACGTAACTCGATTATTTAAGAATCGAGTTAAGTTTCAAACCACTTCGGTCCAACATTGTTGATTTGGTCCAATTAGATCCATTTCGATCCAATTTTTATCACTTCAGTCTATTCAGTCAATTTTGGTCCATTTGATATGGGTCCACTTGGACTGATCCAGATGCAGTCCAATAGGATTCCAACTGACCAGAAGGGTCTTCCACATAACTCGATTATTCCAGAATCGAGTTCTGTGCAGCATACCACTCCATTTAGTCCCGTCAAACCACATTGGTCCAATTTACAGCACTTCGGTCCATTCAGTCAAGTTTGGTCCATTTGGTTCATATTGGTCCATTCAGTCCACTTTGGTCTTGCAGCAAATATAATTGGTCCAGTGAGGTCCACTTCAGTCCCGAAGGTCTACTTTAGTCCATTTGGTCCAGAAGTCCACCACCTTACATTCGCTCTTTATGGTCCATTTTGGTCCACTTCCGTCCCTTAGGTACACTTTAGTCCATGAGGTCCTTTTGCTCCATTTCGTCCACTTTGGTCTTTTAGGTCCCAAATGATTTGGTCCTTTTGTCCACTTCACTCTATTAGGTCCACTTCGGTGAATTCAGTCCGCTTCTGTCCAATTCAGAGCATCTGCTACTATTGGCTACTTTATGTAACTATTGATTACAGCTTTAACTTATGTAACTATTGGCTACTTTATTTCCTAATAATTAAAGAATATAGGATAGCTATGTACGAGTACAACCAGTTTTTGATTTGAATTGAACTTTGTTTTAAACCTGGACAGAAACTTTGTTTCTCTAGTTTCTGTGTAATTCCATCTTTAATTCTTAATTTTAATGCAAGTCTAGTTCAAGTTCTCATCCAATTGATTTTGGTTTCCATCACTTTGCAATCACGTTTACAGTTTATGCAAGAGCCATTAAACTTCACTAATTGCATATTTGCATGTATTAAGAAATCATAATATAGAACAACCGATATCAAATCATAACAGGATTCAACAGTAAATAGATCATAAATACCAACACACAAATCACACAAAACAACTCAACCACTATAGATGATAACTCAAAAATACCAACACATAAATCAGCCATCCAGTCTATACATAAACACTGGTAAATACTAACAACCCAACAAGTTCACAAGTCTTGACATTTGTTCTGCTGAAACATAGTCCAGAACAGTACATATCCAACCTTTTATTGTCAATGCAAAGTTAGTAACCACCTAATGAGGGCATCTGAAAATGTGGACTTTGAACACAACTTCGTCCCTCATAATCACTTCAAATACACACACATCTCCTAATTGCAATGCATTGTCCCTCGCAAATGCAGCCCAACCAGCAGATACGACACAGGATGTGTATTTTCCTTCATAAATGTATAACTTCACAGGCCATAGTCGGTCCACAACCTCGAGCTTCACAGTGAATGTACTTCCTTTGGTGCTGTAGTCCTTGGTAAAGCCTTCTCTTGGTAAGTAGGTGACAATGCCATGGGGTAAACTCTGTACAAACAATGTCATCGGACATACAATTAAAAAAGAGTTACACATTATTATGAAATGCAGTTTTCAGGCAGTACTATTGATGTCTTTCTACCACCTAAACATGATACTATTTGAACTAACACAATTACGCAAATCAACAAATCTCTGCTACATGCTTTCTAATTGATTTATGGAAAATCAAAGTTAATGAGAGTTGCATTCCTAAAACCCAACAATATGTTCAGCTGGGAAAGCTTACCGCACGATCCTTGCCATTAATGTATGATGGATGAATGGTAACCGTGAAAAGGGGATTTTCAGATTTCAAAGCATTCGCTCTCACAAGAGTTTCAGCTACACCAGTAACCCCATGAGCGGATCCTGAAATGACATGGAAATATGAAGTCATGCACATGAAATTTATAGTGAACAGGCTTACAAAATCAACCAGTTCCTTACAGAACTGTAAGATGCATACCTGAACTCTCTCCCCTAGTCAAATATGCCCCAAATGGCATTTTCGATTTCTCTAGCCTTGACCCCTTTTTTGCCCTCTTCTGAGGTAGAGGTACTGGTGGTTTCTCCCCTGCACCATGTTGGAGTTCAGCTGCAGGATACTCTATTTCTGTTGCAGTGGCGTCAAATATGAGTACAGAAAATTCTGAATTTCCATCATATCTGAACACTAGGAAGTGCCCCAGGGCTAGAGCATGAGAGCTTGCAAATTCACACCAGCCATTTCCAAAACAAACCTCCCCATCAGACTTCGTCAACTTCACTTTCCATTTTGTACCATTTGGAATCGTAAGATAGGCCACATCTGATAGATGACTGCCATATTCCCTTATAAACTTCTTTGGAATCCACTGTAAAAAGACGAACATCAACATAAATGCAAGCTTTGTAACTAAACACATGCAATCAATCAAGTGAAATTTGAGTTCTGCAGTCAGTATCAGTACCATTACATGAACAGTAATTTTCCTCACATTTATTTTACAATAATACTTGTCGGATGAAACAAAATCATCCACATAACCAGTTCATGTGGCAGAAACATGTAATTCATAAAATAAAATAAACACTGAATGCATATATCATGTTCCCATCTGTGCACCGCATTACATAATCATTGATTTTATACATATATACATATAGCATGGATTAACATTATCACATATTTTTCTTGAATTTGGTCAACCATAAATGTACATTTGTTCAATAATCACAACTAAAAAACATAAAAGCTGATGCCGTTAATTCCCATATGATTTTCAACAATAAAACTCGGCAATGAAATGAAGTTTACTTACAAGCTTTCCTTCTTGAAGTGTTTGAGGCATAATAATCTTGAAAAAGTGTGTGGGAAGATGAGCAGGATCATCCACATTGTCTCTCTGCCATTGAGAAGTCATCGTTCTGGAGTTCTCCAAACTGTTTCTTCGCTCAGAAGTGTAACTGTTGTTGAGAGACTGTGCACTGGGAAGTACTGAAACAGAGTACGAAATATGATGTTAAATATTCCACATAACTCGATTACATATTAATCGAGTTATGTGCAGTGTAACTGTAATGAATCCATGTCGTGTGCGCTGTAACTGAAAGGAATCCATGATGTGGGAATAGGCTTGCACATAACTCGATTCCTTAAATATCGAGTTACTTGTAACAGTACTCGATAACTAGTTAGCCGAGTTATGTGCATTGGGCTGCCACACCGAGCCCAGATATTTGGACTGATCCCAATGCAGTCCAAGTGGAATCCAACTGTCCAGAACAATCTTCCACGTAACTCGATTATTCAAGAATCGAGTTAAGCTTCAAACCACTTCGGTCCAACATTGTTGATTTGGTCCAGTTAGATCCATTTCGATCCAATTGTTATCACTTCGGTCTATTCAGTCCATTTTGGTCTATTTGGTATGGGTCCACTTGGATTGATCCATATGCAGTCCAAGTGGAATCCAACCGTCCAGAAGAATCTTCCACGTAACCCGGCTGTGGAATAATCGAGTTACGTGCAGCAGGGCATTGCAAGTAACTCGATTATAAAGAAATCGGGTGATTCATTATTACTCGATATGTAAGTAATCGAGTTACGTGCGCTGGGCTTTCACACCCAGCCCATATGCATTTGGACTGATCCCAATGCAGTCCAAGTGGAATCCAACTGTCCAGAACAATCTTCCACGTAACTCGATTATTCAAGAATCGAGTTAAGCTTCAAACCACTTCGGTCCAACATTGTTGATTTGGTCCAATTAGATCCATTTCGATCCAATTGTTATTACTTCGGTCTATTCAGTCCATTTTGGTCTATTTGGTATGGGTCCACTTGGACTAATCCATATGCAGTCCAAGTGGAATCCAACCGTCCAGAAGAATCTTCCACGTAACCCGGCTGTGGAATAATCGAGTTACGTGCAGCAGGGCATTGCAAGTAACTCGATTATAGAGAAATCGGGTTATTCATTATTACTCGATATGTAAGTAATCGAGTTACGTGCGCTGGGCTTTCACACCCAGCCCATATGCATTTGGACTGATCCCAATGCAGTCCAAGTGAAATCCAACTGTCCAGAACAATCTTCCACGTAACTCGATTATTCAAGAATCGAGTTAAACTTCAAACCACTTCGGTCCAACATTGTTGATTTGGTCCAATTAGATCCATTTCGATCCAATTGTTATCACTTCGGTCTATTCAGTCCATTTTGGTCTATTTGGTATGGTTCCACTTGGACTGATCCATATGCAGTCCAAGTGGAATCCAACCATCCAGATGAATCTTCCACGTAACCCGGCTATTCAATAATCGAGTTACGTGCAGTGGAGCATTTCGAGTAACTCGATTATGTAGGAATCGGGTTATTCATTCTTCCACTTTCATCATAATAAAGGTGGACCTGTACACAACCACATTGGTCAACAACTCATCCATATTGTTCCAAATACTTTTATAATCAAATCATCCATACAATTCCAACCAAATCACTTCATTAACCAATCACATGAAGTGAAAATCATCCATACAATCTGCAATGGCAATAAGGAGCCATTATCTACCATAAAACCATTGAACCAAGTTGTTGACAATGTAAGTACAGCCATTTACATATAAAGGTTGTTTTGTCATATTTAGTTTACAAGAAGACATTTGAGTTGAACTACTGCCACAGCAACTGCCCCTTTGCCACAAATCCCATATCTGCACAAGTACAACAAAAAATACCTCAATACAGTATGTTGTACTCATATTTGAAAACCATACTATCATGGTTACAATGTACACATTACTAGCAGGACTTGTGAGAAAAACCTATGACTTGTAAGAATAATTGACAACACTAAATAAGAATATCTTATGAAATACCCCCCCTCGTTACTAGGACTTGTAATTGTTACCTGCTATGTACAACCCCGGCTTGTTGATTCCACGTTCCGAGTCGGACATCTACGATGGTTATGACCCTCTTGGCGACACAACCCACACTTGGACTTTGGTCCGTTCTCAATCCACAACGAGGTTGGCAACTCCCTATCCTCGTCATCCATCTCATTGCGGATTCTTGTCGACTTAGGGCGCCCTTTCTCTCGAATCAACCGCGGGTTCGGCATCACTTTTCTCCTTTCTGCCGGCTCCGGCCATTCTAACCTATCTTTCAACGGTTGGAATATCGGCTCGTAACTCTGATACCGTTCGGACACGCGGTAGAAACGATCCATAAACTCCGTTGCATCGTGGTTGTACTTGGCACAAACTGCTATCAAGTGTGAACATGGGATCTTGTTTGCTTCCCATTTCCCGCACGTGCATGTCCTGTCCATGAGAGAAACCCTATGGGTGTGAGCTCCCCCACCAATTCTCAGTAGTGAGGACTGTGTCTCCACTGTATATAAGCGATGTTGCGCACTCATCCTTCTAACCATATGGCGCTTTGCCTTCTCTTGATTTGCCTCGAACTTGTCGTAGGCATATTTGCACCAGTCTTGCCCCTCTTCCAACTGCTCTAGGGTTTTGTTTCGGCGGTCATCAAAGTATGAGTTCACTTTGTAAAATGTGAACTTCACCATTGCAGTAATGGGCAAGCAACGTGCACCCTTAAGCACCCCATTGAAGCATTCTGACAGGTTTGTTGTCATTGCCCCATATCGGTGCCCATGGTCATGTGCAAGTGTCCACTTTTCGAAACCTACGTCGTTCAAATAGTCGTACGCATTTGGATTGATATTCTTGATGCAATCCATGGTGTTTTCAAACTTCCTAACTTGGTTTGCGGTTGCTGCCTTCCATACCAAGTTCTTCAACACCACGCTATTGAAGTTAGTGTTAACATTGCTTACTAAATGGCGGATGCAATACCGGTGATGAGCTAACGGCGCTTGCAAATAGCCTCTAGTAGTGTCATCAAAGCATGATTGTATCCCACGGTGCCTATCGGAGATTATACACAAATTGGTCCGATCCGTAACTCTGCTCAGCAGGCATGCCAAGAACCATCCCCATGTCTCCGTGCTCTCACTTTCAACAACGGCAAACGCAAGTGGAAAAACCTCATTGTTACCATCTGTTGCCATTGCTATCAACAACTTCCCTTTGTACTTGCCATACAGGTGCGTTGCATCTATGCTTATCACTGGCCTGCAATGCTTGAACCCTCGAATGCACGGACCAAACGCCCAAAACACGGAGTTGAATATACAAGTCCCCGGGACACGGGGGTCACATTTGAGCAAAGTTACAGTGTCCGGATCTGCATCATCCAATGCCGCTAGAAACCGTGGCAATTCCACGTACGACTCATCAAAATCCCCATAAATACGCGCAACTGCCTTCTGTTTGGCTTCCCAAACCTTGTACATAGTTACGTCATGCCCGTGCTTCGCATGTAGCATACTACGCAAGTCCTTTATGGATCGGGTTATGTCTTCCCGTACATATTGCTCAAGTGCAATAGAAATGAACCTTGAATCCATCATCCGTCCATCGGTCACTACCTGGAGGGATGTGCAACTATGGGGACCTGTACATTTACTGATTACCCACAACCTGTGCTTTTTGCTGAAAATAGCCCGAATTGACCATGGACATGCGTCATGTGTGCACCGCACAAGTAGCCTATTGGTGTCAGACTTGATGACCTTGTATTGCTTATTATGCTCCACAGAGTAAAGGGTCAGCACATACTGAACGGAGGCTTTATTATTGAATAGCATCCCCTTCGCCGGCTGGTCACCTTTGTGCCAACTTGTAAGCTCTTCTGGAGCCAATGCAGGTGATGGGTCATTAATATTGTCCCATGTGTTTGATGTGAACCATCCCGGGATCACTGTAATAGGGCAATCCTCCTCGTTGTCTTTCAGCTGTGTTCCATCTAAGACCTCCGCTTCGTCCACCGGTCCATCAGTATCAATGAACTCTTCGTACACATCTCGGCTGGCATCAATATCAATTCCCCTGTCCATATAGGCTTCAACATGTTCATATGCGTGAGTAGACCCTCCCACGTCATGTGTCTGGGTGGAACCCAACAGTTCGGTGTTGTCCAAATGGTCAACTGCACTGCATGGTTCAGTATTGTAGGGCAATGGCATGGCATCGGCAAAGGAAGGTTGCACGTAAAGATATCCTGAGCGTGGCTCTTCCACCCCACTGGCATGTTGCGAATTTCCACCATCATGGAGCCCAATAGGCTCAATAGTTACATACAAGTCGGACGCTATGAACTGGGGGGTCCGCTTAATCACTGCCCACATCATGTCAACATCGGCGTCGCCACACAACGGATTTGAGTTGTAAACAACCTGAGTATTCACAAGTAGCTGGGGAGCACGGTACACGATGGATATCTTATGTGACTCCTTGTCCAACCCTAGCGCTTCCATTATCTTCCGGTTCATTTTTTGGAAGTGTGTTTTGCATTTCAACTGAATGAACTTCTTCTTCATTGACTCGCCTCCATAGGACAGCCCATGCAAGTCATGGAAATACTGCTCCCCATCATAGTAAACGTAGAAGCAATGACGACCCATGGCAGACCTGCATAAGGACATATAATTGTGGTTATCATGCAGAAGATAGGGGGTTATGGTAACGCAACAGTAATTAATTTGTATGCATGTGAACGGACAATATAACTTTACATACGCACTATCATATCCTAAGTATTCAATGCAATCATTGATTCGTTTGGACACAAACATTGATTCCAATACAGTCAACAAAACTTGTTCACCTCGTAGGCTTTCTTTTTGTAGAACCCACACACTGAAGCCTTTTAGAATTAAAAGAGCCATACAATTTAAACCAATTATTGCACACATTACATCATAGTTGATACCTATCGATGAATGCATATATCATCATCATAGGGTGGCCATACAATGTTTGTTTAAATATATATTCTCAGGTTTGTATACATACATTACTATATATATGTGTGTGTGTGTGTGTATACAGTGTCACACATACACATACACACACATGTTATTGAACCAATTTTTTGTGTTATTGATTTTGGTAATGTGGTATATATAGCTCAGTTTTTGGGAAATTTGCATTATGAATTGATTGAGTATTGGCAGGTTTTGCAATTTCAAACAAAATCCAACCAAAAATAAATGGTATAATATGGCACACATTATATACAACAACAATACCTATATGTTTATATATAGATATATGTACACATACATATATGTAGATATATATAGCAACATGTATGTGTGTATATCCATCCACATATATATATATATATATATATATACACAGTGACACATAAATAATGCTGAAGGTAATGACATTTATACCAACACTAGAATCCAAGTGTAATAACAGTTTTTGGTAAGAATAGACATACCTTTTGAGGAGAGATGTGCCACAACAATGAGAAGGGGACCACAACAATAATTTGTGACAGTTGGTGAGAATCCAATATGGAGGAAGGAGATGGTCAGTTGAAACTTGTTCAGCTCGTAGGCTTGCTTTTTTCAGAATCACTATGTAATGCTGTTTAAAGCACACGTATTGCCAGACACGTGCATGGGGTCTGATAATGAGGGGGTCAACGTAACTCGATATCTACATAATCGAGTTATAGTAAAACTCGTCAAATAAGTAATCGAGTTACTGCTGTCATAGAATCTATTGATGGGATGGCAATCCAGTAACTCGATAATTAATATAGCGATTTACTTATAACTCGATTACGTAAAAATCGAGTTATTTGGTAACTCGTCTTTCTCATCATCGAGTTCTGTGGCCATTTTTTCTTTAAGTACCCAGTCTTGAACACCAGAATGGTATGCATCCACCATTCTGGTGCAATAACTTCCCACAATTGCATGTTTGTGGAGGAAGATGGGACGTACCTATGTTGTGTTTAATGGTCGTATTCCAGGCATATACGACAGTTGGCTAGCTGCAAGCAGACAAGTTCATAAGTTCCTAAATGCTAATCACAAATCATATAAAGATCGAAGGGAAGCAGAAGCTGCATACATGGAGTATTTGCATTGTAATGGTATGGACGGGCAGGGTGGTGCATCCGCATCGTGGGCAACTCCGAACATGTCAACCTCAACTCCATCGGGCACTTCTCCAAGCGAAGGAACCAACTACTGCAGTGGAGACATTACAAACACAATGTTAAGGTATCAGTTGGAAGTTGCCATTGAGGAGCGTGACCACGCAAGGAGGATTGCAACCTTGACTACAAACATGTTGAATGAAGTGGTGGCCCATGTTGTGAGGGATGATGAAGTTGATGCACCTACGAGACAAGGTACAGATAAATGAACGTGAAAGTTAAGAGTTATAAACCCACAACTCCTTCTTCATCACTCACAACTAGTCACGTATAATGAGTTGTACTAAAAGTTATGTAATTATTTATGATCTGGCGTTATTCAAAATTGTTAGGTTCTAAGGTCTTAGGATTTTATGTATTTAGAACTCTAATTTGTAATGTTGGCAAACCATGATCAAAACATTGTATTTAATCTTATTTAGACTTGCTCAAAGTTGGTTTAATATTGTAAAGTTGGAATCGAGTGGCTGCAGAAGTACTTGGGACTCTCGGCCTGGCTCGATCGATCGAAGAATAGACTTGATCGATCGAAAATCGCACAGGTTGAATTTTCTGCAGAATTTCCAACTCAGCCCTACTTCATTAAACGTTTAGGGTTTTATGTTTTTACCCTAGGTATATAAATAAAACCCTAGCCACGTTTTTGAAGGTTGTCCATATTGTATTGTTGCTCATACATTGCTGTTTTGTGTGAATCTCGTGTGAGATCTTTGAGGAGCTTTCCTTTACACAAAACTTAGGGTTTTCATGGTGGAGATTATTTCAACATCTTGAAGATCGTTACTGTTGCAACCATTGGAACTTTAAAAGAAAAGCAAGCGGGGAGCTTGTAGCTGATTGAAGAATTCAAGAAAGAAGTAGTCCGTGGATTCGGAGCCTGCACGTGGTCGTGTCAGGAAGTTCTACTGGTGGGTAGCATTAGGAAGTCGAGCGGGGAGCTTGTAGTCCTTTTGTACGAACTTCAATTCTTTCATAGTGAATTCAGGTTAGCCTTGAGGATCGGTGGGTCAAATCCTCCCCAGGTTTTTACCGTGTGGTTTCCTGGGTGATCATATCTTGTGTTATTTATTTTCCGCTGCTTTATATTCTTGATATGATTGTTTGGATTGTTTTAACCTAGAATTGCTTAATTTGACTAAGTAACAACTTGGCTAATTAATCTAGGCTACGCAATCTGTGTGTTTAAGGGGTCTAAAACCATTCAAAAATGTTGTCCTAGCATATAGTGTAGGTGGTGTGAGAAAAGCACATGCATCAAAGCATTAACACGATTAAGATTTAACGAGGAAATTGAACAGAATATCATATTTATCACAAACCACCCCCCTTCCCCCCAATGTTTTTTATTAATCTGTGTAATGTAAAATAATTTGAATGGTATTGTGGGTTTTTCTACTAGTAGATGGATTGAATTTTATTTATCTACATAAGAGCATTCACATCAGTTCATTTAAAGTCTTCTAAAATTAATATACAATGCAAATTTTACACATTTTGAGTAAAAAAACACCCACATCAGTGGGTGTAAAAACAGTTATGGATTGTTTTTATTTGAATTTGTTCTAAAAGCAATGGAATGTATGAGTTATATTTTTGATACCATGCCCAAGTTTCGTGAGACTAGGATAAAAAACATAAAAAGGAAAACCATAAGCAAAGATAATGTTTTGTGAGAATAAACGGTAGAAGCAAAGCTAGTTTAAGATAAAGGATGAGTGAAGCATTAATTATTGGAAAATACTCCATATGCTTTGCATAAGTTAAGAAAGAAGACATGAAAATGACAACATAAAAGAAATTATGCCACAGAGTAATGCCAAAGAAATCATTACCGCAGGTCAGTAAGGGAGAGGACATGAGCATTTATACCGAAAAATCAATTTTTGACTAAATAAAAAAGCCAAATATGGTAGAATTGTAAATTTGTAACCTACTCAAAATGCATACATTTGTCACATACACCGTGGAAATGGTGAAAATGATACATTTTACATCCGAAGGGGCTATTAATTGGAGATACCATTGTTTCTTTAGAGTTTCTGTAACAATGAGTAAGGTCCTACATTTTTTGAGTGCGTGCGTCATATTTGGAAGTAACCAATTAGCATTACAACAAAAACTATTAGTGCAATAAACCTATAAGTCGACCACTGATCCAATTTGAGTACCTCTACATGATAGACCTAACAAAAAAGTGTAGTAATAGCAGCCAAGTAAATTGTACAAATCAAACCCTCTTGAAGCTTTCATCTAAATGATAAGATTCATCACTTGCTCTAAACGCCTTTTAAGTTGAACTCACAATAAGTTAAGACTTCAGATATGCTTGTTACAGAATAGAGTAAAATGATATTTGACGCTTTTTTTTATGAACATAATCCTATTCACTGAATATTTGACACATGGCACATTCACTGTGAATTAGTTCGTGCACAAGAAGCTGTACCTCGGGCTTCCAAAGCAAAATCAAAATTGTCAACCATCTAAAAAGACCAATATAAAAGGAAAAGAGAGAGAAAGAACCAATGATTTTAAAAAATGGAAGCTAGCAAAAGTCATAGGAACTCATAGGAACTCGAAAATGTTAAAAGTATAATACCATAATCCAAACATTAACCACATGCGGTTTATACAAATATCCAAAACCAATATAACAAAATCCAGCAAAATTCATATGCTCTACTTCTACCAAAACATAAAGACCATCAGTTGGCTAGCTGAGGATATCACCGATAGCAACTTAGAACCCTTAAACAATGGCATTGGCAGCACTTGCAATCCTTGGCCAAAGATCCGCACACTCCTTCCCAATAGGACCGGTAATAGCAGATCCTAAAAAACAAATAAACCAGTCAGACCAATCAAACCTAAATTAAACAAACACAATTATTGCAGCCCACAAAACCCAAAAACAGAAGCTCCAATTTTAACACTAAACAATAATTGGTAAATTAAATAAGTCTACCCATACCTTTCATCTCTCCCTTGGGATTCACGATTACCCCAGCATTATCTGAAAAAATAAAATTTAGTATCAAGTTAACACCATGTATCCCAAGAACCAATTTAGATTATAAATATTTAATCTATTTCTCTTGCCAATACCATCAGAACCCAACAATCATCTAATAAATAAGAAATTTCATACAAGCAAGTTCTTCTAAAAGTAAACAATACCTCATAACAAATAAAGCCAGGAAAAGATAGATTGAAGTTCCACATAATGCTTGTGCCAGCACAAAAATCTATTTTCTTCAAACAAGCATACAAGGTCTTTTGGACATGACCAGACTAATTGATTCAACAGCTTAATACCAAAAAAATTGCAGCACTATAAAATTAGTAACTTATCAAAAGCATCAACATCTGCAAGCATGGAGCAGATGCAAGCATTAAAAGCATCAACATCTGCAACGATGAACACAATCAATTTCCCAGAATTGTAACTGCATCTCCCATCGTATGTTAAGGAAGCTACTTGACTATTTATGGCAAGATTACAACTCTTTAGTCTCTATTACAAAAATTACGAAACAAAAATAGGACAAATTTCTGCTAAGCTTGGTAATAATATCAGAATTCAATAACCATCAACATATTCAATGAACATCAAAGTGCAAAATTACATGCTTATAGAGCCAGATGTAGGGTTCAAATGGAGCAGATGTGAGCTCAAAAACAATAGCACATCTGTAATGATTGACACGGTCCATATCCCAGACTCGTAACTGTATCATCCATAAAAAGTTGAGGATACCTGACTTATGTCTGGTCACTGGTGATCACAAATAAAGCATACTCACTACCAAACTAAGAGCAATTGAAGCTTTCAAAATAGGACAGTAAAACATTTTTTTCACAGCACTACTATGTTAATAAACAGTCCATTCAGATTATTATAAAAGAATAGCATCATGTTACTTTTATCCTTGCCCTTACAAGAACTTAAAGAAACAAAAGGAAGACAACCCCTAAACCTAATAGTGGGAATAACAAAA
Organism: Quercus cerris; assembly: GCA_963669245.1. NCBI lineage: Eukaryota > Viridiplantae > Streptophyta > Magnoliopsida > Fagales > Fagaceae > Quercus > Quercus cerris. The sequence continues at coordinate 45,259,406 of OY770006.1, forward strand.
ACAAATAATACCCCAACCTTGACAGGGATGGTTAAAGCAAAAAAGGTTTACCATCCGGGAATGGGGTAAGGTTGGTAATATCAATATAGCTGGGTATGGGAGATGTAGAGAAACCCTAAGAACATAAGTCTCTACACCACATCACCAGCTTATTAACCAAGCAAGATAAAAGGCCGTGATGTCCTTATGCCATGCTAGAAATTAATTTCCTTCTTTATAAAAGGCCTTCCACGGATCCACCTAAATACAGAGCTACCCACAAGCACAAGAAGAAATGTAAATGTCCATAGCTTATCAACTGTTCAGCCAGCTACAACATCCATCTGAGGGTTGAGGCCACTTGTTACATTGGGTGCAAGCACCTCATATCATATAACTGTTGTCCATATCAAATCCTAAACAATTACATCCAAAAGAAAAAAAGGAAGAAAAAGATTTCAGCACCACACTAACATGAACCCACAGCCCCTACTAATAAGAACGCAAGGCCACAACAACAAGAAGTTTGGAAAAATGAATCTCTATGAAGCATTTCAGCAAGCAGTTTCTGTACAACAAAAAAAGGAACAAAATTGGTACCTTACAAGTGCAGAAATGTTTCCAACGTTGAGATGGAAGGAAGTGGCAGCCAAACGGTGGTGGTGATGATGAACACAGAGAGTGAGAGAGAGCTCCAAAATTGAAGATTGAAAATGAAAAGCTTTTTGAAATTTTGGAGAGGATCCAAGCAAAGTCAAATTGTCTATGGACTAGTGTGAGATAATGGTGGCTAGGCACAAGGGGTCATGGTGGCAGCAGCAATGGAAACTGCATGACAGCAACAACAACCAAAATAAATTGGAATTAGTATAAACTGCATGAACAAAAAAATGAAATATGACATGGAAATTGAAAACTACTAACAAAAAAGGTAGCATTTGTATGTACCCAAACGGCTTGAAATCTTCACCCATTGTGTTGGATAAATAGTCTTGGACTGCAATCACGTCTTTTTGGATGAGTCTGCACTGCAAGGTTTCATCAATAAATGTTGTAATACAATGGATAATTTTTTTAAAAGAGCCGGAACACAATTTATGAAATCCTGGATAAAAAAATCAAACCTGATCGAACATGGAAAGCTGATCAACTGCATCATTTCCAACCAGTGCCTCTCCAACAAACAAGACCAGATCTGGCTTGTGCAGGGAAATAAGCTTTGAGAGTGCTCTCATCAATGGTTCATTCTCCTAAGAAGCATACGAATTGTATCATAGCAAAACAACAAAGAAAGAACATGTAAGAAATACTTATATAGCCCTGACATACACATAAATAGAGTTATACATGTAGCATACAACACTGCAAAATCTTGCTGATAATACCAGCTAAGAGCATTCTCATCAGGTGTGCCAAATGCTAAATATTTGGCATTTGGCACACCAAACACCAAAAAACCCTTCTCATGAGGTGTTCTCACAAGTACGGCATATAAACAAATCTAGCTTAACAACCCTTGAAACATAATAGAAAGAGAAACAGCTAAGAAAGAAAAGACAAGGGGGAAATAATTTTTGGGTCAAATTCGGGACCCACTTTCCCAATCCAGCACATCGTTTTTGCATTGCTGTTTATGTTATTAATTTTATTACAACAAGTAAGATCAGAACCAAAAGCTATTCTTGTACCTCAAAACAGCATCTTCAACTTCAAGCAGTCCATCACAAAATAGAAGTACTAAACTAATATTATGCCTGGTTGGTCTTCCTCTTTCTTCTAAGTTTTTTGGCAGTCCATCACAAAATACAGTAAGCAGTCCAGAAACTAATATTGTACTTTACTAAGCAGTCCATCACAAAATACAGTAAGCAGTCCACAAACTAATATTGTACTTTACTAAGCAGTCCATCACAAAGTAATCAGTCTACTAAGCAGTCAATCACAAGATACAAGTACTAAACTAATATTGTACTTTACTTTCCTCAAACCATTTATTCTTTTACTTTAGTCGTAGAATTTTTGCACTCAGATAGTGCAATAGGGATATATTTTCCTGAAGCTGCAATATCCACAAATACTCTGCTGCCTTCTGTGTTCCGGCTCTTAATTTTCCACACACTTTGCATGCTTATTCCAGTCACGTATAGACAGGAAGTCTAAAAACTCAATTACTGATTACTACGGGCTCAATGGCCTTTTCGTTTCCGCCCATATGCCCTCACAGGTCTCATCTTACCTATTTCATCAGACACAACAGCTTAATTAAATGAACATATTCAATATAATGCACAGTACAATTAGCTGAATACGATGGGCAATGTAGAGGAAGAAGATACCGTCCCCGGTCCCGCAATCGGGAGCATGCGCAGGAGGGGGTCGCGATCTCCGCAAACCCTCCACTGGCTGAATGTCCTCACCCGGTATCTGCTCAATCTGTACAGCCTCTTCTTGGGGGGTTGGAGGTGAAGGTCCTATGGTGGGCTCCGCATGCACTAGAGGTGGGGTGGGCATGCCTGGTGTGGGGACAAATATGCATCCACCATCATGGGCAGATCCACTGAACACTGGGGGCGACATACGAGGGGCCTCGTACTCCTGCCTAGCACCACAGGACATAGTACGGGTGATGTGCATGAAATATATACAATAAAATACTCACATATCTACATATTTAGCCTTACTTCAATGTTATTTTGTGACTGATTATATAATATCTTTGTGTTGTAGATAACAAGGATTTTACATGCAAAGTGGGGCTAGGCCAATTGAATCAAGCCAATTTACATCCAGCCAGGCATGAATATTAAATTTAAGTCCAATTGGAGTAAGGAATCAAAGGAAATTTGCACCAAATCCAAGTCCAATTCGGATTAGGATTCCAGCCTGCACATCAATTAGTATTTTCAGCATAACTTTCGGCTCAGATGTCCAATCGAGATGATTCAAGTTGGGCTGGAAAGTTAACTTAAAGGGCTACAACTTTGTAGTTTACCAGAAGCCCTAATTCTGACGTTAAGTGGGCCTAAATAGTCGGTTAAGTAAAGCCTAAAAGTCTGGGATTTTCTCCAAACGGGAATTCAACTTGTAATAGGATTCATTGACCTATTTAAAGGCTTTTTAGGGCAAAATTCAGGGGGACTGAGGCTAGTGCTAGGGCTGTGATGCAAAACAGAAAATTGGAGCAAGAGGCAGTGCCGCATGTGGCTTCTCTGTAGCTTTTCTCCATGATAACATTGTGACTATTTCTTTCTCTATTTTATTTGTCTAGTTTAATGTTTAGTATTTTATTTTTTTGTTTTATTTCAATTACCATGAGTAGCTAAATTTATAATTAGGGTTGAGGATGAAACCTTGTTAAGTATTATTAGTAATATTTACGTGATTTGATTTTTCCCACAATAGTTGTTCTTTAATGATTTAAATTGTTCTTGCTTCATATCAATTGACTAAGATGGGATTCTAGATATGAGTTCAATCATGTTTTTCTCATGATTTAGGATTTGTCTTAATTAATTGAATGCTTGGTTTATTAATTCTTGATTATAGAATTGGATATCGTTTGTGATTTGTCTGTTAATGGATACAAGTTATGATTTGATTTTTAGAATTGGATATATCTTGTGATTTGTTTGGCTACGGATACAATTGATGATTTGGTTTTATACTTAAGAAGCAAAGAAGAACATGCCTTTGATTTTTAAAATAAGGATTTTAATAAGGATATTTTCCATGATAACAAGATTGATTTCTAGATTATCATGTAGTGAGTTGGGAAAAATTAATGATCATAAATATATGCTAGTATGACTTACAAGGTGGATTCCAAAACCTTAATTCCTTTCCCTTGATTGTTTACATCTTTTTATTGTTTTATATCCCTTGCTTAGTTTAACTATTTGCTTAATTTTATTATTTGCTTAGTTTATTTAATTTCAAAACAACCAATTTTTATTAAACTAGATTAGGATTAATTTGGTTAAGATTTAATTAATTTTCCTAAGTTCATTCAAGTCCCTGTGGGTTCGACCTCGTTCTTGTCAAACTATACTTCGGTACGGTTCGTACACTTGCGAGTATTTTAAAATTTCACAACAAGTGCTGAAAATACTAATTGATATGCAGGCTGGAATCCTAATCCGAATTGGACTTGGATTTGGTGCAAATTTCCTTTGATTCCTTACTCCAATTGGACTTAAATTTAATATTCATGCCTGGCTGGATGTAAATTGGCTTGATTCAATTGGCCTAGCCCCACTTTGCATGTAAAATCCTTGTTATCTACAACACAAAGATATTATATAATCAGTCACAAAATAACATTGAAGTAAGGCTAAATATGTAGATATGTGAGTATTTTATTGTATATATTTCATGCACATCAACGGGATGCCCCAGCAGCATCACTGGCGGGGTGGGATGGCCTGGTGCCATCATCAGAGAATACCCAATCATCCTGAAGCCATGATTCTTCTGCGGCAGACTCATCCCCTTCCTCGTAGATGGGTTCCGGCTCAGTCGCACATCAGGGACCAGCTCGACCACCTCCACGGCGTCGACCCCCTCGAGACCCACCACTTTGCCCGCTGCGACCCGGGACCTGTGTATGAACGTCGGCTGCTTCCGCGAGCGCATCCGCCAATTTAAGTCGGCCCAGCTCATCCACAACCTCTAGTGTAAACTTAAGGTCATTGTACATGTCGGACCCTCGGTTGCATCTCCGTAGAGACCGAAGCATGGTCCAAACCTGCAAAACAAGGGCATCATCAAATGAGGAACGCAGGTATAATGCAAAACTATAATAGGGGGTCATGTGAAATTATGTTTTGATGAACTTATAAGTAATTTTGGTTACAACACAATGACAGTTGAAGGGTTTTAAACGGTCCAAACTGAAATAACTATAAACTTAAAATGTAATTAGCTTGCACAATTCATATGCTTTCTCAACAGTCAAGTAATTCCAAGTTCTTTCCAATGTCCTCAAATCCCAAGCAAGGATGAATCCTTACCACTTTTTAATATAACGCAAGGCAAATATTACACAAATATCAAGTATCAATATATTGTTAGCAAGTATCAATTAAAAAATGACCATAAAATTTAGGGATAAGATAAGATTAAGGGTGCATTGGCCTGATTGCAAATCTAAGGAAAGAATGCATGCATGTGCATGGTGGTCTAATCAATGAGAGTGCATAAAATGATGATGCTTTGAGTACTCTCTCTCTCTCTCTTCACAAAGAAAAAGAACTTCAAATTATTTTAATGAATCACATAATCTTTAAGTTTCCAAAGTTTCAACATCGCAATATTCACAAGAACCAATCTTCTTTGGTAAGGAAAACAACCCATGTGGGAGCCAACATATAAGACTATGTAAACTCCTATGATAAGTATAGAATACAATTCACTTTTGGTTAACCAAACAGAGATGCTGACATAGCTTTGCACTCATCCAACTCAATAGGCCACATATCCATTCAATAAAGGAAATTATCTAATCAAATCACTAATCAAAGTACTCTCTTTTAAATAGGACACAATCCTCTTCAACCACCTCAAACGGCCAAGGATGTTAAAGCATAAGCAACATGACCAAGGAAAATGTATAGGAAATCAAGGAAAAGTAAAAAAGGGGGTACTATCTTTATTTTCTAGGGAATCTACGATTATGTTAGACCTTTATCTGATATATATATATATATATATAATGATGCGAACTTAAAGTTCGGAAGCAACTGCACAATATTATCAAGAACAATAGCAAGTATTTGCATGGTAACTTGGGAGTTTTGAATAATGGCTGACATGCAAATTGTACCAGCTGGCAAGAATGTGGAAGCACAATATGTGGAGATGATGGTGCCTCCGTATTCTTATGGGTGTGAGAAGAAAGTGAAGAAGACCTTATCTCATCTAAAAGGTATATTTAGAGGATTAATTTCCTACACTTATATTTTCAGGACAATAAGATTAATTATATTTCATGTTGCTCGTGTATTTCGTTTGGAATAGTATTCATGTGTCATGTAAATTTCTGTTTCTCTAAGTAGAACATCCAATCTATTTTAATGGAAAAAATACACCATTTATTTGATACATGAGTCATCCCTCTTATATGGGGTGGTGGACCTCAGATTATATACCTCCTCCTTCCAAGAAAGCTAGGTGATAGTTGTATTAATTAAGTATAACATATACCATTTTATTGAAGTGTTGGTTAACCTACAGATAAGAAATACTTCGACTTGGGTGGGACATGGGCTTGGGCCTGAGCATGTGCATGATTTCTATATGGGCTAAACCCAAGGCCATGAAGGATCAAAGTGCATTTAATTTTAGCCCCAAATCCATCCTCTCTCTGGGCTGGAGCAGCCCAATTATTTTTCCAAGAAATCAGACATGAAAAAATCTTGATCTAACCATGTTCAATCCATAGGGTGGCTACTCCTGCTCCTAGATTTATATATAATCATTGTATGTGTCGTGTTACAATGACTCTTGCTGGTCCATTGAGTTAGGAAAATAGCAAATAGCATTCACCTAATGAATGCTACTCTTCTTCCTAAGCTCCCTTCTCTTGGTAATTCAGTACGCCATATGGATTTTATCAACTAATTAGTTACCTTTTACAAGACAAGACAAATAAAACTTCTATCAATCTACTTTTATTTTTGGATAATTCCTTTATTACGATAAATAGTAAAAAAGATAAAATATTATATTAATGAAACCAGAGTCTTGTCGATGTTATAGTTCCAATCTTTCTATTCTGGTCAGTTTAAATGGAGGGAGAGTAAAGAGGATTAAAGTAAAGTTAGCCAAATAACTGTACTCTACTCTCCCCTCATCCGAACTATCCATTAAAGAAAGTTGGTTCAAATCTCAAAATCTCTTATTTTTTGAAAGCAATTAATTATATTAATGAGGGTATAATTATTGACTTTCGGACTTTACCCACAATTCTCTATTTGACAGGTATCCATTAAGGAAGTTGCACGAATGTTGCAAATAATGGGGTCTCTTTCAGGTTTTTTTCTAAACTATTATTTTTAATTAGTTTTCAATTCATTAACAAACATGATAGATTAGGCTTACATTTCACTTTTTGTGAAATTCATGTGTTGTTGTAAATTTTCTTGGCTGGGTGCATTGGAAAAGATATTATCACTTTCTTCTCAAGTAAACTACCTAATAGTTGTCATATTGTTGTTGCGCATTTGGTAAATCATGGAGTTAGTTCTTCACTCTTGGAGAAGCTGAATGACGAGATTGAAGGATTCTTCAAGCTTCCTTCGGAATAAAAAATGAAGTACAATATAAGGCCAGGTGATGTTCAAGGCTATGGAACCGTGGTCCGATCCGATAACCAAAGGCTTGACTGGGGTGATAGGATGTATATGCTAATAAACCCTCTTCATAGACAAAAGCCTTACCTCTTTCCAAAGCTCCCTTCATCTTTGAGGTTCCCTCTCGATCTCTCTCACATTTATCATTTGTTTTGTTTTTCATAAGCTTTACAGACTAATACATCGTTAATCACAACAAAGACAGTTATATTTATTTTTAATTTTGTTAAACTAGCATCAATTACATTTATTGTTATATAAGTTTGTTTTTAGTAAAATTTGTAGCTTTCCCCTTCTTTATTTTTTTAAGCTTAAGTTTTGGGTCACTAAACTAATTTTCTGTTTTCACTAGAGAAACTTTGGAGGCTTACTTATTAGAGTCACAAAGAGTTGCTATGCCACTTTTTGGTTATTTGGGAGAGCTCCTAGAGGGGAAAATGGGAGAGATGGAGGAGTTGTTTGAAGATGGGATGCAATATGTGAGGATGACATACTATCCTCCATGCCCACAACCAGAGATGGTTGTAGGTGTCACACGTAACTCAGACGCAGCTGGTATCACCATCCTCCACCAAGTTAATGGAGTCGAAGGTTTTCAAATAAAGGAAGATGGTGTTTGGAATTTGGATACTACACAGTCACTAAGTTAGTGAATAACTTAAATCATAGTATGTTTCTCACTTTAAAATATAATGAAAGATAAAACTCATTTTCAGTTAACGACAACAATTATTGTGAAGTTTACCAGATAAACATGCTGAAGATATTTAATCAAACAATGGATTCAACAAAGGTTCAGGAATTGTTGCCTCACCATGAGTTCCCAGTACGCAGACTCTAATGTTATGTACCTCCTTGTGCTGCCATTGTACCATGTCATGTACTCAACAAGGTATGTCGTATCACCGTCCAGGAGAGGGGCAGCACGAACAAGTTGCCCTCGGTTGGCCCATTGCTGAATATGGGCATCATGTTCTGCCACCCAATCCTTCTCCCATTTACCCTGGAGGGATATCTTGTGAAGGTCGATTGACGTATCCACGACCATTGGAACCGGTTGCTTCATTCCAAATTGACGGAGGACCCGCTCGGGATGATGCCCCTCCACTATCCAAAAGTATATCAATGGCACCTCAGCCCTCCAAATATGCTGGCCGGCATAGCAATACGCAGGCAAGGAGGCTAGTGCAAACGTGTACGGCTCCCACACAATCTGCATAAATGAATCGTTATTTTAGTGATTATGTCAAGATGGATGGTTGACATTTGTCATGGAACTTAAACAGTATTTATCAGCACATTATTTGATTACTACTACACTGCAGTTTCAGATTTGAAATATCTAAACACAAGCAGGTTTATGACAACATGGACTTATTCCCCATAAAAACACTAGAAAAATGCATATAAATTAGACAAGTTGCATATAAATAAAACCCTCAATACAGGCTTTTCATAGCAACTAGAGATATCAAAGATGAAGGTGTGCAAAACCAATCATTGCGGAGACCTCAAAAGTAGGAAATTGTAAATGTGATATACAAGATACAAAACACTAAAATCTAGTTTATTACCAAAAGGTTGAGACAAAAAGCACAAAAGTTTAAAAATAAATAAATAAATAAATACACTAATATTTTAATTGGGTTTCATTGACATTCTAACCATACACTAACACACTAATATTTTCCCTAGTTTCATTGACACCGTACATAACTAACTGAAATTTAGGGTGTTTAAGCTCAAACGTGAAAGGTTAAAATTTATTCTTTCCACTCGGTATTTTTTGTCAACTCCAACTATTTTGCAAGTACTTTGAGCACAAATATATATATATAAGGACTCATGATTGTACTAATGGTAGTAGGACCAATAGTAATGGGAGTCGGTGCATTCACTAGTAAACTAAAAGCCTAATAAGGTAATAACTAATAAAACACTTACTAGGACTCGTAAGAAAATAAAACCTAAGATACGTATGATCTCCTAGAAAATCCTTGACTCAACTAAATTACTAAAATATCCCTAATCCACAAGAATTGCAAAAACTACAATTTGTCAACATCAACGAAATTTACCATAACTTTTAAAATACAACTACAAACCCAAATTAAATTTCTTTTTTGAACCTTAGACAAATATAACTGGGCCTTTAAACCACTCAATTTTCAGTTCCATTGGACTTCATACTTGAACCCCAATTAAATATTGAATAGACAAAATAAATTGCACTATTAAATCAAGGTAGTATTAAATCAATCTTATCTGGAGCTCTATTAATTGCACTTGTTCTTTGTTTTTGTGTGCATAATGAATTAAAATTTGGTAAGCTGGATATGGGTTTCACCTGATGGTACTTGATATCTGAGTCCAAGTCTAGCGGGGGTGGGGCATATTGCATTTGAATATGAGTCTGTATGCAAATGTCCTTTGGAACTTAACTCAGATAGCAACCAGATAGCGGTAAAAAAGAACAATTAATTTTACTATATGTTCTGGCTTTTTATTTCAAGATTCAATGCATGATTGAATTTGGAAGAAACTGAGAGTCTTAAAACTACAAAAGTCTCAATATACAAGATATTAAAGTTTTCTGTCATTGAGGTTTATTTATATATTGAGTAGCATAAGCAAACTCTATTTTATTGCAACATATATGTAATTGAGATGTGAAAGTTGGGCACAATTCAATCATGCATCACAACCAAAATTGGAGGGTTGACTTGTTAATATGCAGTGTAATGGCAGTTGTGTCTCCTGCCCAACTAATTGAGAATGTACAACATAACTGGACCATGGTCGTAAAATTTGTTCATGCTCAAGTAAGTTTAGATATTTCGGTCCAGCACAACCAACCTACCAAGGAACCAAAATTCTGAGATCAACTCGATCGAGGGAAACAAAAATAAAAACCTCAAATTGTGGCGAATTGAGGTCGTAAGTTAACCGAATACGAATACCTGCTCTGCCCGTACTGTAGCCAATGACGTCCGGTACGCAGCAAGGACGTGTGTGGCATGCTGTGCGGTGCTCTTTGGCCCGCTCCACCTAGCAAACATGGGGTTTAGACGAATGGTCATTAGTGAACTTTCGTGTGATGAACTGTGAACAATGTCATTACTGAGAACAATGCTTTATATTTTTAATCCATATAAGCATTAGCAAAGTTTCGTTTCTTTGTTAGTTTGGCATATTTTTAATTATATCAAAGAGGAAAATTATATATAATATACTATTACACTTAAATAATGAGAACTCAATCAACGTACCTAATGGCAAGGGGCCCTGAGTGCACTGGCGGTAAAGGTGGCCTCGCAATTGGGCATATTCGTGGGAACCTTGAATAGGCCCACAGCTGCACCAACACCAGTGCTCCTCCAATCTGCATCGCATCCTTCATGGATGCTCTACAAAGGTGCCTGTAGAGCCAGGCCAACGCTGCACTACCCCAGCTATATTGTCTCGCATTGCTGATTGGGTTGAGGAGCTGCAGAGGCAGGAGTGAGACCCGGTCCGCTGACTTGTCCATGAACAACAGGGCCCCCAACCAAACAAGTAGGTGGTAGCGGGCATGTTGCTACACTACTTCATCACTGGCGTCCGCAACTGGGGGGGCGGGAAACCATGCATCAAGCCACTTGTATTTTATCCTCGCCCCAGTAAGGGTAGACTTGTTTGAGTTGGGTATCGAGGGCGGAGGTTCATGGCCCAACAACTCTTGGCACAACCGACTCCAGTCCATGTCTGTCCTCCCAGTGACAGGCAACCCGTCCACCGGAATCCCCAACATCACCTCTATATCTTGCAAGGTGATGCCCATTTCTCCATGGGGTAAGTGGAACGTGTGCGTCTCCGGACGCCACCGCTCGACCAAGGCCGTGATCAAGGCGTGATCGATTTCCATATCGGGAACCTTGAACAAGCCAGTGAAGCCTGCTGCATCTATGTACTGCATGATGCGTGGGTCTAGCCCACCTTGCGGCAGTTCACATTTGCGGCATCGAACCTTTACGATGCCAGGCACCTCCTGCACACAAACAAGCATTGTGTTAGGTAGTACACACGAAGTAATTATAAAACGGAGATGTATTAATAATACAAATACATACCTCGTTGGCGGTGTGCCTCCAAAGCGGAGTTGACCGATGCTTCAACTGCTGGTTCAATTGCCTATCATCGTCGGGTCCAGGCTGCAATTTATCCAGTGCCTGCATATCTGACATGGCAGCAAATAGATTGTTAGCAATTATTCATATGATTCACTCTATGACAAGATGTAATTACAATAGCAAATCATGCAGTCCGGCATAATCATATAGTAATCAAATTGTGGGTAAAAACTCATAAAAAAGAAAGATGACCATATAACGATCAAGTATTGGCATAAATGAAAGATGACCTCGTAGAATTTACAGTTCAGATTCCAAAGTTCAAAACCCCTATCCCCCAACTATCAAATAAATGCATATTAATAACTATCATAATTATCCAATTTCATATTTGGACAAAATTTAAAGGAGAGAAAAAGTAATATTCAGTAAAACTCTTCTTTGGTCAGGGTTACCGACTAGTTAAAATAAAAAATAAGAATCAAAGAAATTAAAAAAGAATCAAGAAACAAAACATTCAGATAGACAAGGATGACCTTTCATATTTTAGTGTTATAAACTACTTTAAAGACTTCCTTCACTGTCTTTTATTAAACTGCAACTATGGGGATGGTCTTATACATTCTATGACCAATATAATGAATTTGTAGTTCAAATCACAAAACTCAACCTTAAGCCTCTGTACCAAACTGCTGCCTCTCCCACTTTAAATCAATCAATTGAAGAGAAAAGAAGAGAAGAGGTGGGGGGTTTGATTTAAGGCAACTCACACAAGTATCAATATATTGGTCACAGAACACAAACCCTTGATGACATATTCATGATACCAAGGTAAAGTAGATCATCTCAAGACAAAAAAAATGGAAATTACAAGCTATATATATGCACATCCTTCTTAAAAAACTGACTTATAAAAAACCGATTGCATTTGACAATAAAATGATAAATGGTAATAATTTCAAAGACAACCAATTGTTCACACACAGTGAGTCTTTGTGAATTATCTTTTTCAATATCTCATTTTATTACACTTCATTGTATGAACCATGGGCTACTAGCACATAGTATATAATGAAGTTGTTCCCACATAGTATATAATGAAGTCAAATAAAAGGCCAGCACACATATAATAGAAATATAAGGCTTTTCTTTATCTCAGCACTGAGGCTACAAGGGTTGTTAAGCAACGAGATGAATTAATAATTTCGTAGGTAGGTGATTCTTATCAGGTTTTAAGACTTCTACATGTTGAACACATGCTTACCCAAAGTTTAAGTTCAAAGTTGAGACAATAGCTAAGCCATTTTAGGCAGCCAGTTACCTATCCTATTGTGGACTCAGCTGAATTAACCATCGTAACTTAATTAAAATATTTTGTTACCAAGTATCAATCTATTGGTCACATAACACAACTCTTGATGACAAATTTCATCTCAAGCTATATTGACATATCATCTCAATAGTTTATTTATTAACAAATCAGACCAACAGTTATTATTTAAACCCAAGATGCCAAGATCAATAAAAATTTGAGGCACTAGGATTCAGTTCATACATTATGCATTCAGCACAAAAGGAGCAGTCTAATTTGTACAGCTTCATCAAAATATGAAATCGTATAATGCATAGACATGAATTATATGAAAGCTACGACAACTGTTCAGAAAAGCTTAATTAAAAAACAAAAGGACAATAACAAGCAAAGATAACTTTTTTCGTAATAGGGATTGAATATACAATTATACACTTCCTCTTCTAACAATAGAGATAGAGGTGATGCATGATTTCAGACTGCTGTAACTTCACTCTTACACAAAACAAGAATTGTGCCAACTTTAATTTCATAAATCTGATACAGGACAGAAGCCTTAATGGATCTGATACAAATTTCGATGCAGGAATTTTAAAACTCAGCATTCAGTTAAGGTTCTTGAATAGGGTTTTGCTGTTTAAGGGTTTACCTAGGTTCCCTAAGCAATTTTTACAAGTTAATTTTCACACACTATGCAAAGTATTTAAACAAAACAATCACATTACATTTATAATGTCATCATTGCAGCATATAAAACACAACAAAATTCTCATCTTTATTATTAAAATTACTACTTTTGAGTAAGTTTCAAAGAATGCACTTTGCCAAGAGACACGGACAAAATACATCTTTCACCATTGTCATCCAAATATCTCTACTTCAAGCTAAAATTCATGAACCCAGAAACACAGAGATCACAGGAAACTGCAAATGAGCATGACCCATATAAACAGGAAACTGTAAATGAATCAGGAAGACGTAGGTAGCCATTGATTGGAGTTATTTATATGGTCTCTACACGGGTGCACACACACAAGATTGATTGAAAGCCCAAAATACCCACACAAAATACCCACACACAACAAAAAATTGCTTCGTATGTGTGAAACAGAGATTTCCAGATGACTTTTTCTAAACCAACAAGATGCATGCAAGGCTAATTATGGTCAGTTGTGATAAACAAAACAAGAGAAAGAGAAGAGCAACGTACCTGTAATCAACGGCGGCGATGAGGGTTCGACGGAAGCACCACGGAGAGTGAGAGGGTGAGGGAAAGTGTAGAGGGGTAGTGAGACTAACGGAGAGGGAGACGTTGAGGCAGAGTTCAGGAGAGAGTGATGGCAGAGCGAGGGAGAGTATGACTGTATGAGAGTGAACAGTTTCTGAGATGTTGGGGTTTGAAATGGCAACAGGTTCATAAAACTCGATTTACGTGTTACCGAGTTATGTGTATACATAATTGGAAGAAGTCACTTCTGTTTTGGCCGCGTGGCACAAAGTTCACACATAACTCGCTTATGTAATAATTGAGTTTTTCAATATAACTCGATTTCCGGTTTGTCGAGTTACAAAACAGGGGCATTTCCCTATATAGTTTGGAAAAAGGGGCAGAACGCTGCTATTTTTGCCCAAACAGGGCATTTCCCAATTTTGTCCCAGTAAAGATTATTGTACATATACCTTATCTCGGTATGCATGTCTTGACTTAAAATGGAAGGTTTTATATTATCCAATTGAACAACGTATGAAGTGCTCTTGTTTACTATTCAAGTCATATGGATATCCTTGTGAGAAATTATTTTCTATTATGAAGGTTGAACATTTGAAACAAATCCCTTCAACATTAAATGAAGATATGGCTAATTTTCTAGTTGTAGTTAAATGTGTTACTTTTGCTCAAGAACAACAGTAGGCTTTGAAGAATTGAAGGTTGAAATAGCAAGGTAGAAATGCTGTCATGGAAAAACTTTATAATTCAAATAAAAATGCAAATGAAGATGGGATACACACTAGATTAAGAATCAATAAAAATGTTCGTGACCTAGCCATTGTCAAGACTAAAGGCGACCATGTTAACACCAGTAATAGTAAGGTGAAAGTTAGACGATCCAGTAATTGTAAAGATGTTGGATACACAAGCGCACATGTCCATCTACCCATATTCAACAAGGTGAACATATTGGTAGTGGCAACGTACATGAATTTATGGAACATCCTACACTAGATGCAATTGTTGGCTCACCTAATTTAGAAACACATTATTATAGTTTTCTTTAATCGTAAAATCTCTATGGGATACTAGACAAAATATTAAGTATTTTTTTTTTTTTTTCAGTTGTTAGCATTTTTGTTAAACTTTATTAGTGTTTATTTTTAACACATTGTGAGTTTTTGGATAGAGTTACTACATTGGAATTAGGTTTATTTAGTTGTGAATGGCCAATCAGCAAGTTAAATGAATGGTAGACATCAAAATATTGATGTTGTGTTAGGTGATGCATTGTGCAAGAGAATTTCCTTTTTCAAATTTTGGCTGTGGATTTGCAACTACTAATATATATGATATGTGACTTGCTTGTGATTTTATGGAACATCCTATACTAGATGCAACTGTTGGCTCACCTAATTTAGAAACACATTATTATAGTTTTCTTTAATCGTAAAATGTCTATGGGATACTAGACAAAATATTAAGTATTTTTTTTTTCAACTATTAGCATTTTTGTTAAACTTTATTAGTGTTTATTGTTAACACATTGTGAGTTTTTGGATAGAGTTACTACATTGGAATTAGGTTTATTTAGTTGTGAATGGCCAATTAGCAAGTTAAATGAATGGTAGACATCAAAATATTGATGTTGTGTTAGGTGATACATTGTGCAAGAGAATTTCCTTTTTCAAATTTTGGTTGTGGATTTGCAACTACTAATATATATTATATGTGACTTGCTTGTGATTTTTATTTGCCACACACGAAATTTTACTGGTGTATATGGAGACCAATTTCTACAAAATAGAAGTGTAGAGCAAATTTAGCAGAGGGCTTAGACCACACTAAATTAGCTTCTAACTCACACTGCAAAGCTACTAGAAGCCTTGTATGTGTCTAACTTCAACCAACACCAATTGACTGATGGATCTAAACCTACATTGTTGTAACTATGGTTATTAAAATCAGGATCTGGATTGTTCAATCCTATGATCCTATGATCTTACCTGCCAAAAAGATCCGGATCTTTTCAAGATCATTCATATTCAAGGATTGGTACTAGGATCATTCAAGATTGGTGGGATAGGTAGGATCGTACATCCAAATGATCCCTCACAATCCCAATTTCTTGCCAATATCTTCGAGCTAATAGATGACTACTTGGGCTCAAATAAAATAAAAAACAACCAATGCCCAGTTTTGATCTCTTCTTTGAGTTTATGAGAAGAAAGAGACAGATTTTACAAAGAATATAACCAAAAATTAAACCCACAATAATGATACTACTACCTGTGTGCTTGCAATAGAGGAAGTTTACATTTTAGCTTTGCCATTGATGTTTTACAAATTTGCGAAAAATAAATTTCGATGAATTTGAGGACAAAGGGCAAATTTACTAAGAAGAAATGGTGAATTTTTAGAGGAGAGAATCAAACAAAAGTTAAAAGAGAAGAAAGAAAAGTGAACTAGAAGGTAGGGTAGGTGCGGATAATGGGTCCGTGGGAGTATTAATGGGATATGAATTTTCTATTGTGGTACCACCTTTTTACATGCTTCCTAGATAGAATACCATTTGTTTTTAACTTTATTTTAGGACCCCTCCTCTCCTACAAAAAATAAGATAAAGTTAAAAACAAAGTAAGAGTAGTAAATATAATACTTGGCATTCTATAAGTATTTGGTTTTGAAAAATATAAAACAATTTGTAGTTCTTCTTATCTTAGTTATTATGTATATTATGTCAAATTTATATCTACCAAAAGAATTATTTCAAATTTATTATTTTCTTTAATGATATTTTTATTCTTTATCATACACCATTATTATAAGTGATTTTCCACCTTATTAGTGATTTTTTTTAACTATACATTTTTTTTAACATTTTAGGATAATCTATGTTAGAAATTAACTTATAGTATACAAATTATAATATATTGATGAAAATATTCTCTTTTTTGGATGAATTCATAATTTATATGATTATTTAACATATAAATTAACTACCAATGTTTTTTTTTTTTTAAATTTGTTTTTTGATCTTACGATCCACAATCCTACGTAAGATTTCGATTTTGACAACCTTGGTTGTTACTGTGTTTGTAGGATCCCAATGTCCTTAAACCTAATTTCTAACTTCCAACTACACCTTCTAATCCCACCTTTGTTTGATATCTTCCCCACTGCCAACAACATGTGGTAGAAATGGGTCAAATCGGTTTTCTTTTTTCTTTTTTTTTTGGGTTCTGATTTAATTATTGGGTTCCATTGTGCGAGCAAGTGAAAGATTGTGAACCCAATCATTTTTTTGGTTCTGAAACAATGAGAAAGATTGTATATTTGATTTCATTGCCTTTTATGTTTTGTGTTTGTTCAGAATGTATTTTGTTGTACTTTCTAGCCGTTGAGATAAAGGGATGGGAGAGAAAAGATTTATTTTTTATTCAACCAGGTATTTTTTTTTAAGAGAAAAAAATGATTTGAAGTTGCTACAATGCTCTCTTCTTCCATAGAGCAACTGTAGCTAAAAAAAAAAAAAAAAAAAAAAAAAAAGAAAGATAGAGGGACTGTTAGAGCTTTTTATTTTTTTTATTTTTTTTTGTGTTTGCTCTCCAAATAAGGCTTTAGAGTGCCTATTAGAGATACTCTTAAGTGGCGAATGCTATTTTTTCACCATATGCGAAATAAGGGCATATTGTGACAAAAAGCATTGTCACCGTAGTCTACTTTTGTTGTAATGGACAATGACTATTTTGATACAATACCAAAAGATTAAGTACTAAATTGACACATTATCTATATCTTCCATTCAAAAGGAATAAATTAACACATTTGAAATGTTAAGTATCAAATTGACATTCAGCCTAAAGGTTAAGGACCAAACATAAATTAAAATTTAATAAGCACAAAATTTATTGGGGAGGGCTTGCTTGATCGATGAGGTCTAATATTATTTTCATTTGTTTGCTCCAACTTTATCTTTAACAGCATCACAAGCCCCTTGTGCCTTATCCTTCATCTGCTGGCCAGCCTGCAATATATAGAACTCCATATGTAAGCAATTAACAATGATGTAGGGCAGTATTGCTTGAGATCAAAATATTTTGTAATGTTTATATGTAATTTTATAACTTAGTAAAAACTTTGTTGAACCTCTTGGCATGATTCCTTGGTAGATTGAGTAGCATTGCTTGCCTTGTCCGCCAAGTTGCCCGCCTTTTCCTAAACCAAAAGGAACAACACATTGTAATCAACATTTAAAATGTCAACGTGCATAAGTTTCATGCACGAAACATCCATCCAAGCTTATGTAAATCATTCTAGATGCAATTTGCCTAAGAAGAACCGTATCATAGGCGTATCTTGGACATATTGGCACTTAAAATAAAAAATTAGGATATGCATACAGGAGTATCCCAGAGATATCCGGTACCGAATACAAATATATGAGCTAAACTGGAGTTTCCGTGCTTACTAGATGTATGCTACCATGCTAATAGATATAAATAGGATGGATAGAAACTCACCTGAGCTTGGTCCTTGGCCTGGCCAGCTTGGTAACTTGCATTCTGGGATTTGTCCATCTTCAGTTTCTGCTTGGAACACAAACACTAACGATGTAATTCAGGCTCTAAAATTCAACTTGGGTGATTCTACAAACAAACGTGAGGCAAAATTTATAGGATTTTCAAACCAATCCACTAATTGACATGTTTATGTTTTCTCAAATATGCTCATAACATGTGTCATCATATGATTGAAGTTTGGCATTTTTATTTGGCCTTAGGACCAGGTTCTTCTTTTGATGATACGCACACTAACCATTCAATTCAAAGTTGGTTACGATTTTAGAGGGATATATATGAACTTGGCCTTGACAATACTTGCAATGAATTTGCTACTCTAGAGTCTAGACTGTCCTAGTGATAAAGTTCGCTTGTGGTATTTAAACTTTGTCCATTATTGAGAAATACATATAAACTTTGCATTTTTTAGTCATATGATGTGAAAAAAATAAGTAATAAAGAAAAGAGAAACTAAAAAATTCATAAGCACACACGCTATGCATATTCTTGCTCTATCAAGTAGTAAGCAAAAAATACTCCTTATCAATCACACATTTGCAAAAAAATATTTCATGTCCAGATTTTATGTACAGATCTTAGTTTGCTCCATAGGTACATAAAGGACCCCATCATCAACTAACATCGCATGAAAGATTAATAGTAACCTTAAAACTTTTAAGTAATTAAATGTTACCTCCACTTTCAGTGTCAGATTGTCCTTTTAAACTGGGCCAAAATAGAGTCTTCCAGATTTCATAGATCCAGTCTTAGGCCAGATGGGCTCAGGCCCAATCCATGGGCTCGATTGATTTGCACCCTTTAATAACTACATTGTATTAATTTAAATTTTAATGCAAGTAAAACCCAAATTGATTAAAAGTCTTATAATAAGATGTGAATTATTTCCTATAGCCACAAACTTTTCTACAACAATTTTACAAAACTTCTAATGTAGTAAATTTTTACTGGTTTGCATTTGTGCTCAACACTTACATCACATTTTTACTTACAAATCACCACTTACCATAATAGCAATTTAAAAAAAAAAAATTGTAATTCTTGCATTCTCCTCCTTTTAAAAGTTATAAAAAAATAATTTATAAATCTGAAATTTAAAACAAAATATACCATCCCAAAAAAATTAGCCCAAAAACAATAAATACCAATAGTAAAGATAAAAAAAATTAAGCAGAATTAACCAATTTTACCTAAAACAAACAACCCGGCCCTTTAAAAAATTTTAAAGAAAATAATTTTGTCCTTACCAAAAAGGAAATGCACATATAAAAAACACAAACAAATAAAAAACCCTTTAGCAGTTAAGTACTTATAATGACGCAATTTGAGTTCCTAGCCCAAAGGATGAATGAACTTAGGCCCAAAAAGCCCAATACAATGAATTTGTAGAGTGAGTTGGAAAACTGGGCTTTAATGAATCAAACAAGTAAAATGGATTCAAATAACAAGAAAATGAAGATAGATTGGTTTAACCTAAAGAAAATCATTCTCGATACAATCTGAGGAGATTAGTTCTTATATGTTTCTCTCAAATTTGATTACAAGTTCAACTCTTGATTGCTACAATATTTTTTTCTTAATTTCTCGACCCCCTTCCCTTAAGGTCTTCTTTCTATTTTATATTATCCTTCTCCTTCATCTTTACTCTACACGTGTAGACTAGATTGCTGGTCTTGTTCCTTGTCCCATTAGCACCTTCTTAAAGTCCTTGGGGAGTAGCTGTAAGGCTGAAAGATACTGTTCAGGTATCACTTCTTCATTAATGTGGTCAAAAGATTTGCTGCAGAGCATTTAATGCGGTGGTAGTAGCCTTCCCTTTAGATATTTCATGGCCTCCCACTATCCTGTTCCTTCTTGATACTTATAATCATCAGTGGAATTGTCCAGAACATTGCTCTTGATGTCAGACTACACCTTCTGACCTCGGTTTTACTCAGTTGAAGAAGCATTCCTCCTTGGACCGCCTCCTTGGATGATCATGGTTAGACTTCACCTCTTTACTTACCAACACGGATCCTTAGGAAGATATTTACTTGTCCTCGAACTACTTAATGTCCTCGGATTGGGGTCCTGGCCCAGCATATACATAGATATGTATTCCTGGGCCTATCAACCCTATAATAGCCCCTTGAAATTCTTCTTTTGGGCTCCTTGAGAAGAAAGGAGGATTTCGATGTCACTATAGTTATTCTGTCCCCATCATACATCACATCTAGCTGTATAAACACCCTTTTAATTGCCCAAGGCACACTCCTGACACTTCGGCATACGGGACGCACCCTCATTAAATTTTTACGTCTCCATGCTGATCTAACGGTTGAGGATTTTGCTAGAACTTGAGTGGGAATTTTCCTGCTTTCAACTATCTTTTTTTATATAAATACTGTTCGAATCAATCGTTCTTCCCACTTTAGTGCTCTTACACTAAATCTGCAAACTTACCCAATTTACTCGTGCCCTCACACTTTCCAAGAGCTAGTCTAAAGAGAGTTTTCCTTTTTGTGTAAGTCTTCATAAATATTTTCATTTATTTTCCATCTACTTTTCTTTTCTTTATCTTTTTCTCCTTAGCTCTTCTTCCCTTTCTTTATCTTCTTAGTATCTTCAAACCTTTCTTAGGAATGGGTAGGTTTGCCTATCTGGTAGACTCCGAAGATGCTATAGAGAGCTTCAAAGCTTTGTATAGGATCTCGCTAGGAGTGTCCATTAGGTATTGTAAGGAGGGAGAATGGCATAAGGCTAGACAGGAAGGAGAGGTGGTTATCCCAATGATCACCTTCATAGAAGGAGGGATGAGAATTTCTATGGGTACAGTAACTAGGGATTACCTAAGGGTTTATAGGTTAGCTCCCACCCAATGTGCCCCTAACATGTTTAGAATATTAGGTACTGTCGACACCCTAAATGAAAAAATGGGCTTCAACCTCACCCACCACGATGTCAATTAGGTCTATAATCTTCACCACCTAAAAGGGCAGGGGTACTACCTAAAAACTAGGCACCTCAAGGTTAGACTTACCGTTTGCCTCCCCGATTCCAACAAGGGCATGAACAAGGATTTCTTGATCATCTTGAGGGTGTGGCATGATGGCTTCCCCTGCTCGACGAGAGAGGGGCGAACAGGTGGGGTTTTTTATTTAGGTTTATTTCTTCAAAGTTACCCTTTCTTCACATTGAAATATATTATACCTATTTTCTTCTTTTTGTGTTGATACTTGAAATTTCTCTTGATTTGTGCCATTTTTTTTCCTGATTTTGTTTTTTAATAGTTTTGCAGATCATCACGTTGCTATTCTTAACTTCAATCTTGTCAACAAGCAAAGCTTAGACAAAATACTACAAGCCGAGGTGTTTGTACATAAGGACAGTCAACTTCGAGCAGCCCACCAAATCCTTGAATACACCCCGCTCTCATCAAGTTTCCAAGAGCCAAAGTGCGTAATAAGAGCAAAGTATTCTCGCCTACACTAGATTAACGTAGCTGCACTAGGCTTCCTAAATCCGAGCCCTGTACCTCAAGGCGTACTAAAGGTAGAACCGATCCTTCTGTTCAAAGTCGAGGATGAGGCCACCCCTTCATAACCAGCCGTCAAAGAAAAAGAAGAAGGAGGGAAAGAAGAAGAAGAAGAAGAAGTGGTTGAAGTGTTTGACTCCAAGGACGACTTTGAGGTGTTCAACCAACCTTAGTCCCAAGTGGCTTTCACCGGTGATTTTAGTCACCTCACCCCCAACCGAAGTAAGCCAGATTCAAGGGGATTCTTTTATCCCAGAAGCTATGGGGATACAACGTAAACCCAGGGCCAGCCTCATGGAAGTGATGGAGTCCCAAGTTGGGGTAAAGGCACTCGAGACAGTTGCTTAAGCCGAGGAGTTGATGGATGCTTCCCACCAACAAATGAAGGATGAGGAGGGCAGGCGAGTTGCTACTGTTGAGGCCTTCAAGGTGGTCGAGAAAAGGTTAAAGGAGTCTGATGCCAACCTCGTCGAGGCAGAAAGGGGTAGGAAAAGCACTGAGGCAACACTAGATGAGGTGGAGAGGCTAGCAGAGGATGCTGAGAAGGCAAGGGTCAAGTCGAACAAGAAGGCTACGACTTGGGGGTAGTTGAGATCAATAAGGCCCTCAAGGCCAAGGTCTCAGGGGTATGTAGAGCATACTACCTCCAAGTGTGGAATGAGGCTCTTAACTTGGCAGGGGTTAAGGCCTCCTCGGCACTTAGGAGAGTGGAGAATGTGTACTACCCTTTGCAATTTGGGCGATTGGCTCCTCAGCCTCCCTAGATGATGCAGCCCCCAACATTGCAAGCCCTATTAAAGAGGCTTCATCCAAGGACCCTCTCACTTTAAAAGTCCTCAGGAAGTGGTAAAGCAAGCCAACCCAGCTGATAAAGAGAAAGAATTTTCTAAGGAGGTAGCCCTCAAGACGACCAAGCCCTCGGACGCACCCAAGGATTCTTCCAAGGAAGGAGTGGTCTCTCAAAACATAGAGTTGGTTTTGGCAACTCTCCCCATTCCTGCCAAGGAAGACCCCAAGGGTAAAGGCTCGGCATCTTGGCAGCAACAACTCCCCAGCCCACCAAGACTTTAAATGACAAACTTGTAATAAAGATGAAACCGTGAATTGCCTTTTGTTGTTGTTGTTGTTTTTTTTTTTTTTTTTTTTTTTTCCACTAGAACTTGTAATTTAATTTGATCTTTTGTAATCAACTTTGCCTCTTCCTAAGGCTCAGATCAATGTTAACTATAAGTTTTTCTTTCGTATATGTGATGTTTATATTGATCATAACATAGTTTGTGTCTTATCTAACACTTAACTAACCTAGAGGTGAGATACAACTCCGTTCATGTATATAAATGGTAATGTACCAATTCATGTTAGACTCCACCTAACTTTCCTTCCATTACTAAGTTTAAGGAGCTGGATACAATAATCAGCTTTTACATAGATCGTGGATATACTTCCAAATGCTTTAAGTGATGCTCATGGGCATGTAATTGATCATGTCATTTCAATGAAAGTATATATCATTCAGAATGGCTGATCCTATTAGACCTTTAAATAAACTATAGGAAGTATTAGCTTACTCAAGACAGGTGCTCCGAGGAGCCAAATAAAACTCAGGTTCTGTTTGATACTTAGAAAAGTAATAGGAAGTATTAATTTACCCAAAACATGTGGTCGAGGAGCCAGACATAGCTAAGGTTCTGTTTAACACTTCGAAAAATGATTTAAAAATATCAATTTACCCAAGATATGTGATTCGAAGAGCCAGGCATGACCAAGGTTTCTGATTAATACTTAGAAAAATGGTTGGAAGTATTAATTTAGCCAAAGCATGTGGTCTGTGGAACCATACATAACTGAGGTTCTATTTAATACTTAGATGGATGTCAAGAAGTATCAATTTACCCAAAGCATGTGGTTCGATGAGCCAGGCATAGCTAAGGTTCTATTTAATACTTAGATTGTTAGTTTAAAAATATCAATTTACCCAAGGTATGTGGTCCGAGGAGTCAGGCATGACTAAGGTTCTGTTGGATACTTAGAAAAATGATATGAAGAATTAATTTACTCAAAGTAGGTGGTTTGAGGAACCAGACATAACTAAGGTTTTGTTTAACACTTAGATGGACGTTAGGAAGTATTAATTTACTCAAAGCACGTGGTTCGAGGAGTTAGGCATAGCTAAGGTTCTGTTTAATACTTAGATAGTTAACCCAAAAATATCAATTTACCCAAGGTATGTGGTCCGACGAGCCAGGCATAACCAAGGTTACAATTTGATACTCAAACAAATAGTAGGATTCATGACACATAATATAATAAACCCAAATATGGTAAAGAAATCTTTCATTAACACTAATATCTTCTCAGGTTGTTTACATTCTAGGGGCGTGGTACAACCTTTTCATCTAAGTCTTCAAGATAGTATGCACCTATTCTAGCCATTGATGTGATGCGATATAGCCCTTCCCAGTTGGGCCCTAACTTTCCCCAGGTTGGGTTCTTGGCTGTACCCAAAACCTTTCTTAACACCAAGTCTCCAGTTTCTAGTGGCCTTAACCTTACATTTGAGTCGTACTCCTACTTGAGCTTATGTTGATAGTGCGCCAGCTGAACCATAGCATTTTCTCTTTGCTCTTCATTTAAATCTAAACTCTTTTCCAATAACCTATCGTCACTGCTCGAAGCAAAAGAGCTTGTCCTCAGCATTGGAAATCCTGTCTCTAGAGGAATCATATCCTCGGCCCCATAAGTCATTGAAAATGGCGTCACCCCAATGGACAAACGAGGTGTAGTCCGGAATGTCCAAAGGATGTGTGGCAATTCTTCCACCCATTTTTCCTTTGCGACATCCAGCCTCTTTTTGAGCCCATTTACTATGACCTTATTGACAACTTCCCCTGTGGATATGCTAGGGTGGAATATCTATTTGTTATGCCCAGGTCACAGCAATACCTCCTGAAGCCTCTGTTATCAAACTAAAAACCATTGTCCGAGATGAGTGTGTGAGGCATTCCAAACCGAGTGACAATATTTTTCTAGACAAATCTTTTGGCATCCATATCCCTGATATTTGCTAGGGGTCTAGCTTCAACCCATTTGGTGAAGTAATCTCTGCCGACCAACAACCATCTCTTATTCCCTACTGCCTTGGGGAAGAGCCATACAATATCCAAGCCCCATTGAGCAAAAGGCCAAGGGCTAGATAAAGGGTTAAGGACACCTCCTGGTTGGTGAATGTTTGGAACAAATCTTTGGCATTAGTAGCACTTCTTCACATACTCTTATGCTTCCCTTTACATATTCGGCCACCAAAATCCCTAAGTGAGGGCCCTATGAGATAGGGATTTGCCTCCTGTGTGGCTTCCATAAATCCCCTTATGTAATTCTTCTAGTAGTAGTTTAACTGTCTCAGGGTGCATGCACAGAAGATACGGCCCAGAAAATGAGTGTTTGTACAAGTTTTGGTCCTTAGACAGCCAAAACCGAGGAGCCTCTTTCTCCGTACCTGATTGGCCTCGAACTTCCCCTCAAGCAGGATGTCCTCTTTAAGGAATAGTACAATAGAATCCATCCAACTAGATCCCACTCAAACTTGGTGAATATGGACCATCCTCCTCCTTATTTCAATAAGTTTACACAAGTCTTCCACAGGGATAACCCGAGGTAAATCTCGTACCAAGGAGGTGGTGAAGGTGGCAAAAGAGTCAGCATGTGTATTTCTGCTTCTAGGAATTTGTAATAAAGTGAAAGACTCAAAACCTAATTGCAAGTGCCAAACCTGATTCAAGTATTCCTGCATTCTTAGATCTCTGGCCTCCAACTCTCCCTCTACCTGGCCTACCACCAACCTTGAATCTGAAAACATCTTTATTGTTCTTCCTCCCATTTTTTGAACCATAGTCATCCCTACCAGTAGGGCTTCAAACTCATCTTCATTATTTGTGGCCGAGAAACCCAACCTCAATGATTTTTCAATAATGATCTTCTCAAGAGAAGTTATGACTAGCCCACTCCAAATCCTCTTTGGTTCACTGCACCATCAACGTACACTCTTTAGGATAGAGGTTCATGCAAAGAGACCATGCCAACTGATTTTTCATCCATGTTCTGCTTCTGAGCTTCTTCTTCCAATGAGGATTCGGCGAACTCGGCCACCAAGTTTGCGAGAACGTGAACCTTGACAGAGGTGTGGGGCATGTACTTGATATCGAAAGCCCCAAAGATCGTACCTTACTTGGAATCCTCCCCATGTAATCAGCACTCCGAAGTAAAGTTCTGAAAGGAAGTTGGGTTTGGACAAAAATTGTGTGGGATTGGAAATCGTGGGGGAGCTTATACGTAGCATGCACCATTGTCAGAATGGCCTTTTCAGTAGTAAGTAACACACCTTGGTCTTATGCAATGACTTGCTCACATAATAAATTGTCCTCTGCACACCACTATTGACCCGTATCATCACCAAGCTCACCGCATGGGAGGCCACAACGATGTAAGCAAACGAAACCTCATCCACCTCGGGCCTGGACATAATGGGTTGCCAAGAAAGGTATTCCTTTAGTTGCTTGAAGGCCAAGACTAACTCCTCCATCCATTCAAATCCCTTCCATTTGTTCAACAATTGGAAGAAAGGTCTACAACTATCTACTGACTGAGAAATTAATTGGTTTAGAGTAGCAGTCATCCCTATCAACTTCTGGACCTCTTTGGAATTCCGAGTGGCCGTAAACTATTAATTGCTCTAATTTGGTCAGGATTGACTTCAATTCTGCAGTGATTGACCATGTACCCCAAAAATTTTGTTGAACCAATACCAAAAGAGCATTTAGAAGCATTAAGGCATAGATTATGTTTCCTCAATATCTCAAAGCTCGTAGGATAGCCATATCAGTCAAGCCTCTCACCACTGAAAAGCCCAAGCCTGAAAAGAAAAATGCCCCTCAAGCTTTCACAATTTCCAGTAGTGAACCAGCAATTAGGGATAAGTGAAAAAGGGAAGAGGAGGAAGAGTATCTTCCCATACCATGCACCGATGAAGAAATGAATGCCGTCATTGAAAAATGAATGGTTGATGGGGTACTTAGGCCTTTCAAGCCAATCCGAGAGCCTACTCTGAAAGATATGCGAAAACCTTTCTATTATCGGTATCATTGATATGTAAGTCATGGAACTAAGGATTGTAGAGTAATCCAGAGAACCTTCTATAAGAAGATTTTAGATAGTAATTTGAACCTCACTCGTGAGCAAGGGGTCCAGCGGAACCCGCTGCCTTAGCATCACAAAGGGAAAGCCACAGTAACTGTACTTTTTCATAATAGGGCTAATGAGGATGAAATGGCCAGCGGTACGGGTATGGCCCTAGCAACTATCTCTACTCTTCAAAGAAGCCCTACCTTGCGGACTTTGTTCAACAAGTTCGGGCTCAAAGAGGAGTCAAGGAGAACAGCGACCGGAGCTCTTGTATCCTTTGCTGCTAGCTCAGGAACCCACTACCTCACAGCTGAAGCTCATGCTAGCTGAGCCTTCCTAGAGGCTACTAATGTCATTACCTTCACCAACGAGGTATAACACCTTGATCATAGTAAACCATTATATATTGCTATTCAGATTAATGATGTTCACATAAGAAGGGCATTAGTCGACACTGGTGCATCGCTTAATCTTATTCCAACCAGCACACTTATAGCAGTTGGGATCCCACTTAGTAGAATAGCTGGGGCTCCTATTGAAGCTTTTGGTTTTGCTGGAATTCATGAATGGACTATTGGGAGTATACAGTTAGTTCTTAAAATGGGGCCCATTGTTGCCCTCACTGGATTTCTTGTTATCGACTCACCCATTTCTTATCGTGCTCTACTTGGGAGGCCATGGCTCCACAAACACAAGCTTGTGCCATCTACTTACCCCTAATGTGTCAAGGGAAGACTTAATGGTAAGCCCATACGTATCCCTGCTAATCCTACACCATTTGATCTATCCAAGGCACACTACTTTAAGGCTACTTTCTATGATGAGCTTACCCCAAGTGGGGAAGATTCTACTTCAAGCCATGTTGGGATCCCATTACCCAACTGGCAAGATATTCAGAACAACCCAGAAATAGACATGGGGTCTTTCCTTGATCAAAGGAAAAACAAAAGAGAACGTGGGGAAACCCCTAGCGGTGTCTCACAGCCACGATGTGTACAAATCCAGCTGCTAGATGGTCGTTTGGGGTATCATTTATGATGGTACATAAGGCCTAGCTGTCTTAAAAAGAAAGTTCTTGGACTGAATGAGGCAAGCACTACACCAACATGCTGTTATACTCAAGAAACAGAAACCCCAACAGTAGAAGAAAATCTACCCAGCAATTTGGCAGAACTGTCTGAAGAGCCTCCAACGGTAACTAATTTTTCACCTAATGTGGCGCTAGAGACCATTAATCTCAGTGATGATCCTAGTATCTAGCAGTCAACTTCAATTAATGCAACTTTGCCACCGTTGGAAAAGGCTCAGCTCATTTCATTATTAAAAAAGTACATTGATGTCTTTGCTTGGGAGTACCATGAGATGCCTAGTTTGGATGCTAACTTAGTAGCACATGCTTTTAAGGTGGAGCCAAGGGCAAAGCCAATAGTACAGCCCATACACACCTTTCATCCTGATGTTGAAGCTTAGATTCTTCAAGAAGTTCAGAAACTCCTCACAGTTGGGTTCTTCAAGACTATCATGCACCCAAAGTGGCTTTCGAAAATTGTACTGGTTAAGAAAAAGAACGGACAAATATGATGTTACATCGACTTCTAGAACCTTAATAAACCATGTCCCAAAGATGAATTTCCACTTCCAAACATGGGCATACTATGTTTTCATTCATGGATGGCTTCAGCAGTTATAATCAAATTGGAACGTCATCCAAAGATGCAACCAAAATAGCCTTCTGAACTCCTATTGGCAACTTTTACTACATCGACATGCCCTTCGGTCTCAAAAATGCCAGAGCCACATATCAAAGGGTTATGACCGCAATCTTTCATGACATGATGCATAAAGAAATCAAAGACTATGTGGACGACATTGTTGTAAAGTCAAAGACAAAAGGAGATCATCTTGCTATCTTACGAAAAGTTTTTGAAAGGTGTCGGCTCTACAAGCTTCGCATGAATCCACTCAAATGTGCCTTGGGAGTTATGGCTAGGAAATTTTTGGAATTTCCTGTCCATCAAAGAGGCATAGATGTTGATCCTAGGAAAGTGCAAGCCATTACTACTATAAATCCACCTACTACATTCACAAATTTAAAAGTTTCCTTGGTAAGCTCTCATACATCTGGCGGTTTATTCTAGGTCTCGCTGCCTTCACGGTTGTCTTTACACCACTACTAAAAAAAGGAAAACCCTTCCGCTGGATTTCCAAATGCTAGCAGACATTCCTTCAACTGCAGCAACTCATGACCAAGCTGCCAATTGTATGTGCACCCATACTAGGAAAACCACTCAAGCTGTATTTGGCTACCAATAATGAAGCAATTGGGGCACTTATAGCCTAAGATGATCAACTAGCTCACACGGTACAACTTTTAACAAAATCTCATCCCATTCACTCACTCTTGAGGTGACCGGCTCTTTTTGGAAGGCTAGCACAATGGCTCTTGTAATTATCTGAATTTGAGATCATAGCAATCACTCCTATAGAAGTAAGAGGCCAAGCCATCGCTAATTTGTTGTTAAATTTTCTGGGTGAGGACAGTTGGGACATCACTGAAGATGTACCTGGCGGGCTGCCAAAAATTGCACTGATGGAAACAACGGGGGCTGTTTGGTCTTTACAATTTGATGGATCCTCTGCCACTTCTAAAGGTGGGGCTGAATATGAAGCATATCAAACGGGCCCAGCAGTGGCTCGTGAAATAGGTATCAAATATCTTCAAGTAATTGGGGATTCAAATCGGGTTGTTTGCCAAGCTAGAGGAGATTTTGCACTCAAGGAACCATCTTTAGCTCTGTATAGACCTATGGCTCAAAGGTTGGAGGACTCTTTTGAAGAATTCAATATTGAACATTCCCTAAGGTCCGACAATTGCTTTGCCGATGCTCTAGCCACATTGGGATCAAAAATAAAATTTGAAGGTGCAACTACAAATGTCACTATTGTGAAAAGGCCTATTCCAGTTGTAAAAATGCTGAAAGAAGAGTTCTTTGATGAACCATTGGGGCAAACAGATTGGCTATCTCCCCTTAAAGAAGCACTATTATCACCAGATAAGAAAGATCATTTGAATGTGCTCAAAGATTATGCTCGAATGGTAGGAGAGCTATACAGAAAACTTCCTGGATGAGTGCTAGATAGATGCTTGAGCCCTAGTGAGTCCACTAAGCAATTGAAATAAGTTCATGAAAAATCATGTGGTGCCAGCAGTTCTGTCGGTCTCTGTAGATGCCTCCAGCAGTTTAGCTATTACTGGCCAGAAATGAGCAAACAAGTTGCTACTGTTTAAGAACAATGCACCAGCTATTAATACGCTTTTGATCAAATGGAATCATGTGTGAAGACATGCGATACTTGCCATGTCCATGGGAATCTCATACACACTCACCCCACCAATCTCCAAAATATGATGACTCCTTGGCCATTCCATACTTGGAGGCTTGACCTAATAAGTCCAATCAATCCACCATCCAAAGGTCATATTTGGATACTATTGACTACCGAATACTTCACAAAATGGGTTGAAGCCAATTCCCTAAAGAAGACTACAAGCCCAGCTGTTGCAAAGTTCATTCGAGAGCACATAATTTGCATATTTGGCATCCCTCACAAGATTTTTATTGATAATGGCACTCCTTTTGTCAACAAAGATGTCCGAAAATTGCTTAACCATCGCCACATCAAGCACCACAAGCCCACTCCCTACTATCCACAAGGGAATGGTCAAGCGGAAGCTACCAACTGAGTGTTATTAAGAATTCACAGCAAGATGGTGCATGAATATGAGGGTGGCTGGACAATATACCTACTAGAAACTCTGTGGGCATACCGAAGCTCAAGCGAAATAGCCACCGGACTATCACCATTCTCTCTTGTATATGGTACAGAGGCTATATCTCTAGTTGAGCTATTGGTTCCCACTCCAAGGGTTGTTCATCAGCAAGAAATAGACATGAATGCTGCCATTATTGTAGAAATTAGAACTACAGACCTTGAAACCTTGCCTATAACCACACCCAGCGGTATCAACAGCAGATGGCCAATGCTTACAACAAGGCCACGAAATCTAGGGTTTTTGCCAAGGGACAAATGGTTTTAAAGGCAGCAAATCATATCAGAAGGAATCTCTCAACACCCTCTAAATTTGCCCTAAGTTGGGAGGGACCCTATCTCATAAGGAAAGCCAATAACAGCGATTATTATTGTCTAGCTACGGCAGAAGGTGAAAGTCTTACGGAACCTATCAACAGTAAATGGCTTAAGTTGTACTATGCTTAACTCAACTTTCAAGTATGTACCAATTAAGTCTCTTTTGTATGATCTTAAACTACCACTATATGAATAAGAATTAAGCATTGCCTTTTGCCTCAAATATGAATTTCTTATATTTGCAAGTACTCTAATATTATTTTTCACATATAAATATGCTTGCTCTTAACCGTGAATAAGGTTACAGCCATAACAACTGGGTATCCTGAACCAAAATAGTCATAAGCACAATAAATAGTTTCAAAATTATGTATATGATTTCCATGACTATATTTCAGCTAGAACATAGTCATTCTTTGATAGATAAAATTATTTTTCACAAAATAAATTCATGTACTTGTGCATAAACAAAACACAGCTTGCACAGTTTGAGAAATATCAAAGTACCACATAAGGCTCATATGGCTAGTGCACCTCTGCACAAAACACAGCCTACATAGTTAAGTAAACCCAAAATACATAACATATTTCATTACATCATAATGTAAAAACAAACTATCCAAAATACCAAGCTACTACTAACGATAAAAAAAAATAAAAAATAAAAATGAAAAAAATAAAAAAAGTTAGTCAAATAAGCCATCGCCAAAGGTTTTCGTTGAGTAAGAAGCACCTCTAGCTGATGAGGACCGCATTATTTCATCCCTCTGACTTAACAAAAGTGAAAGCTTAACTCTCTTCGTTGCAATTTCTTTCTCAAGATCAGCTATATTCATTGTAAGCTCATCATCTCAAGTAATACAAGCCTCAGCAGCAGCCTGAATCTTATCAAGGATGAATTGGACTCCAAACTTCATGAACAATAAGTCCTTGAGGGCATTCTTCGACTCAAGGGCTCTCTTCAAGTTTGAACTCTCAAGCTTTGTGCGCTACATATCCAACAGTACTGCAATGAGCAATTGAAGTCCAAATTTCCTTAATGAAGTACCTAGCTTACATCTAGTCATAAAGTGTGTTTCCTCACAATTGCTGCTAGTAGTGGCTGACCTTCTACAAGAATTTCAGACCGCTAGAACATGACGATATCATTTGAAAGGGGATAGAAATCAGCTACCACTTTATCATTCTCTTCATCTTTTGCAACCTTCTCCAAGAATTCTTCAAGGCTTATTCCCTTGATGGCAGCACTAGAAGACTCAACTAGTAGCTCTGCAAAAAGAGGCATGATTATGTCCCCAGCAGTAACAGAAAGCATTCATGCAGTCAAGTATTATCAAACAAGAAACTTTCCTTACTGAATATAAACAACTCAAATACATCATACTTGGAGGTTCTTTGCTTTGGTGTACATCTTGGACAAGCGAAGAAACAACATGTCCTTGGCTGGGCACACTAGCAACAACTTCTCCAGCAGTGACAGTAACATCAAGACCCTTGCCAGCAACAGCTTCCCCAGAAACAATGACCTCAGGATCCTCACTAGCAAGTCCCTAACCAAGCATCTCAGCAGTATTCTCTCTAGCAATAACATCGGTAGTAGGACTCTCGCCAGCCATCTCTATATCTTCATCAGTTGGACCTAGAGAACAAAGGACATCAGGAGAGGAAACGCGAGAAGAAATTGAAGCGAGGAATAGTAGTTTACCGAAGTCAACAGTTGCATACTCAAGATCATACCCCTCTGCTTATGTCCCTTCACTAGCACAGACTATTACAGCTATGAAAACATATGGTTAACACCAAAAATGAAGGCAAAGAAGAAAAGAAAAGAGATAGAAAGGATGTAAGTAGATAAGGGCTCTATGAGAATACCTCTTTTGAAGATTCAAGAACCTTTATTCTGCCAGCACTGGCCTTCCTTCTATATTGCTTCATCGGTGAGGATGAACTAGCAGATGCAATAGCTGGAACACTGGGCTTATTGGTTGGAGCTACACTAGAACTAGATTGGAGAATAGTTGGGGGCTTGGGATTGCCAGCCTTGAGCTTCTCAGCACTTCTTTCATCTCACTTTTTTGGGCTAGTCTTTGGAGAAGGGTGATTTGCCACGAGATCTCTTGGGTGCACCAGTGGCTAGATTAGACTTTGGGGCTCTTGGTATGACATTTTTCTCACTCCATTCTAAGGGTTCATCACCCCCATGAACCACCTAGCCATTAAGATCAACCCGCCACTCAGCAAATCCCAAATTCTGTTTAGTAGCCCACGTTGAAGTTGCTCTTCTATTTGGAATAAGTCGAGTATTGGCAGAAAGCTCCCTTGAAGGAGGACTTATCACTACTTCCTCAACCTCCCCGCTGCTCACATAATCAACAAAGGTGCTCATCACCTTTCTCTAATACAACTTCATGTTTCTGGTTGCATACCCTTCACAGTGTCTACTTGGAACCAAGACTCTCTTTACCTTGCTAGCCTAATACTCTATTGCTATATCATGAACCAGTGGTTTCATTGCATCACTCAAAGGGACATCCCATGGCATTAATGTCCAGAACATCTTGATCAAATCCAAATTTTCACAAAACTCTATGGGGCTTATACTATGTCAAATCAAACCCACCACCACTTAGATATGGAATGTGTGAAGGGGATGTGATAAGCAAGAAATTGGGAATCTTCTCATGATCATTCAGCCCAAACTCTTGAGATCTGGGTCTGTCATTTGGAAAAGGGTTTGGGCAGCAAAACCCAGCAGCAACATAAGAATAGGGCTTCCAAGCAAAGTAAGCCCCATCATCCAGCAGTGTGATTGAAGGGAGATTCCAAACCTTCAACCCCATCCATTTCATGAGCAAAGGAAGGCCATCTTCAAAGCCAAGAAATTGAAGCTTACAATTAGGACCAATAGCTCCGACCACCCAATTGGTCACCTTCACATCACCAACATCAACATAATCTTTCGAATGCTCCCATATGAAGGTTTGCAACAATACTACATTAATACTAGACTTAATAATGCGGTATGGTAATCCTTCAAGCTCATCACTACGTAACCTATCAAGCTCAAAATAAAGAGTGCCTAAACACAGAGTACCTAAAGGCAAGGACACATCTTTGCATAATACTACAGCTAAAGGAAAGGTGAAAGGTTTCATGAACTAAACCGGGTCAAAATGGAACACACACTGACTCATCCACAAAGCTAAGAATGCAGCTCTTCTTGTACAACATCCTTTGACTCTCTAAACTCATAAATCCAAAAGGAGAACCTGGCTTTATTACCTCCCCAAGATGTAGAGGTACCTCCAAAAGTCTCCAGCAGCTTTCCGGCAATCACAAACTCCTCATCAAACAGCCTTAGCTCTAGCGGATCCACATCTCCCATGCTAGGCAATAAGCAAATCCTTTCCATGTCTTCAAGGGTGACCGTAGTCTCACCCCAAGGAAAAAAGAAAGTATGGGTATAAGGATTCCAACGGCGTACCAGAAAGTGAAGTGCTCTCACATCTTTATACATGTTCCAAACACGAGACAAAACCACAGCTTTAAAAATCATGGCATCCCTTAAGATTTGACAAAATCCTTCATCGACAACCTCTTGCTCCACCCAATTGGACCAACCAATGGTTGTGCCACAAGGACACAAAAATTGAATAAGGGCTGGCAGAAGCTCTTTTCGCTGGAACCGCAGGTCTATTATACCAGAAGCGGTAGGGACCCATGCTGTCTCATGATTGGGGGCTTCACCCTTCAAAATCCACTTCTTTGGCACACCAGGTGGGCTGACCTCAAGAGCCCCAACCAGTGGAAATAAAGAAGTTGAGCAGCACCAAAGGTCTTGCAACGGCAACAAGGACTCTCCTAGTCTAACCTCCACATTAGCACCCCCAGCAACTACCCTAGCCGCGCCCCCAGTAGTAGCCTCACTTCCTGGCAAAGCCACCCCAGCAGTACTAGCATCACCAAAACCTAGCGGCTCTTCTCCTTCAGCAATAACTCATAAAACCAGAAATATTATTTTCTCAAAAACAAAAAAGAGGCAAAATAACACTCATTGCCACCACAGGAAGCAAAAGAAGCTACGGGTCTTTCTCTCACTTGGCCAAAATCAACAAGGGAAGAGAGAAAAAAACTCAATTTGCCTCTTAACCCTGGCCGGAGCTCTCTATTTCTCTCACTTTTAGTCGAAGACAAGAAAAAGGAGAAAGGAAAAGCTCTGTTTCTCTCTCTGTTTTGCCAAAAATCTCAATCACTCGCTCTGCCTTGGTTGAAGTTGGTGTTACTATTTCACCCTTGGCTGAAAATACGAAGAAGAAGAAGAAAAGGCTCTTTCTCTCTGCCTTAATATTTTTTTATCCAAGCAAAAATAAAAGGAGTAACCAAGGCAAGCCTTTTACTGGTAAACGTGAAAGTTGGAAGTGACAAGACATGGGGAAGAGACTAGCATTTAATGCAAGAAACTTGGGGAGTAACTAAAGACCCACCAAGTGCTGAACATTGGAAAGTTGCAAAAGCCCACTATTCATAATTGCCACCAAAATTTAAAGCGCGCATGTGTGACCAAACAGAAACTACTCACACATGACTCGGGGGGCTAAATGTTGAGGTACAAATTTTCTGGCCCTAATTTCATTATCCCACTCATAGAAATATATACCCACATGAGCCCATAAGCTATTTTGAGCCCACATAAATATTTCCCACATTATTGCCTAACTTGGGCTCCCACTAATACTTCCTATATAAGCCCCATAAATTACCTTAGGCCCTCTCACAAATATTACTCATTATACCCACATATTATCCA
Source organism: Quercus cerris (assembly GCA_963669245.1). Lineage (NCBI taxonomy): Eukaryota > Viridiplantae > Streptophyta > Magnoliopsida > Fagales > Fagaceae > Quercus > Quercus cerris. The sequence goes on from OY770006.1 coordinate 45,295,593, forward strand.
ACTTAGATTTTCCACAAAAAATACTTATCACATAACTACTAAAATTGGGCCACAAAATTACACTATCTCCACAAAAAGCCCAAAATCATTTAACTTGTGGGCAAAGCCAAAAAGCCCAACAAAACTCTCTTATAAAGCCCGTTGCTACACGGCATCTTTACAAAGCCCGTTGCTACATGGCACCATTACAAAGCTCATTGCAACACGGCACCTCTAAAGCCCAGCGCTACACGGCACTCTTACAAGTACTTGAACCCCAAATGGGGAAATTTAAGGAAATGTGACTTGGAGGGCACCAAAGGGATCCCAGTAGAGTTCCCAACATAGGGCTCCAAGATTGACACCTAGCTTTGGGTTATACAATCTATCCTAGGGAGCTTTGATTCTAGTAACAGTAAAAACAAGATCATTAGCCTAATACATGCTTTAATCCCATCAACTAAGGCCAAATCAGCATTTAATGCTAGGCCAGAATCCCAGCTGTTATTACCTAAAACAACAAGAACATCCTAATGCTGAGCTTACTACTTTTGGTCAAAAATCCTTGGAACGATTCTCTAAGGATTTTTTGAAGATTGAAGAAAATTTAGCAAAGATTATTTGCTAATTACCCCCTAAAACTCAACTATAAATAGAACTTTCCACTAATCCTTTAGGGAGACCCAAGATACACTAAGGGACACACTAATAGAAATGAGTTCTTCCTTAACCTCTCTACTTAGTCTTCTCTAAGCTTTGTCCAAGTTCTGAGTTCTTAGTTTCAAGCTTAGAAACTAAGTTCACTAGCTCTTAGCTCATAAATACTCCTCGTACCTCTATCTATAAACACTCATCTATCCCCAGCAGAAAGCTCCAACAGCTTTACTATACACTCTCTCTTATTACTCATACTACCTGAAATGTCCCTCATTACTCACTACTTATATTATATTCACGAGCATGTCTTGGCACCATAATGATCTTGTTGTGCTAGCTCGGATCTATCTCTCTCCCTTCATCTCACATTTCCTCATTATTTGTTATAATGGAGCCCATGATATTTACTTATTCATTTACTATTGAAGGTTATGATGTAACTATTACTATAGAATTTTTCCCTCATATCATTGTATTAGAAGACTCTTCTCCAGAGCTATCAGATGATGAGTTTAAAAAAGTAGATACTTTCCTTAATTTGTGAAATAGCTAACATCTGAAGGTTTATTTTGTTCTGTCTTGCTTTACTGTTAGGGCATTTTACCGCTGGGATATTTTACTGCAAGAACATTTTACTGCTAGGCTATTTTCTACAGTATGCTTTTTAATCATGCTGACGTGTCTGCTGTAGGAATTGTTTATGGGCCATCCTTGTCAGTCTCAACCTAAGCCCAAGGCATAAAAAAAAGTGAATTCTTCGAATCTTCACTAGTAGCCTTTAGGCTACGCCTCGAGCCCATCATTGAGTTTCAGTTTAGGCCCTCAACCCAACACAAATCTTATTTGTCGAAAGGAAAAATTTTTCAGCCCCTGACAAAGAGTTGCGTGTAAATAACAATGATTATTACCTTTGCTGTAATCTTAATTTGTAATGGACACAGACTAGATCATTAAGGTGTTGATGTTCTAATTTATTCCTTTTTTTTTAAGTGAATATGTTAGATAATACTCCAATTGCACTCACAACCAGAAGAGCTACATGTTTGGCTTAAAATACGAATTGCTAGTTTTTGTAGGTTTGGTGCCCTAGATCCATAGGATATCCAACACTAGTCTATATACAGTTATACATAAATTGTTAAATAAAGACAATTAACATTTATGTAATATAGACTAAATGAAAAGATAAAAGCAATTAAGAAAATACAACTAACCAAAAAATTAAAGTAGTATCCTTACCAGGTAACGTGACTTCACGGTCATTAACTGTAGACTTTCGTCCAAAGTCGCCTTCTGCATTTCTAAACAATTTCATCTCACTTGTCAACTTACTTGGATTTAACCAATAACCAGCAGCATGAAGATTTTTGTATAGCTGTTTACCCCAACGAGGCTCTATAATTCTCAAGTAAGGTTCAATTCTTTTCTTTCTCCTCCGAAACCACTTGATCATCTCCTCCCTAGCTTTATGCATAGCTGCATACAAATATCCCATAGCAGTCTATCATCACAATCAACTATGTGCAAGACACAAACAAGTGGCTCAGTGACTTGTACAATGACTGCACATTCCTTCCAAAATGTAGTATTCAAAACATTATCCACAAATTTTTTTCCCCTTGCTTTCTTTAGCATATGCTGAAATTGTCCACACTCTAGATGTTACCATATCTCTTAGTGCATCCTTTTGAGCCAAAATACTCTGTAATGCAATAAAATTTGTGGCAAAGCGGTTTAGAGAAGGTCGAAGTATCTCCCTTCCACCTGTGTTTTTTCTCATCAAATGCAATGCATAAAATGGTTAATATATATACTTTGTAATTTTTGCAACATGAAGTACAACATCATATACTTCATCTAACTTCCCTATATCTTGTAACATCAAACTTAAGCAGAATTCTTACTCCAACAACTTTCTAGCAGCAATGTAATTTGTAGCATTACCAGTCACAATTTGAACCACATTTTCAGGACCAGCAAGTAGCACCACCTCTCTAAGCAGCTTATACAACATATCTGCGACCTTTAAAGCATCAGATGCATCAATGAATTTTAAGAAAACAATGCCTCTGGGAAAATATTCTAGAAAATTAATAAGAGTTCTCCTACATCAATTTGTCCAGCCATCAGCCATAATAGTGCAACCAGTCTCCTTCCATGTTACACGATAACTATCCACAAAATTTTTGACCTCCTTAACATTTTTGGCCAATAAATAACCACGAAGAGTATAAAATCCAGGGCCCTTATAATTTCCAAGACCCGTACTCGCAATGGCATCAATCATCTGTTGATAATACTTGGAATTAACTGTATTGGAAGCAATACAAGCATCGATCATCCACTTTGATATAGCAAGATCACATCTTTCTACTGCTTCCTTACTTTACAACACACTTTTAAGAGTAGGCTGAGCTCCAGGAGTTGTTCTTGGAAAAAAATAACCTCCAATACCACTTGGTGCTTTCCCTTTCCTCTTAGCTAAAGTGTGTTTCCCTTGGCCTAGACTTCCCTTACTTGAAATACCTTTTCCCTTTCCTATAAAGCTAGGTGGGAGCATAGAAGAGTAGGTAATTTCTTGAATATCATCATCATCCACATAAATTTGCTCTCCTTGATCCTCGAGACCTGGTCCATATTGGTTGATTTCCTCATACTCTTGTTGTGACTTCCTTTTTTTTGCAACATGACCTTCCATATTTTGTAACATTTGAAAGCGAACATCTGCAGGTACTTTTTTACAACTTTTAGTTTCTCCTCTTATCCCAGATAGATGTTTTTTAAATCAATTAATACCACCACCTTTAAAAACTTTATTACAGTACAAACACATCAATTGCCCTCTTCCATTTGTGTCTAACTCTAAATGCTTGCAATGACCCCAAGATGGATCAGTCTTTCCTCTAGCAACGTTTTTTTGGAGGAGATGAATTTGGTGGAACATCAATTGTTGATTGTGTCATAGGGTCTGACATTTAAACTGTTGTACACTACAAATATTCCATATTTCATACTATAAAATAACTTATAGTAATAAACAACAAACATACATAGAAAGCAGTAAGTAACAACTAACAATTACATTGTACATGAAGAAACAATGTCACAAACTCACACTGTACATGACAAAAAAAAAAAAAAAAAATGATGGTGGCAATGGCATAGAGTTATATGGTATTATGGTCATATGTACATGCTATTCAGAGTTCAAACTTCAAAGCATTAAAAAAATTATGCACAACAGCCCGTAGCAATAGGTTTTCTAGTTTTCAGAATTGTGAAAACGAAAAAGTGATGTGATGGTATGGTAGGGCGTAGGGAACAATTCTTTTTTTGGATTTTTTTAGGTCTGCTCCTGTTTAAATTACCTTATTATCACACATTTAAATACTAAAAGAGTTAATAAAGTGGATCTATTAATGTAATTTTACACAGTTCACAAACCTAGCTAGGTAAATAAAACCCTACCAAGTCACACGGGTTGCTTAAAACCCACTAGGTTGTACCAATTTTGATCGGGCCGCTTACATTTCCGATCCAATTGATCACCCAACCTGGTCAATACGTTGGGTCACCAGGTCATCGGCCGGCCTGCCGGGTCGGGCTAGGTTTCATAACTATGCATGAAAGGTCATTTTTTTTTCTAGGTACAAGAGTACACAATGTTGTGAAGTCATGAATGCATTCTTGAATAGATTTCTAGATAGGAAGACTAGGCATTATAAGTTGTTCCAACAAATTTGAAAGTTCAAAATGTGTATAAAACACCCTTGAACATTTAGACCCCAAATTATAAAATATCAATTTAAGCTTTATATCAAATAGTTAATGTGCGAAACATAATAACAAGCTTATAACAGAATTGATAGACAATCTAAGCCAAATATAAACATATCCATAGCAGCAAATATAAGGCAAAGATAAAGAGAAGGAAGATGCAAACACACGAACAACACACGATGTGTTATCGAAGAGGAAATCAAAGTCCTCGGTGTAAAACCTCTCCGCCGCCCTCTAAGCAGTAAATAATCCACTCAAGAATGTAGTTAGGATACATGAATAGCAGAAGACCCTCCAAGCCTAATCTACCCAAGTACCTAAGCCCTCCAAACTTCTTGCTCTAACGAGGTTACGCCGGACCTATTTCTTCTTTAGCTTCCCGAATTCCGCTACTATACTATAGCATCAACCAATGTATATTGGTTCCTTCCAAACTACTTCCCTTAGCACTAAATGAACCTTCTCACAGACGTGGGTGTGGTGAGATAAGGATTTGGTCAATGACCTCTCAAGAATGTGACAATGGAGAGGAAGAGAGTAGAGGAATTTGTAGAGTCTCTAAAGTAAAGATTGGTGACGAGGCAATCTTGTTTTTCTTTAGAGCTTCTCTAACAAAATTCTCTCTGGAAGCTCTCTACATTTAGTGGGTATAAGGGTCTATATGTAGTGGTGTGTGTTTGGAATACAAAGAGACAGTTTTTACCAAATAGGGCTGATTGGCAACTTGACCTCGCGGCTTGTCCAAGTCACGAGTTCAAGTCACAACATAACGGCCTGGCCAGCTAAGGACTTTTGTCCTGTAGTGCGACAGTTGGCGCAACCCTTCAACTCCGCATGTGTGCATCTCACGTGCCTGCAGTTGGTGACTTGCCAGTCGCGAGTCAGTTGCAAGTCCTAGCCGCGAAACCCTGCTTTCTTGCACATACTTGAGCTTTTCTTCACCTCTTCTCACACACTACCCTTACAATAATCCCACCTAAATATAGGGTTACTAAGAGCTAAAATACAAGCAAATTGGCATGGAATAAAGACAACAAGATGGTTGATAAACTTCAACCTTACAATCTCCCCCTTTGGCTATTCCGTGACAAAATCCTAAAACAAACTCTAGACTTAACACGTGAGTTGGGAACAGTTGGAAAACTCACTTACACCTAACTTTAGAATCTATGGAGCTTTAGAACCATAAGAACGAGTAACTCTTGAAACATAACAACACAATAAGTTCATTGTATGCAGAAAACTTGTAAAGCAAATGGAACAAGCACAATGTAATCAAGCACAAAAGAATAAAGCAATAAACCATGGCAAGACCAAAACATGCAATCACTATAACCAAGTGATCACAATGCTCATTCATACTTGGAATGAACATCCGACATTCAAGATGACAAACACAATGCAAATCACTTGAATGACCAACACTCAACCAATGCACAATACATGAAGTATGTGCATCTAAGAAAAATCCTACAAGGGCACAAGAGTGACAGTACTTAAAAAGGAATGCATAGCATTAGGTTAGAAGTATTGATTTAACAAAGCACAAAGGTTGCATAAAGCATGGCACAAACCACAAAGGCCTACAAGAATGCATAATCAAACCCTTAAAGCTTACATAAGCAACATGGGTACAAACCATAAACAAAAACCTTAAAAGCCTACAAAGGTAGCAAGTACAAACAATAAAGTACTTCCCTTATTATATCACTCCCCTTATCATGAATCATAGGAGCTGTGATAAACTTGGAACATATATACCTGTAACTTGAAACACTTGCACAAAACACATTAGACCTTCAAGGTAAATCAAGTAATAAACGGACAAGTATAATGTAACAAGTAAATTGCGATCAAGTAAACAAGATGTGAAACATGCGAGCAACATGACCAAAAAATGTCTTCTCTCCCTTGGTATATGCATCTCCCCTATGGAATATCTCTCCCCCTACAAGTGTGCACGAGAAATAGAATTTCTCCCCCTAAGAATGTGCACACGGGTCATATAGGAATGACAAAAACTCTCTGGTATACTCTCTAGAGTATACTCTCCCCCTTTTTGTTAGGAATAGACAAAGGATCAAGGAGAAACGAGGGCAAGAGATAAAAGTATGAACATTGATAATGATGCATGAGAGGTGCAATGATCCATGAGGAAATGAATCTCAAACCTACGACAAAACAGAATGCTACAAAGCATAAGGTAAACATGACATGCTAGGATGAAGAAACAATGTATGAACCAATGCATGACAAGGGTAGCAAGGTGTGTGCAAGAGGTGGCAAAGTGCAATGCATGACTAATGCATGGAAGATGCACATATGGGGCAAGGTGTGTTAGATACACAACTAATGAACCAAACATGTTCCTAATGAGGAAACATGAGAAACCCCAAAGTTTGATACTCATCAGAGTCCAAACAAGCGAGAAAATGCCTAAGAGACATTTTATCAAACACCTAGCGTACACACTATGAATAACAATGTGAAACAATGCATGAACATCATGAAATCCACCCTTAATACATGATGTTTTTGCCACAAAGGGCCAACAACCAAAGCAAATCAACAAAAGAAACCAATCCCATTCAAAAATTTGACAAAAATAAAGTTTTCCCAATCCCTATGATGAAAATCACAACCAAGAGCACAAAACTCTCCAAAACATAGTCTAAGGATCAAAATTAATGAAAATAGTTCATATTAACCTTAGAGATGTTAATGGAATGAAAAACCATTCAAATTGATTGGGTTTTGATATATAAATATTGAAGGAGGGGTTTAAAAGAGGATGGGAGAGGTTTAAAACAGTTTTCCCACGAAAAACACTTTAAAAAGCTATTTTTGGGCATTTCACGACTAGGTGAGTTGCGAGATAAGTCGCGAAAACGATTTTCATGAAATTTTCTAAGTCTTTTTCGCAACTTGAGTGCCCACCCACGAGTAAGTCGCGAATCTCTCTGCCAGAGGTCCAAAAAATGCAAGGAAAATGCATTTTTCCAGTTTCACGACTCACGAGTCAGTCACGAGTGAGTCGCGAAAAACTCTGATACCTGTTTTTCAACACCAAAACATGTATAAACAATGTAAGCACTAAACAAGAACACAAAGAGTGATAAAAATCACTTCCAAAAACATATAAAATGATCAAAAATCTTTTTGGATTGATCCATATATAGTTAAGCACACACACATCACATTTAAACAAGTACAATCGAACAAATGAATAAGGCATTCATTGAACATTAGGCATGTGTGTTGTGTGTGTGTATCAAATGTGGAATAGTCCATAGTCTAGAGTGAAACTTCAATGATCAATTCAATCAAGTCATACACAACTAGTACTAAGTCAAGTGGTCTATCTCAATTATAGAAATAAACATATATAACCTCCCACAAGAAAATGATTACATAAAATCTCTTTGAAGCTTTTCATTTGGCTTCTTTACAGATCATAACATTTGATCATTTTTTATCTTTACATCTCTTTTAGATATCGATGCCTGAAATTTTTTATATTTCAATTTGATGAATAAGCCTTTAGCTTTTGGGCATCATACATTTTCATAAAAGTCGCTTTTCCTTTTTCCCAATTAAATACTAGTATGTGCGACGACTTTTGCAGCTCATTATCTCTTTTCATTTTGAGATTTACATTTGGTGAGCTCTTTAAGAAAAAACAATAAAATAAAGAGTGGGAAGATATATAGGTACAAGTCTATGCATGTCTCAAAACCAACAAGACTATTGACTAATCATTCATGATAAGCTTGAAAATCAATTTACAACAATAACACAAAGATGTCAAGATTTTTCCCACAAAGATATAAGTGTATAAAGAACAAACTAAGCTTGTAAATGCATATGGCCATTTGTACGAAGGTACAAGGCAAAACTCACATGTGATATGTGCTCAAACACATACGATCAATACTTTTTAAATTTTTCACTTTTTATGTGGTTTTGAATTTTTTACTCACACAAAACAAAGACATAAAAGTGAGATCAAAACAAAAAAAAATGCATATGAATAAATGCAAGATGCATAAAATGCATGAAGATATAACATGCAATGCATGAAAGGTCCCACAAAGATCGAAAGAATTAGATCAAGGACCAAAAGAGCAAAAGCTCAACCTTAGGAACCGTTCCTCATCCAAACAGAATGATTGTTTGAAATGAGTGTCTCATGAGAAGTGAGACGAGGGTTGGAAGAATGAGAACCGGAGATGCACATAGTCAAGGAGTTAAGAGCATTAAACACTTTCTTTAACAACATGCTATTTTCACTCATATCTGGTTTACTCTTTTTAGCACAACTTCCAAGGGGCTCAAGTTTCCCTTTTCTTTTGATTCTTTTAAAAGTATGAAACTTATAGCATTGAGGTCTTAGATGACCAAAGACACCACAATGGTGACAAACAATGTGTTTAGGTCCACTAGGCTTTTGGGGAAAGGATCTAGCAACATGGTTTTGTTCTCTCTTCAACTTATAACATTGAGGTCCTATATGACCAATCACACCACAATGGTGGCAAGTTGGAACAAACTTAGATCCATCCAAAGCCTTAGGTTGAGACCTAAACAGAGGCTTTGACTTAACAGCCTTTCTCTCCACCTTTTGATTTCTTTTATGTGGAGGAATGTATACCGATTTGTCCTTTGGGGTAGAACACACAATAGGCACAAAATCGAATACCACAACATGATTGCAACAAATAATTTCATCCCTTTTAACACTAGGTTTAGCAATCAAACACTTGGCATGCATCTTAAGAGATTCATTTTCACATTTTAGCTCATCAACAAGTTTGTTAGACAAAACAAGTTTAGCATCCAAGTCCATATTCAAACATTCAAACTCTTTCAGCTTTTCAACAGAATTTTCAACAAGTTTCTTATATTTTTCAACCAATTTGTTGGATTCATTAAGCTTAGCAATCAAATCATCATTTTCACAAAATAACTTGTTCAAATCCTTATTAAACTTCTTAGCATTTTTCTTTAAAAGTTTGACGTTAAGAATATCAATAACATCCAAAGAATCATATGACATAGCATCACAATCATGAGGACTCACACTCACAAACACGTGGCATGTTACAATCAACACCAACCAAATCATACAAAGATGCATACAAAGCACAATCCATGGCAAATAAACACAAGGGGTCAAGAATCACACTTAGGTATTTAAACCACAACAAGTGTACCGAATCTGATACCAAATGAAAGTTTAAAATGTGTATAAAACACCCTTCAACGTTTAGACCCCAAATTATAAAATATCAATTCAAGCTCTATATCAAACAGTTAATGTAAGGAATATGATAACAAGCTTATAACATAATTGATAGACAATCTAAGCCAAATATAAACACATTCACAGTAGTAAATATAAGACAAAGATAAAGAGAAGGAAGATGCAAATACACGGACAACACACGATATATTATCGAAGAGGAAACCGAAGTCCTCAGTATAAAACCTCTCTGCCGCCCTCCAAGCGATAAATAATCCACTAAAGAATATAGTTGGGATACATAAACAGCAGAAGACCCTCCAAGCCTAATCTACCCAAGTACCTAAGCCCTTTAAGCTTCTTGCTCCAATGAGGTTATGCCGAACCTAGTTCTTCTTTAGCTTCCTGGATTCCGCTAATGTACCATAGCATCAACCAATGTATATTGGTTCCTTCCAAACTGCTTCCCTTAGCACCAAATGAACCTTGTCACAGACGTGGGTGTGGTGAGATAAGGATTTGGTCAATGACCTCTCAAGGATGTGACAATGGAGAAGAAAAGAGTAGAGAAATTTTTAGAGTCTCTAAGGTAAAGATTGGTGATAAGGCAATCTTGTTTTTCTTTAGGGTTTCTCTCACAAAATTCTCTCTGGAAGCTCTCTACATTTAGTAGGTATAAGGGTCTATATATAGTGGTGTGTGTTTGGAATACAAAGAGACAGTTTTTGCCAAACAGGGCTTACTGGCGGCTTAACCTCGCGACTTGTCCAAGTCACGAGTTCAAGTCGCAACGTAATGGCCTGGCCAGCCTGGGATTTTTGTCCTGTAGTGCGACAGCTAGCGCGACCCTTCAGCTTCGCATGTGTGCATCTCACGTGCCTACAGTTGGCGGCTTACCAGTCGCAAGTCAGCCGCGAGTCCTAGCCGCGAAACCCTGCTTTCTTGCACATACTTGAGCTTTTCTTCACCTCTTTTCACACACTACCCTTACAATAATCGCACCTAAATACGAGGTTACAAAGAGCTAAAATACAAGCAAATTGGTATGGAATAAAGCCAACAGGATGGTTGATAAATTTCAACCTTACAAAATTGATAAAGCACTTTCATGTATTAGACATAATGAGAATGGGGTAGATTCTACTTCAAAAAATTATACTAAACCTATTATAATTACTAGGTTAGCTAAAATCAAGAAGCATGCTGCTAATATTGACAAGGGAGATATTCAATATGGTTCAAGAAGAAAAAATGAATGAACAAAAATTCATTATGCTTAACTCCATAGACAGTGAAGATTATTGTACATACACCTTATCTCAGTATTCATGTCTTGACTTAAAATGAAAGGTTTTATATTATCCAATTGAACGATGTATTAAGTGCTCTTGTTTACTATTTGAGCCATATGGATATCCTTGTGAGCTCTTATTTTCTATTATGAAGGTTGCACATTTGTAAACAAACCCCTCCAACATGTAAATGAAGATATGGCTCATTTGCTAGTTGTAGTTAAATGTGTTACTTTGGCTCAAGAACAACAGAAGGCTTTGAATAATTGAAGGTTGAAAGAGCAAGGTTGAAATGTTGTCATGGAAAAACTTTATAATTCAAATAAAAATGCAAATGAAGATCGAATACACACTAGATTAAGAATCAATAAAAATATTCGTGACCTAGCCATTGTCAAGACTAAAGGCGACCATGGTAACACGAGTAATAGTAAGGTGAAAGTTAGATGATGCAGTAATTGTAAAGATGTTGGATACACAAGCGCACATGTCCATCTACCCATATTCAACAAGGTGAACATGTTGATAGTGACAATGTACATGAATTTATGGAACATCCAACACTAGATGCAACTGTTGGCTCACCTGATTTAGAAACACATTATTATAGTTTTCTTTAATCATAAAATGTCTATGGGATGCTAGACAAAATATTAAGTATTTTTTTTCAGCTATTAGCATTTTTGTTAAACTTTATTAGTGTTTATTGTTAACACATTGTGAGTTTTTGGATAGAGTTATTGGATTGGAATTAGGTTTATTTAGTTGTGAATAGCCAATTAGCAGATTAAATGAATGGTAGACATCAAAATATTGATGTTGTGTTAGGTGGATGCATTGTGCAAGAGATTTTCTTTTTTCAAATTTTGGTTGTGGACTACTGATATATATGATATGTGACTTGCTTGTGATTTTTATTCGCCACACACGAAATTTTACTGGTTTATACGAGGACCAATTTCTACAAAATAGAAGTGTAGAACAAATTCAGCAGAGGGCTTAGACCACACTAAATTAGCTTCTAACTCACACAGCAAAGCTACTAGAAGCCTTGAATGCTATCTGACTTCAACCAGCACCAATTGACTAATGTATCTAAAACTACGTTGTTGTAACTATGGTTGTTAAAATCGGGATCTAGATTGTACGATCCTATGATCATACGATCTTACCTGCCAAAAAGATCCAGATCGTTTCAAGATCGCACATATTCAAGGATTGGTAGTAGGATCGTTCGAGATCGGTGGGATCGGTAGGATCGTTCATCCAAATGATCCCTCACGATCCCAATTTTTTGCCAATATCGAGCTAATAGATGACTACTTGGGCTCAAATAAAATAAAAAAACAACCAATGCCCAATTTTGATCTCTTCTTTGAGTTATTGAGAAGAAAGAGATAGATTTTACAAAGAATATAACCAAAAATTAAACCCACAATAATGATACTACTACCTGCGTGCTTGCAATAGAGGAAGTTTACACTTTAACTTTGCCATTGATGTTTCACAGATTCGCAAAAAGGAAATTTCGATGAATCTGAGGACAAATGGCAAATTTACTGAGGAGAAATGGTGAATTTTCAAAGGAGAGAATCAAACAAAAGTTAAAAGAGAAGAAGGAAAAGTGAACTAGAATGTAGGGTAGGTGGGGATAGTGGGTCCGTGGGAGTATTAATGGGATATGAATTTTCTATTGTGGTACCGCGTTTTTACATGCTTCCTTGATAGAATACCATTTGTTTTTAACTTTATTTTAGGACCCCTCCTCTCCTAAAAAAAATAAGATAAAGTTAAAAACAAAGTAAGAGTAGTAAATATAATACTTGGCATTCTATAAGTATTTTGTTTTGAAAAATATAAAACAATTTGTAGTTCTTCTTATCTTAGTTATTATGTATATTATGTCAAATTTATATCAACCAAAAGAATTATTTCAAATTTATTATTTTCTTTAATGATATTTTGATTCTTTAACATACACCATTATTATAAGTGATTTTCCACCTTATTAGTGATTTTTTCTAACTAAACATTTATTTAACTTTTTAGGATAATCTGTGTTAAAAATTAGCTTATAGTATACAAATTATAATATATTGATGAAAATTTTGTCTTTTTTTTTATGAATTCATAATTTATATGATTATTTAACATATAAAGTCACTACCAAATTTTTTTTTTAAATTTATTTTTTGATCTTACAATCCACGATCCGACATAGGATCCCGATTTTGACAACCTTGGTTGTAACTGTGTTTGTAGGATCCCAATTTCATCAAACCCAATTTCTAACGTCCAACTACACCTTCTAATCCCACCACTGCTTGATCTCTTTGCCACTACCAATGGCATGTGCTAGAAATGGGTTAGATCGGTTTTTTTTTTTTTTTTCTTCTAATTTAAATATTGGGTTCCTTTTTGGGTGTAAGTCAAAGATTGTGAACCCAATAATTTTTTTTCGTTCTAAAACTATGAGAAAGATTGTATATTTGATTTCATTGCATTTTATGTTTTGTGTTTGTTCAGAATGTATTTTGTTGTACTTTCTAGCCGTTGAGATAAAGGGATGGGAGAGAAAAAAATTATTTTTTATTCAACCAGGCATTTTTTTTTTAAGAGAAAAAAATGATTTGAAGTTACTACAGTGCTTTCTTCTTCTAAAGAGCCATTGTAGCAAATCTATTAAAAAAAAAAAAATAGAGATAGAGAGACTATTGGAGCTTTTTTTTTTTCTTTTTTTTGGTGTTCGCTCTCCAAATGAGGCTTTAGAGAGCCTATTGGAGATGCACTTTAGTGGAGAATGCTATTTTTTCACCATATGTCTTTGGCGACGAAATAAGGACATATTGTGTCGAAAAGTGTTGTCACCATAGTCTACTTTTGTTGGAATGGACAATGACTATTTTGATACAATACCAAAAGGTTAAGAACTAAATTGACACATTATCTATATCTTCCATTCAAAAGGACTAAATTAACACATTCAAAATGTTAAGGATCAAATTGACATTCAGTCTAAAGGTTAAGGACCATACATAAATTAAAATTCAATAAGCACAAAATTTATTTCGGAGGGCTTGCTCGATCGATGAGGTCCAATATGATTTTCATTTGTTTGCTCCAACTTTATCCTTAACAGCATCACAAGCCCCTTGTGCCTTATCCTTCATCTGTTGGCCAGCCTGCAATATATATAACTCCATATGTAAGCAATTAACAATGATGTAGGGTAGTATTGCTTGAGATCGAAGTATTTTGTTATGTTTATATGTAATTTTCTAACTTAGTAAAAACTTTGTTAAACCTCTTGGCATGATTCGTTGGCAGATTGAGCAGCATTGCTTGCCTTGTCCACCAAGTTGCCTGCCTTTTCCTAAACCAAAAAAGAACAACACATTATAATCAACATTTAAAATGTCAACGTGCATAGTGTTCATGCATGAAACATCCATCCATGCCTATGTAAATCCTTTTAGATGCAGTTTGCCGTATCATAGGCGTATCTTGGACATATTGGCACTTAAAATAAAAAATCAGGGTACACGTACAAGAGTTTTCCAGAGATATCCAGTACCGGATACAAATATATGAGCTAAACTAGAGTATTCGTGCTTACTAGATGTATGCTACTATGCTAATAGATGTAAATAGGATGGATAGAAACTCACCTGAGCTTGGCCCTTGGCCTGGCCAGCTTGGTAACTTGTATTCTGGGATTTGTCCATCTTCAGTTTCTGCTTGGAGCACAAACACTAACAATGTAATTCAGGCTCTAAAATTCAACTTGGGTGATTCTACAAACAAATGTGAGGCAAAATTTATAGGATTTTCAAACCAATCCACTAATTGACACGTTTTATGTTTTCTCAAATATGCTCACAACATGTGTCATCATATGATTGAATTTTGGCATTTTTATTTGGCCTTAGGACCAGGTGCTTCTTTTGATGATATGCACACTAACCATTCAATTCAAAGTTGGTTATGATTTTAGAGGGATATGTGTGAACTTGGCCTTGACACTACTTGCAATGAATTTGCTACTCTAGAGTCTAGACTGTCCTAGTGATAAAGTTTGCTTGTGGTAATTAAACTTTGTCCATTATTGAGAAATACATATAAACTTCACATTTTTTGAGTCATATGATGTGATAAAAATAAATAATAATAAAAAGAGAAACTAAAAAAATTCATAAGCACACACGCTATGCATATTCTTGCTCTATCAAGTTGTAAGCAAAAAATTCTCATTATCAATCACACATTTGTGCAAATATTTCATGTCCAGATTTTAAGTACAGATCTTAGTTTGCTCCATAGGTGCGTAAAGGACCACATCATCAACTGGCATCACATGAAAGATTAATAGTAACCTTAAAACTTTTAAGTAATTAAATGTTACCTCCACTTTCAGTGTTAGATTGTCCTTAGAAACTAGGCCAGAATGGAGTCTTCCAGACTTCATAGATCCAGTCTCCATGGGCTTGATTGATTTGCACCATTTAATAACTACGTTGTATTTTAATGCAGGTAAAACCCAAATTGATTAAAAGTCTTATAATAAGATGTAAATTATTTCCTATAGCCACAAACTTTTCTACAATAATTTTACAGAATTTCTAATGTGGTAAATTCTTATTGGTTTGCATTTGTGCTTACCACTTACATCACTTTTTTATTTACTAATAGCCACTTACCATAATAGCAATTTGTAAAAGAAGAAATTGTAATTCTTGCATTCTCCTCCTTTTAAAAGTTATAAAAAAATTTATAGATCTAAAATTTAAAACAAAATATACCATCCCAAAAAAATTAGCCCAAAAACAATAATTACCAATAGTAAAGCTAAAAACAATTATGCTCAATTACCAATTTTATCAAAAAATTTAAACAAAATAATTTTGTCCTTAACAGAAAGGAGATGCACATATAAAAAACACAAACAAATAAAAAAACCCTTTAGCAATTGTAAAGTTGAAATTTATCAACCATCTTGTTGGTTTTATTCCGTGCCAATTTGCTTGTTATTTAACACTTAGTAACCCTATATTTAGGTGGGATTATTGTAAGGGTAGTGTGTGATAAGAGGTAAAGAAAAGCTCAAGTATGTGCAAGAAAGCAAGGTTTTGCGGCTAGGACTCGCGGCTGACTTGCAACTGGCAAGCCACCAACTGCAGGCACGTGAGATGCACACATGGGGAGCTGAAGGGTCACGCCAGCTATCGCACTACAGGACAAAATTCCAGGCTGGCCAGGCTATTACGTCGTGACTTGAACTCGCGACTTCAACAAGCCGCGAGGTCAAGCCGCCAATCAGCCCTATTTGGTAAAAACTGTCCCTTTGTATTCCACACACACACCACTATATATAGACCCTTATACCCACTAAATTGAGAGAGCTTCCAGAGAGAATTTTGTGAGAGAAACCCTAAAGAAAAACAAGATTGCCTCATCTCCAATCTTTACCTTAGAGACTTTACAAATTTCTTTACTCTCTTCCTCTCTATTGTCACATCCTTAAGAGGTCATCGACCAAATCCTTATCTCACCACTCCTACGTCTGTGAGAAGGTTCATTTAATGCTAAGGAAAGCAGTTTGGAAGGAACCAATATACATTGGTTGATGCTATGGTCTAGTAGCGGAATCTGGGAAGCTAAACAAGAAATAGGTTCAGCGTAACCTCGTTGGAGCAAGAAGCTTGGAGGGCTTAGGTACTTGGGTAGATTAGGCTTGGAGGGTCTTCTGCTATTTATGTATCCCAACTACACTCTTTAGTGGATTATTTGACTGCTTGGAAGTGCAGACTTCTGGTTGATGTGTTAATATGTTTTAAGAGTTAAGACATATTGAACTGGACCGATGTGAGATTTGTTATTTTCCTAATAACTGTCATATGAATAATAATTCTCACGGCTTGTATTTGCATGAACTCTTAATCCTGAGAGAATAATGGACCTGATCATGAGGTGTAGGTTGCTTTGATATATCAGGAGTGAGATCTATAGTAATGGTCAAAACCTCAGTATGTTGGGTAGCCACATTTAGCGTTGATGGAACATGTATTCTCAAGATGGAATTCATAGTCTCTTAACGGAGATATAAAGTATTCCCTTGAGATAAGTTTAATGAGTTTGTTATTCAGAGAGTTAGGCCTAACCACTTTAGTAAGACTAAAGTATATATTTATGGAATTGGATTTCATATATATATAATGAATAACATTAAAGGATTAAACCGGGTACTCATGGATTAAGATGTAGTAATTTACAAAGTGGCAGTCTACATTAATGACTTTGTATTACTACGAATATTTTTTGAAGGGGTTGCATGTATAATAAAGTTTTGGGATATAATTTATAGATAAGGCCTAGAGTGCAACTATATTTATATAGTGGTATTAAATATAGTTAATGGTAACTTTGGACTTGTCAAGAGTTGATAGAAAAGCCCAAGGCCCATTGAAGCTAGTGTCTTATTGGTCCCTTTCGGTCCCACTCCAAGCCACACACTTAAGCCCAATTGGAAATGCCCAAAAGGCCAACCCAATTAGATAATTGGTTAGATAAAAAGGGAAAAACGTACAGATTTTTCTAAGGAAGAAAAACAACATTGTAATGGTGTGGAAGGGAGTGTATATCACTCTAATTATCCCTTTGTAACCAATTGAGAGTCCACACTTCTTGGGCGTTAGTGGTATTGGAGTGAAGATTAAAAGTATTCCTAAGTGCTTCAATCTTCGGTTTTGAAATTCACGGCTTCAAGGGACGCTCACTTGTTCTCTAATTTTGAAATTTACTTAACGCATGTTATCAACTTCGAATGATGTAGATCCGTTTTAAACTTATTTTTCCGCTGCGTACACACTTATTTTCATCAAATGGTATCAGAGTGGTCATCAATTTCGAATTGTATAACATGTTTTGTGAATTTTGGAATTAGAATTTATAGTTTCATGTTGTTTGAAGATTATGCATTTAATTTTCTGCATGGTTGATGAAACTATGATTTGATAAAAACTTATATTGATGTTATGATGTTGTTTAAATTTGAATTTAAGTATGTTAAATTGATCTTTAAGACTTTAGCATCAATGAATTTCAGTTTTGATATCATTCTCTAACCATCATGTTCGTTTGAAAGTTGTTTGTTCAAGAAAACACGAAGAAAACTACCTTAGAAAATTTCTGGAAATTTGAGTTTCGCGATTTTCAATCAATCGAAAATCACTTTCGATCGATCGAGTGAGACAGTGATCAGACTTTTTAAATAGATTGATTTTCGATTGCTGGTCGATCGATTGAATCAATTTTTCGATTAATCGAAAGTCAATCGAGTATCAATCGAACAAGTCAGAAGGTCAAGTTCGAATTTTTTAATTTTTTCAATCAATCGAAGGGCACATTCGATCGATCGAAAGAAATAAAATTAGAAATTTTTCTAAGTGTTTTCACATGTAAAAGTACTTAGACTATGTGTAATTAGATTATGCATGTTTTATAATTAAAAACCTTTTCTTTAAAATATCTAGTGGGAGAGAGATACAAGGGTTGCATCTCACGGCCTCCATTGTCGGTTTAAAGTAGTGTGATTAAGTACCTCGCCTTGGCGTATATGCCTTGCTCCCTTCGGAGGGTGTTTGATTCAAGGTACTACAAGTTAAACTTCTTAAAGATAGATGAAATGTGTTTTAACATTGAGAACGATCACGCTTCCGTGGAGTTACTTGGTGATTCACATTGATTCTAGGCAATGGTGTACACTAGACTAAGTATAATGTTAACCTCCCTTCGAAGCTATGTCATTATTACTTAGAGGCTGAAGGGAAAATGACAAATTATTTTTGTTTGGTAAGAGTTACCATGATAGCATTAATAATGAGAATGTTTCTCGCCTAATCATAGTGATTGGTATGACCTCGCTTCCGAGGAATATTAATTGCGGGATTGGGTTGTCGTTGCATATATTATATTATGGTTTTATTAAGGTTCCATACTATATGTTTATATGCTAAATAGATAATGTCCAGTTTATTGATTATATTCATGTTTATTGTTTTCAGATTTAGAACATGGCATCATTTAGCCCACTTGTTACTATTCTTAATCAAAACAAACTGACTGGATCCAACTATGTTGACTGGAAAAGAAATTTGGACATTGTTCTTACTGCTGAAGAGCATAAGTATGTTCTTACTAAACCATGTCCTAGCTTTCCTTCATTAGATACTCCTCCTGAGGAAAAACAAGGATACGATCGTTGGCAAAAATCTAATGAGATGGCCAAGTGCTACATCCTAGCATCTATCTCAAATGTTCTACAACATCAAATGCAGGATGCAGAACTAGCTTCAGACATCATACTAAGTCTGAAGGAGATGTTTGGTGAGCAAGGCCGTTCCGCAAGGCAAGAGACCATGAGGCAAATTTATAATACTAAAATGGTTGAAGGTACTTCAATGAGGGAGCATTGTCTTACAATGATCTCTAATCTGAATACATTGGAAGTTTTAGGTGCCGATATTGATGGAGAATCCCAAGTGGATATGATACTCCAATCGCTAGTGGAGCCATGGCCTCCTAAGTAGAGCATGATAAGAAACGGGTAAGTTGATAACATGAAATCTAGTGAAGGCACAATGGGCCCCACTTTAAGAACTAACTGTATACTCCCAATGGTGCATTCATGAATTTCAGCAAAACCAAAAACATGAATAAGAGCCCCAGCTATTCTACTGAGTGGGATCCCAGCTTCTTTGAGTGTGCTGGTTAGAATAAGATTAAGTGATGCACCAGTGTCGACTAGTGCCCTTCTTATGTGAACATCATTAATCTGAGCAGCAATATATAATGGTTTACTATGACCAAGGTGTTATACCTCCAGATCCTCATTGGTGAAGGTAATGACATTAGTAGTCTCTCAGAAGGCTCAGCTAGCATGAGCTTCAACTATGAGACAGTGGGTTCCTGAGTTAGCAGCAATCGATATAAGAGCTCCGGTCGTTGTTCCCCTTGACTCTTCTTTGAGCCCCAACTTGTTGAACAAAGTCTGAAAGGTAGGGCTTGTTTGAAGAGCAGAGATAGCTAGCGGGGGCATACCTATACTGCTGGCCATTTCATCCTCATCAGCCCTATTATAAAAGAGTACAGCTGTTGTGGCTTTCCTTTTGTGATGCTGAGGCAGTGGATTCCACTAGACCCCTTGCTCACCAGTGAGGTTCAAAGTACCATCTGAAATCTTCTTATGGAATGTTCTCCAGACTGCTTTACAATCCCTAGTTCCATGACCCATATATCGATGATACCGACAATAGAAAGGTTTTCACATATCTTCCGTAGTAGGCTCTCAGATAGGCTTGAAGAGCCTAAGTACCCCATCAGCCACCCATTTGTCAATGACAGCATTCATTTCTTCATCGGTGCATGGTATGGGAGGATACTCTTCCTCTTTTTCCCTTTTTCGCTTCTCCCCAACTGTTGGTTCACTGCTGGAAATTGTGAAAGCTTGAGGGGTATTTTTCTTTTCTAGCTTGGCCTTTTCAACGGTGGGAGGCTTGATTGATACAGCTGCCTTACGAGCTTTCTGAAGTCGTTGGGCAAACTGAATAATATCAAGATTCTCCAAATAGGCCCGAAACTCATGAGACATGTTATCAATGCAAATTTCAACAACCTCTTGTTCTTTGTACTGCCCGTAACAACCAAGAACAGCATCCCTAAATCGTCAGATAAAGTCAAGGATTCCTTCAGAGGACTATTGCTTGGTGTTGTGAAGTGTGAGAGTGGTAACTTTTTCTTCTCCATGGAAATACTTTGAGCAGAAATTTTCAACCATGTCATCCCATGTAGCAATGGAACCTGGCTAGAGAGTGGAATACCATGTGTAAGCATGATCGGTAAGGGATTTTGAGAACTCTCTTAGACAAAGATCACCATTTCCAGCAAAAGGACCCATAGAATCAAGGAACTTGTTGACATGCTTAATCGCATTCCCTTTCCTCCCATCATAAAGAAAGAAGGTGGGAGTTTCATATCTCTCCAGATATGGCTACCTTAGTAACTCAGCTGGGTATGGTGGCCTACGAACAAAGTGTCTTGGTTCCCTTGGTTGGCTAACCCTTTCCCTTTCAGCAAAGCAATGAGATCAAATAATGTAACAAACTAAGGAAGAGAGGCATTTTGCTCACCAGATTGAGGATTCCTAATGGCTGATCCCCTCTCCTGCTGTGTTCTAGGAACTGGACCTTTATGTAATGGCAAGGGTGTTAGCCCTTGAGTCTCTCTCAAGACTCTTAAAGATTCAGCAAGTTCGAACTAAGCTTGTTGCATTCCTTGTAACATTTCCAAAAGGAAAGAGAATCTGTGGTCAGAACTCTCTTGGTTAACCTCATTATTGGTCAGTTGTTCTCCTTATAGAGCTGGGTTGTGATGGCTTTGTGCTGCTGGAAAGCTGGTGTTCCAAGTCCCTTCTAGCCAGCTATTCTGCAACCTAGGAGGCATGGTGAACTCTTGGCTTCAATAGGCTCCCCAGTGGAGTCAACAAAATGTTAGGGGCGGAAAAGTTTTTCCTTCCAACAAATAAGATTTGTGTTGGATTGAGAGCCTAAACTGAAACTCAATGATGGGCTCAATGCATGGCCCAAAGGCTATCGGTGAAGATCTGAAGAATTCACTTTATTTTTATGCCTTGGGCTTAGGTTGAGACTGACAAGGATGGCCCATAAACAATTCTTACAGTAGACACGTCAGCATGATTAAAAAGCATACTGTAGAAAATAGCCCAGCAGTAAAATGTTCCTACAGTAAAATATCCAAGTAGTAAAATGCCCTAGGGGTAAAGTAAGACAGAATGGAATAAACCACTAGCTGTTAGCTATTTCACAAATTAAGGAAAGTATCTACATTTTCAAACTCAAATCTGTTAGTTCTGGAGAAAATTCTTCTAATACAATGATATGAGGGAAAAATTCTATAGTAACAGTTATATTATAACCTTCAATAGTAAATGAATAAGTAAATATCATGGGCTCCATTATAACAAATAATGAGGAACACTTAATGCGAGATAAAGGGAGAGAGAGAGGTCCCAACTAGCGCAACAAGATCATTATGGTGCCAAGACATGCTCGTGAATATAGTGTTGGTTAAATCTGATTTTGTATCTCATACAAAATACACAGCGGAAGCAACAAACAAAGATCTATTTCATTCATGATCGATAACTTGCACTATATAAATTTTAGAATTTAAGAACAAGATAGCGTACCTTGGTGCAATGAAATTTAAAATAAAAGATTATAAGTACTTGAGAACACTTTTAATCTTCACTCCAATTCCACTTTACACCCAAGAAGTGTGGTCTCTTAATCAGTTTCCAAGGGAGAATAATTGAGTGGTTTCACTCGAACATACACACCACTTCACAATGATGTCTCTCTTTTTTTCTCTTTCTCTAATAATAAAATTTTGTATGTCTCTCCCTTTATATATAACTGATTATCTAATTGGGCCGGCCTAATAGGCCTTTCCAATTGGGCTTTAGTGTGTGGCTTGGAGTGGGACCAAAAGGGACCAATAAGACACTAGCTCCAATGGGCCTTGGGCTTTTCTGTCAACTCTTGACAAGTCCAAAGTTACCATTAATTATATTTAATACCACTATATAAATATAATTGCACTCTAGGCCTTATTAATTAATTATATCCCAAGACTTTATTATACATGCAACCCCTTCATAAAATATTCGTAGTAATACAAAGTCATGAATGTAGACTATCACTTTGTAAATTACTACATCTTAATCCTTGAATACTCAATTTAATCACTTTAAGTTATTCATTATATATTTATGAAATCCAATTTCATAAATATATACTTTAGTAATTTCTTACCAAAGTGGTTAGGCCTAACTCTCTGAATAACTAAACTCATTAAACTTATCTCAAGGGAATATTTTAAATCTCTGTTAAGAGATTATGAATTCCATCTTGAGAATATATGTTCCATCAACACGAAATATGGCTGCCCAACATACTGAGGTTTTAACCGTTACTTTAGATCTCACTCTTGATATATCAAAGCAATCTACACTTCATGATTAGGTCCATTATTCTCTCAGGATTAAGAGTTCATGTAAATATAAGTCGTGAGATTTATTATTCAATTCACAGTCGTTAGGAGAATAATAAATCTTACAGCGGTCCAGTTCAATATGTCTTAACTCTTAAAACATGTTAACACATCAACTAAAAGTCTCCACTTCCATGATCAAGACAAATCATCTTAGTTGATATGTTATAGTTTTCGTAGTTGAAATGCCCAATTTCATCACCGACTATGAACTAAAATTCTGAGTTTATAAAGAACTTGTGACTTATATCTTCTATGACTAAATCACATAAATCACATACTATGCATTTCATGGACTAAATGATAATGTTCGAATATTCATGTTACCATTATTTTAGGTAATAATAAAACAATTTTATTAATTACAATATTAAGTCATACATCATGTCATACATAATGTCATACTTAATATCATACATAGCATTATACAATAGGATTTAAGGGCACTAATCCTAACATATCTCCCACTTGTCCTAAAGACTATTGTGCACTAATCTAACTCCCATTCCCTCCAAATGTGACTCGAAGGTCCTTTGAGGCAAGGTTTTGGTAAAGGGATTTGCTAGATTGTTTGCACTTTCAATCTTTGCTACCATCACATCTCCACGAGTAATAATATCTCTAATGATGTGGTACTTTCTCTCAATGTGCTTTCCTTTCTTGTGATTCCTTGGATCTTTTGATTGTGCAACTGCACCACTATTGTCGCAAAACAATGTGATGGGAACTTGTTCCATTCTCATTACACCAAGGTCAGAAAGGAATTTCTTGAGCCATACAGCTTCTTTTGCTGCTTCACAAGCAGCAACATATTCTGCTTCCATGGTGGAGTCCGCAATACAAGATTTTTTGACACTTCTCCATGTTATGGCTCCACCTCCCAAGATGAATACACATCCTGATGTGGACTTTCTGAAATCTAGATCCGACTAAAAATCTAAATCTGTATAGCCAATGGGTATCAAATCCTTACATCGATAAACAAGCATATAATCTCTCGTTCTTCGTAGATACTTGAGAATATACTTTACAGCTTCCCAATGTTTTAGTCCTGGATTTGATTGATATCGGCTGACCATGCCAACTGAATAACAAATATCTGGTCTAGTACAAAGCATGGCATACATGAGACTTCCTACTGCAGAAACATAAGGAATTTGTCTCATCATATCTCCTTCCTCTTGAGTCTTAGGCCTTTGGTTATTAGACAAAAGAACTCCATGTCTGAAAGGAAGTAATCCCTTCTTGGAGTTTTGCATGCTAAACCGTTCTAGAACCTTATCTATATATCCAGCCTGTGATAAGCCTAACATCCTATTCTTGCGATCTCGCCAAAGCTTGATCCCCAGAATAAAGTTAGCCTCACCCAAGTCCTTCATATCAAATTGGTTTGACAACCAAACCTTTACCAATGACATTACCCCTACATCATTTCCAATGAGTAGAATGTCATCAACATAAAGTACTAGGAACATTACTACTTTATCTCGATGTCTTTTGTACACACATGGTTCATCAAGATTTTGTTCAAAACCAAATGACTTAATTGCTTGATCAAATCTGATGTTCCATGACCTAGATGCTTGTTTAAGTCCATAAATGGACCTTTTTAACTTGCATACCATATGCTCTTGGTTCTTTGCTATGAAACCTTCCGATTGCATCATATAGATTTCTTCTTCAAGATTGCCATTAAGAAATGCAGTCTTGACATCCATTTACCAAATCTCATAATCATAATGAGCAGCAATGGATAAGAGAATTCTAATAGATTTAAGCATGCTACTGGCGAAAAAGTTTCATCATAGTCAATACCTTCTTTTTATGTATACCCTTTCGCCACTAGTCTTGCTTTAAAGGTTTCAACCTTTCCATCTATCCCTCTCTTCCTCTTGTAAACCCATTTGCAACCAACAGGTTTAATGCCATTAGGCGTCTTTACAAGATCCCAAACTTGATTGGAATACATGGAATCTAATTCAAATTTCATAGCTTTGATCCAATGATGTGTATCTATATCATTCATTGCCTCTTCATAAGTATAGGGATCTGACTCAGCTTCTTCTGAGATAGCTTCATAAGTTTCCCCCAAACCTATGTATCTTATAGGAGGCCGAACAATTCTCCCACTACGACGAGGCACCTGTGTATTAGACGTCTTATGAGTAGTATCTTGTGGTGTATCCAATACAACCACATCATCCCTAGTTTCATCTATTGGTTGTTCAACTAAAGGTTCATTCATTTAAGCCAAAACAACTTTATTTCTAGGATTAAAATTATTCATATAATCATCTTCCAAAAATTTGGCATGTGTGCTAACAAACACTTTGTTATCTTTATGATTATAGAATAAATAACCCTTTATTTCTTTTGAATACCCTAAAAACATGCATACTTCGGTTTTAGATTCCAACTTATCAGACTTCCTTTTCAACACATGTGCTGGACATCTCTAAATGTGGAGATATTTCATACTAGGCTTACGCCCACTCCACAATTCCTTAGGTGTGTTGGGAACAGATTTTGATGGAACTAAATTCAAAATATGCATTGCAGTTTTTAGTGCATATCTCTAAAAAGAAACTGGTAAAGTTGAGTAACTCATCATGGACCTAACCATTTCCAAAAGAGTCCTATTCCTTCTTTCTGCTACACCATTCTGTTGGGGAGTTCCAGGTGCAGTCAATTGGGATATAATCTCATTTTGAGTTAAGTAATCCTTGAAATCCCCAAGAAGGTATTCGCCACCACGATCAGATCGAATAGCTTTTATGCGTTTACCTAATTAATTCTCAACTTCAGCCCTAAACTCTTTGAACTTTTCAAAGGCTTCGGACTTCCGTCTCATTAGGTACACATAACCATATCTTGAGTAATCATCGGTAAAAGTGATGAAGTACTCATAACCTCCTTTTGCTTGGGTTGACATAGAACCACATACATCTGTATGAACTAATTCAAGCAACTTTTGGGCTCTTCTACATTTTGCATTAAAAGGTCGTTTGGTCATTTTGCCTTCCAAACAAGATTCACAAACTGGAAATTCATCAAAGTCCAATGGCTCTAAAAGTCCATCTTTGATTAGTCTTTGAATTCTATTTGGATTAATATGACCCAAACGCAAGTGCCAAAGATATGCTTCATTAGTAGCAGGAAACTTTCTCTTTAATGATTTTACATGAGAGTTATGATCTAATTCAGAATTATATAATTCATGCTTATCAGAAGTTAAAATATAAAGACCATCCACAATATTGCCAAAACAGATAAACACTTTATCCTTCTTTATTACAACATTGTCTTTTAGGATAACATAATATCCATGTTTACCTAAATAAGCTGCAGAAATTAAATTCCTACAAACATTAGGTACATTCAAACAGTCTTCCAATATTAAAACTCTAGATTCAAAACATAAATTAAACACTCCAATAGCTACAACTGGAATCCTGCTCCTATCAGCCAAGGTAAGAAACATTTCCCCTTCATTCAGCTTTCTGGTCTCCTGAAACCCCTGCAAGGATTTGCAGATATGATTAGTACAACCCGAATCCACACACCAAGAATCTGTGGGATTCTGTACCAAACATGTTTCAAGAAGGAATGTACTTTTCATACCTTTATTCTTGGTAGCCTTAAATATTGGACAATTCCTCTTCCAATGTCCTTTCTCACCACAATAGAAACACTTTCCTTTGGTTTTCTTTCCTTTGTTGGCAACTCCTAAGGCAACTTGTTTACCATCTTTTTTAGTGAAGTTCTTCTTCTTCTTCTTCTTACCCTTGCCTTTCGATTTAGGTTGAGAAGTAGAAGCTTCACCAACATTGGCTTCAACACTAGAAGTACCAAGGATGCCTTCCGCCGCTACCAACTCATTCATCAATTCAGACAATGTATAAATCTTTTTGTTCATATTATAGTTAAGTCTGAATTCCTTGAATGATTCTGGTAGTGACTGGAGTATCATATCCACTTGGGATTCTCCATTAATATCGGCACCTAAAACTTCCAATGCATTTAGATTAGAGATCATCCTAAGATAATGCTCCCTCACTGAAGTACCTTCAGCCATTTTGGTATTATAAATCTGCCTCATAGTTTCTTGCCTTGCAAAACGGCCTTGCTCACTAAACATCTCCTTCAAACTTAGCATTATGTCCGAAGCTAGGTCTACATCCTGCATTTAATTCTGCAGAACATTTGAAATAGATGCTAGGATATAGCACTTAGCCATCTCATTAGATTTCTGCCAACGATCATATCGCTGTTTTTCCTCAAGAGGAGCATCTAATGATGGAAAGCTAGGACATGGTTGAGTAAGCACATATTTGTGCTCTTCAGCAGTAAGAACAATGTCCAAGTTTCTTTTCCAGTCAACATAGTTGAATCCAATCAGTTTGTTTTGATTAAGTATAGCAATAAGTGGGCTAAATGATGCCATGATTTTAAATCTGAAAATAACAAACATGAATATAATAAGTAAACTAGACACTATCAATTTAGCATATAATCGTATAATATGGAACCTTATAAAACCATAAAATAATATATGCAACGACAAACCAATCCATGTCTATAATTCCTTGGTAGCAAGTTTATTATAAACACATTAATTGATTGAGAACTATTCTCATTATTAGTGCTATCATGATAACTCTTATCATACACTAATAAAATGCCGTATTAGCTTTAGCCTCTAAGTAATAATGACATAGCTCCTTTGGGAGGTTAACATTGCACTTAGTCTAGTGTACACCATTATCTAGAATCATGTGTAGCCACATTTCATCTCCCTTATAATGTTTAAACTTGTAGTACCATTGAACAAAACACCCTCCTTTGGGATCGCGAGGCATATACGCCAAGACGAGGTGCTTGTCCATACTACTTTAAATAAGTTAGTTCAATCTTGTAGTACTATGAAGTAAACACCCTCCTTTGGGATCGCAAGGCATATACACCAAGACAAGGTGCTTACCCACACTACTATAAACTAATAATGGAGGCCGTGAGATGCAACTCTTGTATCTCTCTCCCACTAGATATTTTTAATTAAAGGTTTTTATGATCAAGAACCATATTAATGCTAGAAACCCTTGAAAACATAATCCTAATCTCATTAGGAATAAATTTCATTAAATGAATACTTTAATCCTAGCATTAATATATATATAAATATATATCATGTAATATAATGTAATATAAACCCATAGTACACTATAAACCCATATTGCATTACATATAATATAATATATGGATTATTACATGTGAAATGAAGAACTAGAATCCTCAATGCATGTGAATTCTTGATACATATGAAACACACACTAATATATGGATCCAAGACATCCAAAGCATATAAAAATTTGAATGCATGTGAAACCATATAAATAAAGATATATATGTAATACATGGATTCAAGGCATTTATCACATCTTAATAAAATGGTCACCAAGAATTTTACCATACAAGATGGCTATCATGGCAACAACTTTCAATTAACACGTGATAACCAATTAAAAGCATGAATAGCCAAGGGCTAGAGTCAACATGGTTCACGCACATGGTAGTTACAAACAGTTACTTCAACAATCAATAACTACCATTAAGCATTGCAATCGGTGCAAAAAAAAAAAAAAAAAAAAAAAAAAAAAAAAAAAAAAAAAAAAAACCAACCAGTGCAATCAATTGGTTCATGCACATGACAGTTTATTTGAATTACATTCAATAACTATATCCTTGGCAATTACTAAGACACGGCACCATCCAATAAGTTAAGCCAAGATGTCCATTTCGAACAAACCAATGCAATACAATGGTTATCATCATGAACTGTTATCCTTGGCAACAAAATTCTTTAAAAAGAATTTCTCTTGGACAATAACTACTTTCTTTGAATGGATCCATATCTTAATTGTGTGGCCACTTCGAACAAACCAAGAGAATATGCATCCTTTGGTGTGAACCCGATATCATCAAGAAACCATTTTTCTTTTATTCTAAAATCCAATCACATGCTATACAATCATGAGATGAAAACCTGGCTCTGATACCAATTGTTGGTTAAATCTGATTTTGTATCTCATACAAAATACACAGCGGAAGCAACAAACAACGATCTATTTTATTCATGATCGATAACTTGCACTATATAAATTTTAGAATTTAAGAACAAGATAGCGTACCTTGGTGCGGTGAAATTCAAAATAAAAGATTATAAGTACTTGAGAACACTTTTAATCTTCACTCCAATTCCACTTTATGCCCAAGAAGTGTGGTCTCTCAATCAGTTTCCAAGGGAGAATAATTGAGTGGTTTCACTCACACATACACACCACTTCACAATGATGTCTCTCTTTTTTCTCCTTCTCTAACAATAAAAGTTTGTATGTCTCTCCCTTTATATATAACTGATTATCTAATTGGGCCGGCCTAATGGGCCTTTCCAATTGGGCTTTAGTGTGTGACTTGAAGTGGGACCAAAAGGGACCAATAAGACACTAGCTCCAATGGGCCTTGGGCTTTTCTGTCAACTCTTGACAAGTCCAAAGTTACCATTAATTATATTTAATACCATTATATAAATATAATTGCACTCTAGGCCTTATTAATTAATTATATCCCAAGACTTTATTATACATGCAACCCCTTCATAAAATATTTGTAGTAATACAAAGTCATGAATGTAGACTATCAATTTGTAAATTACTACATATTAATCCTTGAATACTCAGTTTAATCCTTTTAAGTTATTCATTATATATTTATGAAATCCAATTTCATAAATATATACTTTAGTAATTTCTTACCAAAGTGGTTAGGCCTAACTCTCTGAATAACTAAACCCATTAAACTTATCTCAATGGAATATTTTAAATCTCTGTTAAGAGACTATGAATTCCATCTTGAGAATATATGTTCCATCAACACGAAATATGGCTGCCCAACATACTGAGGTTTTGACCGTTACTTTAGATCTCACTCCTGATACATCAAAGCAACCTACACTTCATGATTAGGTCCATTATTCTCTCAGGATTAAGAGTTTATGCAAATATAAGTCGTGAGATTTATTATTCAATTGACAGTCGTTAGGAGAATAATAAATCTTACAGCGATGCAGTTCAATATGTCTTAACTCTTAAAACATATTAACACATCAACTAGAAGTCTCCACTTCCATGATCAAGACAAATCATCTTAGTTGATATGTTATAGTTTTCGCAAATGAAATGCCCAATTTCATCACCGACTATGAACTAAAATTCTGAGTTACAAAGAACTTGTGACTTATATCTTCTATGACTAAATCACATACTATGCATCTTATGGACTAAATGATAATGTCCGAATATTCATGTTACCATTATTTTAGGTAATAATAAAACAATTTTATTAATTACAATATTAAGCCATACATCATGTCATACATAATGTCATACTTAATATCATACATAGCATTATACAATAGGATTTAAGGGCACTAATCCCAACATATAGTATAAGTAGTGAGTAATGAGGGGCATTTCAAGTAGTATAAGTAATAAGAGAGAGTGTATAGTAAAGCTACTAGAGCTTTCTACTGAGGACAGATGAGTGTTTATAGACAAAGGTATAAGGAGTATTTATAAGCTAGGAGCTGGTGAACTTGTTAGGAAATATGTGATTCACTTGTTAGGAACATATGTCACTACTTTATGTAATTGACTAATCCTTTGACAAAATGCACTTTACTTGTATTTGGGTAGATCTAGGATGTGTTTAATACTTCAAGAAACTTTGTTTCAAGATCAAGTGTTGAAACCATGCAAGTCTGTCTAAGTTTCAAGTTGAAAAGGGTTTGTCATTAAAGCTCAACAGCTAGCCATCTATCGAGATTTAAGAGCTGTTCTAGCCTCGTAGGGTTTTATAACCAAGCATCTTTGATAGGCCACAAACTGAATTGACCCCTTGCGATGGAAATTAATTAATTAATTAGCCAAGTTATTAATTAATCAATTTAATATGCAAACGCGTGGTAGCATAAACAAATCACCAAATAACTAAATATGCAGTGGAAATTAAATGACACGGTAATTTGTTTACGAATGGGGAAAAACCTGACGGCAAAAACCCCACCGGGTGATTTTTAGGTCACCACTCCTGAAACTCCACTATTATCACAATAAGCGGTTACAAGTAAGAGAATCCCAAGTACCTTACCAACCTACAGTTGAACCCTTACCCTAATACCTAATTGGACTTGTTCTGTAGTGACAGCTTCCACCTTTGATGCAGAGCTCCCAAGTACGTGACTAACTAATTGCGTGGATCCCAATACACGACTTCAACACCAACTTGAAGGAGAGGTTGGCTACAAAGTTCTTCAGTTCATCCTACACAATGAAGATCAAGAAGATGCTTGGTCACAAAACCCTTTAGTGCAAAAACATAGTAACTTCTTTAGAAGAGATGAACTAAGGTAAGAACTTCATCTTTGATCACAAATTGCTTGAATAGAACTTGCTCAATGCTTGTGTAACTTATGTACAATTTGACAGCCCTAAAAACAATCCTTTTATATGTCTAGGGTTAAGAAAAAAGAAGGCCTAAAGACACATTCACGAATCCTAAGAAATCAGATTAGAAAATCTGATTTTACAAATCTCGACAGATAGCAAGGTGTCGAGGAGCTATTGAGCAGGTGTCGAGCTTTAATGAATTTTCACTTCTTCAGCTTGTTTCTTGGATAGACTTGATGACTTCAACACTTGATCTTGAGACCTTGTTTTTTGAAGTATTAAAAACACCTAGAACTACCCAATTACAAGTAGAGTGTGTTTTGTCAAAGGATTAGCCAATATACATAAAAGAATGACATATGTTCTTTATCAAGTGAAACCATATATGTCCTAACAATCTCCCCATTTGGCAATCCGTGACAAAACCATAACAAACAAATAAACATATGAGAGAAGTCATAAATCACTCAACTCATATTCACTTGTTGAATACAATAAAATCTATCCTATTACAAACCCTTGAAAAACTTTGCAAGAAAAGAGTTTATGGCAAGTAGACTTTGACAACCTGCATTTCTGAAATACTTTAAACAAAACTCTTCAAGGCATCTTGTGTGAAACAGAAATAATAGATTGCAT
Organism: Quercus cerris; assembly: GCA_963669245.1. Lineage (NCBI taxonomy): Eukaryota > Viridiplantae > Streptophyta > Magnoliopsida > Fagales > Fagaceae > Quercus > Quercus cerris. Next base: position 45,327,812 of record OY770006.1, read on the forward strand.
ACAAGCATAAGAAACATGTGTATAAAGATAGAGAAGAAACAACACATGAAGAGACAGGTGAAAGAAGCATACATCCACATATAGAGAAAAATAAGTACAATGTATATAAAAATTGGTCACAAGACCTCATATACAAGAACAATGTATCTAAAAAGTAGAAAAGAAAAAGATACATCAAATTCTCACTACATCCCTCAAGTATCAACACTCCCCCTATCAAAACTGTCCTATATTAACTCTCTCCCTAAGATGATTACTCTCATATTCAAAACTACTTTTCCTTTTTTTCACGAGTGACAAAGGGTAAGTGTGTTAAGTAGACGTCTCATTAGTAGAGCTAGCATCTCTATCATCATCCGAAATATCATCGACATCACCATCATCATCATCCTTAGAATCAGAAGCTGCTGGAGGAGGTGGTAAAGGAGTAGCCTCAGAGGCAAACCCACCCATAGTCGCCTGCCATCGTGCAATACGACTAACACGAACATTCACCTAATACAACTCAATGGAGAGTGTATCGAGGCGAGCATCCATGCGCTGCAGCTGCGCCATGATGTCTCCAAGAGATACATTGCTCAAAGAGGAAGAAGGAACAAATGTAGATGGAGTGGTACGAGATGGAGCTGAACGAGAGGAAGGAGTGGAATCCAGTTGTCGCGACCTAAACTACGCTGCACTACGTTTTACGGTAGCGGCATCTATGGCATAAATATGTGTGAAGTGGTCGGACACAAGAAAAGGGACAAAAAAATGGCGTAAGATCCTCATGATAGTGGAAGGAAAAATGAGCTTATCACGGGACGCCGAATCTAAATGAACATCTATGATAGAAAGAATGAAATGAGAAGGAAAATCTATGGTAAGATGCTCAAGAAGAGATAACAAAAATCGAACACGAGGCTCTGTGATGGAGTTGTAGTGAGAGAGAGGATGGAGTACAAAAGTCATCACCATGTTTATGAAACGAGGACCTTTAGCAAAAGATTTACATGGTGTATAATGATGTTCACCTCAATCAACAGGGCGCTCACAAAAAGCAGAAATGAGCTCATCTTTGGACACAGTCCGCAGACGCTGATAAGAAGAATAGTCAGGAAACTCTATCCTAGGAACCCAAAGCACATCCGCAATTAGCTGCGGTGTAACAGGGATTCGCGTACCTCAAACGCAAGTGAAAAAGAGAGATACTGAAAGATCAATCCTGTGCATGTTGGAGTAAAACTCCTGAATGAGTACGAAAGGACAAGTGATCGAGACGTCACACAGTAACTCCCATCCCCTACTGTGAATGACAAAGAGAAGGCCAGTGTCGGCGAAGTCTGCCAAAATGACTTGGCATTCTTAATGAACACCTCATCTAGAGAAGTTCTTCGAGAATACCTTGTGGGCATCATCATCACGAAACCAAAGATTAAGAGAATAGAATCAGAAGAGGAGGAAACTCCAGAACGAAGAGGGTTCTGAGCAGGAGTGGATTTACGCTTAGGTGCCATAGACACTACTAACGTAGACAAAATGAGAAAGAGAGAGAAAAAGAGACAATCAGAAAAGTCCCAAAACAATTCAAATATATCAAATATATTGTAGAGAGTACGTATGCATGGGGAATGCATGAACATGTGACATGCAGAGTAAAAAGCATCATGGGCTTAGCCCAATTCAATCCTACCAACACACAAGCATAGAACACACATCTAAATGCATGGAAATACCATTCTAATGTAAATGTGATGCAATGCATGAGATTTTGAACACATTTAAATGAAAACCCATCCCAAAATTTCAAGAAAAACTCATCAATTTTGAAAAACCCCAAAACCTAAGATTCAAAACATGAAATGCAATAAGAATGAAGGAAAAAGAGATCATACCAAGTGATTTGAAGCAAGGAAGGGCCGAAAATCACGTGGGTTAAAGGTTTTGAGTGAGAAAAAGGAGTTTGGGAGATGGACAGATCGAGAGAGATTGAGAAAATGAGAACCAGATCGCAACAGAAGCTTATATAGGAGCATCAATAATTCTCGACAGATAAGGTATCGAGAGGTGTCAAAACAACTATCGAGGTAAGTGTCAAGAAAATGAACATCGACAGATGAAGGTGTCGAGAAGTATCGAGGATTAAGAGTCACCTTCAAAGAACAAAAGCTCGATCGATCGACCAGGTGTCGAGAAGGTATCGAGGAGGCAGAAACTTTCTCGATCGATCCATTAGGTGTTGAAGAGGTGTCGAGATTGCGATAAGAAAAGGCTTGAGAAGCTCGACAGATAGCAAGGTAATGAGAAGGTGTCGAGCCAGCTTTTAAAAACAGTTTTTCAAGAAGTGAAAAACACAGACATGAATGAAATCTAGCATGCACCTCAACCAATGATCCAATCAACATATTAAACTCTCAAAATCATCTCTCAACAAAAATTTTAAGCACATGGATCCTCAAAAACACACACACACACTAAACAAGTCTAACCAATTTTATTTTTCAAAAATAAGTTAAGACAGTTTAGTAAGCATACATTAGCACATGTAAAACTTTTGTGATGGCCAAATCACATTGTACCTGCACATGTATCAAGAGTAGCAAATAATATTACGTGTTGTGTGTGAAAAACATCGCAAGATTGTATATGTATATACATGTTATAACGATCTGAGATATGAGAAAATAACTTTAACTCACACACAATCATAACTGTTTGATGGGGATTATCACCTTTGAGGTACATCCTATAACTCCCACATCTCCTAGAATACACGCTTGCAACCATATTTAAAGCATTTTTTTATCTTTTTGCATTTTATTTTTCTTTGCATATTTTCTTTTATTTTAGCATATCATGCATTGACATATAAAAGAGAGAAAGGAAATACCCAACATGTTAAGCATAGACATTACACTTTTGCTATGCCGAAGCATACGGATGTCTTTAACACTACACTTTTGCTATGCCGAAGCATACAGGTGTCTATAACACTGCACTTTTACTATGCCATAGCATATAGGTGTCATATTATGATTGGCGGACAACAGTGGTGAGATGGTTATTTATGCCTTTCTCATAAGATTTTCTAGTCCTACCCGTCAAAAAGAATGATACGAGTGTTAAGTTTAAGAGATAACTTAATCTTACTCATCACAAACAAGAGCCACAAAGCTCACTTGCTTGGTTGTGCATAGAGATACTCATCTAAGCTACAAATGATACAAAGTTTAGAAACTTTGTTTCAATGGCCATCCAAGGTACACAAATACCAAAGTACACAAAACACACACTGTTTTTGTATTTTTCTGATTTTTCAATTTTTTTTTTATTTTTAAAATCAAAATAAACAAAACTGAAAGTAAACACACAAAAACATGTTAAACAAATCAAAGCATAAAACTAGATTGACTCAAAATAAATGCAAAACACACAAGTGATGCAACAAACAAAAACAAGAAGATAGAAGAAAGTGATGAAATCACTTAGAGTCCTTTTTCTTCCACACCTTGGTAGAACCTTTCCTTTGATTGAATCCTTAAACCGGCGGTAAAGGGGAAGAATTGAAACCGTTCAAGTTTGAAAGGAACATGAGGGCTTTAAGAAGATCACCAAGAGGAGCAAAAGAGGATTGAAGCTGATTTTGGCTTCCAGACGTGATCATGTCATTGCTCTGTTGAGTGGCTAGCCACTTATAGCAATTTGGTCGAGTATGACCGGTAACTCCACAATGATGACAGAGATGCTGCTTCTTTTGTTTAGGCTTTTGAGAGTTAGCCTTCTTAGCCCTAGGATTTTTAGCATTTTTCTTATCCTGCTTAGGGGGTGCTCCTAAGATAGATTTACCCTTGTCTAAGTTTTCACAAGCTAATTCAATTTTGACATCAGTGTTTTCAATATTAGTATTATTAGTAAGAGAAACAAAAATAGTAGCACTAGTAGAGGCTATATTAAAGGAAGAAAGACCATACCCTAAACCTGTTTGATCCGAAGTAGATTTCTGAATGCTGAGCATCTTATCCAGCTTAACACTTGAAGTCCTCTCTAGTTGAGCTCTGACTTGAAACAGCTCCGCTTCAAGCTTCTTGGTCTTCTCAGCCAAGAAATTGTTCTCAAACCTTAACACTCCAATAGTTTGATTTGCCTCATCAAACTTTGTGGACAACTATTCACGATCAAGTTCCACATCACTAAGCTTCTTGGTGGTCAGCCTATACAGTTTCTCATGCTTCTCAAATAGCTTGTAAAGTTTCTCATAGGTTGTATGGATATCATCTTAATCATCCATCTTCTCAAATTTGGACTCTACCAGTTCTTCTTCTTCGTCCACTTCTTCAACAATCCCTTCAGTAGGATTGACTGTGGCAGTGAAGGCATTTAAGATTCCGTCATCCTCATTGTCGGAATCATCTTCAGGCTCAGTGTCACTCAAGGTTGCAACAAGTGCCTTACTCTTCCTAATGCTCTTAAGATATGTAAGGCATTCATGCTTCATGTGACCAAATTCATGACATCCAAAGCACTTTGGTCCTGCAGGAACAGTATACTGATCGCCATCCTTAGCATCCTTTTTCCCTTTGTCCTGCCCCTTAGACTGAAAAGAACTGGATTGTGTGCGGTCCTTGTCAAAGCTCCTCCCATTGGCAGTCTTCATAAACTTCTCGAACTGCCTTGTAATGTAGGACTTCATCTTGGAATCTTCATCATCTGAAGACTTATCTGTATCAATGCTCTTTGCCTTCAAGGTCATGCTTTTGCCTTTACCCAACTTGCCAATTCTAGTCAGCCCTAACTCATAAGTCTGCAGGTTTCCAACCAGCTCAATCAAAGGAATCTTATCGATATCCTTTAATTCTTCTATTGCCGTAATCTTGGCATGGAATCTCTCAGGTAGAGATCTGAGCACCTTCTTTACAATCTTGGGTTCAGGGATGGTTTCCCCAAGATTGAAGGCTGAGTTCACTATGTCTTTGAGCTTGGCATAGAACTATCAAACAACTCATCCTCCTCCATCTTTATTTCTTCAAAACTTGTAGTAAGCCTTTGAAGTTTTGAATCCTTGACAGCCTTTGTACCCTCATAGGTTGTCTGGAGGATGGTCCATGCTTCCTTTGCAGTTTTAGTAGAGGATATCTTCTTGAACTCCTCATTTGTGACTACGCTAAATAGGACATTCAACGCTCTGCTGTTGAAGTTTGCCACCTTAATCTTGGCTTTATCCCAATCAGTTGGCGCTTCATTTGGGTTAGTCCAGCCAATCTCTACAACTTGCCATACCTTCTCATCTAAAGACTGCAAGAAAGCTCTCATGCGTACCTTCTAGTATGCATAGTTAGTGCCATCAAATAAAGGAGGTATGATTAATGACTATCCTCTATCCATGATAAACAAGGGTCAATAGATCAACACAGCAAAGACTAAATCTAATCAGAGTGTATCTGCTCTGATACCACTTGATAGGCCACAAACTAAATTGACCTCTTGCGATAGAAATTAATTAATTAGCCAAGTTATTAATTAATTAATTTAATATGCAAACGCGTGGTAGCACAAACAAATCACAAAATAACTAAATATGCAGCAGAAATTAAATGACACGGTGATTTGTTTATGAATGGAGAAAAACCTTACGGTAAAAACTCCACCGGGTGATTTTCATGTCACCATTCTCGAAACTCCACTATTATCACAACAAATGGTTACAAGTAAAAGAATCCCAAGTACCTTACTAAACTACAATTGAACCTTTACCCCAATACCCAATTGGACTTGTTTTGTAGTGACAGTTTCCACCTTTGATGCACGGCTCCCAAGTACGTGACTAACCAATTGCGTGGATCCCAGTATGCAACTTCAACACCAACTTGAAGGAGAGGTTGGCTGCAAAGTTCTTCAGTTCATCCTACATGATGAAAATCAAGAAGATGCTTGGTCACAAAACCCTTTGGTGCAAATACACAGCAACTTCTTCAAAAGAGATGAACTAGGGCAAGAACTTTATCTTTGATCACAAATTGCTTGAACAAAGTTTGCTTAATGCTTGTGCAACTTGTGTATAATTTAACGGCCCTAAAAACAATCCTTTTATATGTCTAAGGTTAGGAGAAAAGAAGGCCCAAAGACACATTCACGGATTCTAAGAAATCAGATCAGAAAATCTGATTTTATAAATCTCGACAGATAGCAAGGTGTCGAGGAGCTATCGAGCAGGTGTTGTGCTTTAATGAATTTGTACTTCTTCAGCTTGTTTCTTGGACAAACTTGGTGACTTCAACACGTGATCTTGAAACCTTGTTTTTTGAAGTATTAAAAATACCTAGAACTACCCAATTACAAGTAGAATGTGTTTTATCAAAGGATTAGGCAATATATATAGAAGAATGACATATGTTCTTTATCAAGTGAAACCACATATGTCCTAACAGTCTTCTTGATCTTCATCGTGGATGAATTGAAAAACTTTGCAGTTAACAACCTTCACTAGTTGGTGATTGAAGTCGCGTACTGGGATCCGCGCAATTGGTTAGTCACCAACTGGGAGCCGTGCATCAAAAGGAGAAATTGTCACTACAAAACAAGTCCAATTAGGTATTAGGGTAAGGATTCAACTATAGGTTGGTATAAATTACTGAGATTCCTTTACTTGTAACCGCTTGTTGTAATAATAGTGGAATTTCAGAAGTAGTGGCCTTAAAATCACCCGATGGGGTTTTTGCTGTGTTAGTTTTCCCCATTTGTAAACAAATCACTGTGTCAATTTATTTTCCGTTGCATACTTAGTTTAATTGGTGATTTTTTTTGTGCTACATGCATTTGCATGTTAATTTGATTAATTAATTAAACTTGGCTAATTAATCAATTGATTCATCACAAGGGGTCAATTCATTTTTGACCAATCAGAACTTAGATTTTAAGCTTGAAACTAAGAACTCAGAAATAGAGAAGGCTAAACAGAGAGATTAAGGAAGAACTCCTTTCTATTCGTGTGTCCCTTAGTGTATCTTGGGTCCCCCTGAAGGATTAGTGGAAAGTTCTATTTATAGATGAGTTTGAGGGGGTAATTAGCAAATAATCTTTGCTAAATCTTGCTCAATCTTCAAAAAATCCTTAGCGAATTGTTCCTAGGATTTTTGACCAAGAGTAGTGAGCTCAGCTTTAGAATGTTCTTGCCGTTTTAGGTAATAACAGCTAGGATTCTGGCCTAGTATTAAATACTGATTTGGCCTTGGCTGATGGAATTAAAGCATGTCTTAGGCTAATGATCTTGGTTTTGTTGCTCCTAGAATCAGAGCTCCCTAGGACAGATTATATCACCCCAAGCTAGTGATGAAAATAAGTATGTACGCAGCGGAAAAATAACGGATCTACATCATTCAAAGTTGATAACATGCGTTAAGTAAATTTCAGAATTAGAGAATAAGTAAGCGTACCTTGAAGCGGTGAATTTCAAAACCCGAAGATTGAAGCACTTAGGAATACTTTGAGTCTTCACTCCTGATGATGCTACAAAATTATACTACCTCAAATTGTCCATATGGCTCGTCTATAGAAAGAGAAGAAAGATAAGAAGAGTGAGCATAGCCAAGTTGTGTCGTCCTTTCTTTGGGAATGGACGAGTAATGTCTCGTCCGTGTTTCCTTTGGGGGCGGACGAGTATGGTCTCGTCCGCCACAAAGGACGGACGAGTAACGCTTCCTCATCCGCCACAAAGGACGGACGAGCAAAGCATGGCCGTGTCATGGCTCGACCACCCTTAATTAGGGATAGACGAGCCAAGCGCCCTTAACCAAAAAGGATGGAAACCTCCATTGCTCGTAAAGAGGCATCGGTTCAGATGAAACGTCGTCTAAAAGAAGTTACCTCCGATTTTGATGAACTCCTTAACAATAGGAGCGGTTATCAGAGCCAATAACCGTTCCACGCACTATATAAATGTAATCCTGCGTAAAAGGTAAGGGCATTCAGACACTTTCTGGACTTTTGACTTAGAGAAGGAAGAAAACACTTAAATATTTTTCCTCTCCATTCCAGCCTTCTAACTTCATCATCGGAGGGTTATAGGCCGGCCTCCACCGGTCTTCACTCTGATTAATTTTGGTTTTACAGGACCCAGTTCTCAAAATTGACGAAGTCTGAAGATTTCCAACCCACTGATCTTCCAGAATTATCAGTTGGCGCCGTCTGTGGGGAACCGTAGTGGTCACTCTTGAACCTTTTTAGTTCTGCGAGTTCTTTCTCACAAGGAAGGGTTTGAGATGGTTCGGACTAGATCAAGGGCAACTAGCCCGGGTCCTCAACAGAGTAGGGATGCGTCGAGTAATCCCCATCGCGATCGACAATCTGCACCCAACCTGCAGGCCTCGTCTGTTCAGCATATGCAGTCGATGGCGGCTGCGATGGCGGAGTTAACTCGCCAGAATCAGGAGTTACGGAAAGAAGTTAACTTAAGAAGGCAGACACATCAAGAGCAAGATGAAGAAGGGCCAACCCAAGAGCAAGAGGGCAGGGAGAACTTTCATCGTGGGAGCCCATCAAGGGATACCACTTCACGAAGGGCATCTGACTTGAAGAGAGAGATGGATCAGATGAAGAAGGCTATGGACGAGATGAAGGAGAATATGAGGAGGGTAAATCCAGTGGAAGATTTGGTACATAGAACTGACTCTCCTTTTACGGCCTCCATCAACGGCCATCCCCTACCACCGAAATTTAAAATGCCTTCTTTGGATTCATACGATGGGAATCGGGATCCTTTCGATCACATTGCCACCTTCAAGACCACTATGCATTTACAAGGTGTTCCGGATGAAATAATGTGCAGAGCCTTTCCCACCACTCTCAAGGGTCCGGCCAGAGTATGGTTCAGCAAACTACCCCCAAATTCGGTGAGTTCCTTTGGAGAATTAAGCAAGTTGTTCGTTAATAACTTTATAGGGGGTCAGCGTCATAGACGATCCACGTCCAGTTTGTTAACGATAGAACAGGGGGAGAATGAAAGCTTGCGTTCCTTCATTACACGCTTCAATAGGGAAGCCCTGACCGTGGACGAGGTAGATGATAAGCTACTGCTGGCAGCCTTCCATAACGGAGTCAATTCAGATTTGTTCATACATAAACTCTATGAGAAGGAACCTCAGTCTATGGCAGAACTCGTCCATTCAGCCCAAAACTTTATGAATGCAGAAGATGCTATTATAGCTAAGAAGAGGAAGAGGGCTGAGAGGGTAGAATCAAATCCTTCTCGGCAGACCGACCAAGGTCCTCGTCCAAAGAAGGGACGAACGGAGGATAAGAAAGATCGAGAAAAGAGGGCAGGTCCGTCAACAAGGAATCAGCACTACACTCCTTTAAGTGTGCCACTTGAGCAGGTCCTCATGCAAATCAAAGACGAGCCTTCCTTAAAGTGGCCAGAGAAGATGAAGGGAGATCCCAATAAGCGCAATAGAAATAAATATTGTCGCTTCCACAGGGATCATGGGCACGACACGGACGAGTGTTTTGATCTGAAACAGCAGATTGAGAATCTCATCAGGCAAGGGAAGTTGAAAAATTTCCTAGGACGAGATTACAGAGACGAGAAACTAAAAGCCAAAGTAGAAGAACCGTCACGGCCACCGCTTGGAGAAATAAGAATCATTCTGGGGGGAAGTTCTGCAGGACAGTCGTCTAAGTCAAAGAAAGCCTACCTGAAAGCAGTGCAGAGTGTGCAGCTTTCTGGACGATCGCCAAATGCAGGGACCATGGACGAGCAAGCAATTACCTTCACGGACGAGGATGCAAAGAAAGTCCATCACCCTCATGATGATGCTATTGTTATCACTCTCCTTATTGCAGATTACAAGACAAGAAGGGTGTTGATTGATAATGGAAGTTCAGCTGATATCTTGTACTTTCCAGCTTTTCAGCAGATGAGACTGGGACGAGACTTACTCCGTCCAGCAAGCTCCCCCCTAGTTGGTTTTGGTGGAATGAAGGTGCAACCAGTAGGTAGTATTTCATTACCAGTGACGGTGGGGGCGTATCCGCAGCAAGTTACCATGGAAGTGAGTTTCCTCGTGGTTGATTGTTCGTCTTCCTACAATGCAATAATTGGGAGGCCAACCTTGAACAGATGGAAGGCAGTTACATCTACTTATCATTTGTCGGTCAAGTTCCCAACGGAACATGGGGTAGGCCAAGTACAAGGAGACCAATTAGCTGCAAGAGAGTGTTATCTGGCTATGCTGGCTGCGGACGAAGAGATTCAAGCAATGAATATCGAAGAAAGGAGGGTGACAGCAGAACCCATTGAGGCTTTGGAAAATGTTCCTTTAGATGATGATGACCCTGAGAGGTGTACCAGGGTTGGAGCAGATCTGGAAGCAACAATTAAGAAAGATCTAATTTGTTTTTTGAAAAGAAATAAGGATGTATTTGCTTGGAGTCACGAAGATATGCCGGGCATAGATCCCAGTGTTATTACCCATCGTCTGAGTGTATGCCCTTCCTCCAGGCCAGTGCGGCAAAAGAAAAGGGTGTTTGCTCCCGAGAGAGATATTGCCGTCAAGGAAGAAGTTCAGAAGCTGATTGTGGCAAAGTTCATTCGAGAGGTATACTATCCTGAGTGGCTGGCCAACGTGGTAATGGTCAAAAAAGCGAATGGCAAGTGGAGGATGTGCGTTGATTTCACTGACCTGAATAAGGCTTGCCCAAAGGACAGTTATCCATTACCACGCATTGATCAATTGGTAGACTCCACCGCCGGCCATAAGTTGCTCAGTTTCCTCGATGCCTTCTCTGGTTACAATCAAATTAGAATGGACGAGGCGGACCAAGAGAAGACGTCCTTTATCACTAGTCAGGGACTGTTCTGTTATGAAGTAATGCCATTCGGCCTAAAGAATGCTGGGGCGACATACCAACGCCTGGTCAACCACATGTTCCGTCCGCAGATCGGGAGGAATATGGAAGTGTACATAGATGATATGTTAGTGAAAACCCAAGACGAGGAGAAGCACTTGATCGATTTGCAGGAAACATTTGAAATTAAGGGAGTATGGCCAGATGAGCTTCCAGGCGTTCTGTGGGCATATAGAACGACAGTGAGAACTCCTACAGGAGAGACTCCTTTCAGGCTAGCATATGGATCCGAAGCAGTCATACCCGCTGAAGTGCACGTCGCCAATCATAGGGTGATGACCTACCAGGACGAATCTAATAAGGAACAACTACGTCTGAACCTCGACTTGATAGACGAGGTAAGGGCGGACGCCGAGCAAAGGATGGCAAGGTATAAAAATCTCATGGCTAGGAGATATGATGCAATGGTGAAACCAAGGCGATTCAACATAGGGGACCTTGTCTTAAAAAGGGTTTCCTTAGCAACAAAGAACCCAGCTCATGGGAAGTTGGGACCAAATTGGGAAGGCCCCTATAAAGTTGTCAATTGCAAAAGACAGGGTTCCTATTACTTAGAAACTCTTGATGGGAGGAAGTTGGAGCATCCATGGAATGTGGAACACTTGAGGAAGTATTACCAGTAGAATATCAGCCTGGACGAGCTCAGCAACTAAACTTTATTACTACTATTATTATATTATTTGGTGTGGTTTTGTTATGTTAAAGTTATGGACGGCATTATAGTTTATGTTTAAATAAAGGCATTGGCCTAAAGAGCCTGCCTCGTCTTTGAACAATACTTATGATATGAATGGTATTTGTGGAATATACATAATGTTGTGTAATTTACTAACTCCCATACTACATTCGTTTGAAGTTTACTTAAGGGATATAGTGAGAAGCCTTAAATCCCAAAGGGAAAAGCATTAAGGCATTCTCGTCCATATCAAAGGACGAAGCAAAACCTCAAATCCCAAAGGGAAAAGCATTAAGGCATCCTCGTCCATATCAAAGGACGAAGCAAAGCCTTAATTCCCAAGGGAACATTAGGGCGTCCTCGTCCTTGTCAGAGGACGAAGCAAAGCTTTAAATCCCAAGCAAACTCGTCCAAAGCGCTTTTGCTCATGTACTTAAAGGTAGCGTTTTAACTTGGATCATGGACGAGAGAAACATCTAGTTATATTTTACTTAAGGCTTTTCGTTAAAACAATCCAAAAAACGGACGAGTAAAATGAAAGCCTTAAGGTTCCAAAGCATAAAAAATTGGGCTTTTTGTTAAAACAATCCAAGTTATGGACGAGTGCAATGAAAGCCTTCAGTTTTTAAGAATAAAAATTAGCCAAGTCCATAAACAAGGCAGGCTGGTTTTTATCATCTTTAACAGGTCCCTAGACCAGTTATGTTGTATTGCTACCATGTCACATGAAGAAACTACATTTGAAATTCAAATAAAAATGGTAGACAAATATACACGCAGAATGGACGAAGTTGGACAAGTAAAATAAATAAAGCTCGTCCATACATATGCCACGAGAATAACATTTGAGTGTATCTAACGTTCACAAATAAAAACTTCTGCACAATAAACTTGTTTAAAACCTCGTCCTAAAATCATGGACGAGGAAAATGTATTGAGATTACATAGGTGGTCACAAAATGGATCAAACAGAAGTGCATAAAAAAAAGAAGTCTTTCTAGGGAGAAACGTTGGGGGCGTCCTGAGGGGGCAAAGTTGTAGCGTCATCTTCAACATTGACGTCGTCGGAGCCAGTCTGGACGAGAGAACTAGTGGCAGCAGCGTTCAGGTTAAGGAGAATAGAACTGAAGTCAACGTCAGGAAACCTTTCCACAGCTTCACTTCTGAAATCCTCAAACCCCGCTGCGTAATTAGTGTCCAAGACTTCAGTATACTGCGTGGACGACTTGAATTCAGCCACTGCATCCTCCTTTGCGTTGGAAAGAAGGGCATCATACTCGTCATTCTTCTTCTGTAAGGCCTCAAGACGAGAATCCTTCTCTGCAGCACTGTTTCTTAGCTCCTCAACCAATGTTTTCAGCTCCTTTACCTCGTCCGTGGTCTTACCAGCCACTTCAGCCCATTGCCTTGCCTCAGCTTTTAACTCCTGGACCCTCGTCTCTAGCAGGATCCTCGTCTTGTCCAACCCCGTTGCTTGCCTGGACGCTGCTATAAACTTTGACATCCCCTGTGAAAAAGAAACAAGTTAAAAACGAAAGGGAAAGAGAGACGAGGGAGGAAGGTAAATCATAGATTAGGACGAGGTATTACCTTGAAGAGATCATGAACACCAGAATGTTCAAAATCTCTAAGGGACATATCATAGCATACATTTATGTCCTCGTCCGTCACAGCCTGCTTAAAGCGTTCCCAAGCTAAGTCTTCATTCTCAATGATATTGGAGGGAGCCGTCCTGGGAGGCTGAGACGGAGTCGACACGGTCCTGGACGGAGTGGCTTGGGACGGAGTGGTCTCAGCTGGAGTGGACGAGTCCACATCAACTATTTGCGTAGGCCACTGAGACGAGGGAGGTTTGACCACTTGAGACAAGTTGGGCTTGGCCTTTTTACCTCGACGACTGGGGAGATTCCCCAAGTCTAAGTTCCTTGACAAGTTTTTCCTTTTCTCCCCAGTCGAAGGACGAGTCTGGACATCGCCTTCTGGACGATCACCCTCAGTAACCACCTCTTTTCCTCTATTTCCCTTCATCGTTGCCATCCCTTTTTATAAAGACAAAAAGAGGGAACATAAGATAAAAATACCTGTAAAAGCAAGGAACAAAATGCAAGGACGATAAAGACAACTTACTCTTTCTAACTGTGACCTCGTGTGCAATAGCCTCGTCGGACGGATTAGGACCTAAACCCCACTTGGCGAGGCGTCTAAGTGAGACCAAAGAGTGAAAGTCCCTATCCGCGTGAAGACGAGCTCTGTGGACGCGGTCACGGAAAAACTTGCTTAGGGACGGACGTTCAACAGCTGAAAAAATGAAAACATGCACTCCTGTTAATTGGCCGTTGATATTTAAGATGAATAAAGTATAAAGACACGAGTGAAAAAGAACAAGGGGAATGACTTACCTTCAGGACGAAGGTTTCCTAGGTCCCCAGTACAACGGCCAAACGAGTCCTGGCCAACGTCTACAGGGGTTCCAGCCCAGAAGCCAGAGACGAAGAAAAATTCCGTCTTCCATTTCCTGTCAGACGAGGCCAAGGACTTGATCAACCTACAGTCTTTGCCCCTGGCTGTAAATTGATAGAAGCCAGGGGATTGGTGTATCTCTGAAGGTTTGTAGCAGAAAAGGAACTCGTCCACAGTAAGAGGACGGTCCCTTCCAAATACTTCACTCCACAAAACTTGCATTGAGACAATTAGTCTCCATGCGTTTGGATTAAACTGACATATACCTAAACCTAACCTAGTTAACAACTCTCTAGTGAAGGCGTTTAATGGGAATCTCAAACCCCCCAAGAGGTAAGCTTCATAGACGCCAATCCCAAAGCGAGGGTTGCAACACCATTCTCCACGGACGGGTATTCTTGGGTTAAACTCGTCTGGAATTTGGTACCACTCCTTAAGGTTTTTTAGTCTCTGCTCGTCCGTCTTGGAGGGGATATCTATCGCACAACTATATACAGTAACTTCTTCTTCATCTAAGGTGTTAGGACGAGGGTCAAAGGATGAAGTACCAGCCCGAGACCCTGAGGCCTTCCTAAGTTGTTCTTGTATAACTTCTATGGGAAGCCCAGGGACGCCAGAGACGTACTCCTCGTCCGTGGTGTTCTCCCTACTACTGTCACTATCGCTACTAGAATTATAGCTACTCTCGTCATTATACTCGTCTATAGCCTTATCTATGCTATCGCTAGACGAGGAAAGTACAATGTCTACCATCTTGAACAAGAAAACTAAGGACGAGGAAAAGAGAAATACCTGGATCTAGGACGAAGGAAGGCTATAGACGCGTGAAGCTTCTAAACGAATATCTAAGACGAGGAAGGACAGGGAAAGAAATTTCAGAAATGTAGAGGGTACTGAAGGTATTCCACTATTTATAAGGAGAAAACTCAGGCATCTGAAGCGACATCACCCAGTCATTAAGGGACACGTGGCACACTCCTCGGGCAGATCAATCGACGAGATTTTTCCACCAACCAATTTTTGACACGTAGCACATATAATTGCTGCTAACATACCTTTTTTATCTTAGGACGACCCAATGAACAAGGGGGCAACTGATGATGCTACAAAATTATACTACCTCAAATTGTCCATATGGCTCGTCTATAGAAAGAGAAGAAAGATAAGAAGAGTGAGCATAGCCAAGTTGTGTCGTCCTTTCTTTGGGAATGGACGAGTAATGTCTCGTCCGTGTTTCCTTTGGGGGCGGACGAGTATGGTCTCGTCCGCCACAAAGGACGGACGAGTAACGCTTCCTCGTCCACCACAAAGGACGGACGAGCAAAGCATGGCCGTGTCATGGCTCGACCACCCTTAATTAGGGATAGACGAGCCAAGCGCCCTTAACCAAAAAGGATGGAAACCTCCATTGCTCGTAAAGAGGCATCGGTTCAGATGAAACGACGTCTAAAAGAAGTTACCTCCGATTTTGATGAACTCCTTAACAATAGGAGCGGTTATCAGAGCCAATAACCGTTCCACGCACTATATAAATGTAATCCTGCGTAAAAGGTAAGGGCATTCAGACACTTTCTGGACTTTTGACTTAGAGAAGGAAGAAAACACTTAAATATTTTTCCTCTCCATTCCAGCCTTCTAACTTCATCATCGGAGGGTTATAGGCCGGCCTCCACCGGTCTTCACTCTGATTAATTTTGGTTTTACAGGACCCAGTTCTCAAAATTGACGAAGTCTGAAGATTTCCAACCCACTGATCTTCCAGAATTATCAACTCCAATTCCACTAATGCCCAAGAAATGTGGACTCTCAATTGGTTACAAAGGGATGATTAAAAGAGTGACTTACACTCTCATACACACCACCTTTCAATGATGTTTTTCTCACATAGAAAATTCTGTACATTTTTCCCTTTTTATCTAACCAATTATCTAATTGGGCTGGCCTTTTAGGCCTTTCCAATTGGGCTTAAGTGTGTGGCTTGGAGTGGAACCAAAAGGGACCAATAAGACACTAGCTCCAATAGGCTTTGGGCTTTTTTTTCAACTCTTGACAAGTTCAAAGTTACCATTAACAATATTTAATACCACTATATAAATATAATTGCACTCTAGGTCTTATCTATAAATTATATCTCAAGACTTTATTATACATGCAACCCCTTCATAAAATATTCGTAGTAATACAAAGTCATTAATGTAGACTGCCACTTTGTAAATTACTACATCTTAATCCTTGAGTACCCGGTTTAATCCTTTAATGTTATTCATTATATATTTATGAAATCCAATTCCATAAATATATACTTTAGTCTTACTAAAGTGGTTAGGCCTAACTCTCTGAATAACAAACTCATTAAACTTATCTCAAGGGAATACTTTATATCTCCGTTAAGAGATTATGAATTCCATCTTGAGAATACATGTTGCATCAACACTAAATGTGGCTGCCCAACATACTGAGATTTTGACCATTACTATAGATCTCACTTCTGATATATCAAAACAACCTACACCTCATGATCAAGTCCATTATTCTCTTAGGATTAAGAATTCATGCAAATACAAGTCGTGAGATTTATTATTCATATGACAGTCATTAGGAAAATAATAAATCTCACAATGGTCCAGTTCAATATGTCTTAACTCTTAAAACATATTAACACATCAACTAGATGTCTCCACTTCCACGATTAAGACAAATCATCGTGGTTGATATGTTATAGTCTTTGTAGATGAAATGCCCAATTTCATCACCAACTACAAACTATAATTCTGAATTTACAAAGAACTTGTGATTTATATCTTCTGTGACTTTTCACATAAATCACATGCTATGCATCTCATGGACTAAATGATAATATCCAAATATTCATGTCCTAATATTCATGTTACCATTATTTCAGATAATAATAAAACAAATTCATTAAACACAATATTAAGTCATACATAATGTCATACATAATGTCATACACAATGTCAAACTTAATATCATACATAGCATCATACAATAGGATTTAAGGGCACTAATCCTAACAGCTAGGTGTCAATCTTTTAGCCCTATGCTAGGAACTCTGTTGGGATCGCTTTGGTGCCGTCCAAGCCACATTTCCCTAAGTTTTCCCATATGGGGTTCATGTGCTTGGTCCATGAACCAGAGAGAACCCATTTTTGGCATGAAAATGAACTGATTTTCAATTGTTCCAGGAGCTTCCATAGTCTGGTTATGGTTGCCCTTAGTCTTTGACCAAATGGGTTGGAGAAAAAAGGAGATACTGTTGGCTAAAGCTTCCCAGCCTTTTGTCATGTCACCTCAGCTTTGTGTCTCATGAAAAATGATGAAAATGAGCTTGGTAAGGAAGGGTTTAACCCCTGCTGGACACGTGTCCCTCTTCTGATCTGATTGGACAAGCTAGAGCCAATGGTGATGGGCTCCAACAGTTAGGTTATACTAAAGTTTGACTAGACAACTCACGTGAGCTTCATCTGTTGGGATTTGTATGAGAGCTGGGCTGCCTTAGCTGGGCTTTGTAGTTAAGCTTCTTTGGGCTGGTCAACCCTACAAAAGTGAATGGTTTTGTCATGGGTAATATACATGGGCTTTTGTAGTTAGTTGATTATGGGAAAATAAGCCTAATTTCCATAAATTTTGTAGAAGAAATATTTTTGAGAGATGAGTAATTATATTTCCCATGAGTGAGGAACTTTAGCATATGTAAAATTGGTGCCAAATTTGTATTTGGGCTTTTAGAAATAGTTGCCAAAATAGTATTTGGGCTTTGTGAAAATAGTGCCAAATTATCATTTAGGCTTTATGAAAATAATGCCAAATTATTATTTGTGCTTTATTAAAATAGGTGTTGATAATCCTGGAGAATCAGTGGGTTGAAAATCTTCAGGCTTCAACAATCTTAAAGGTTAAGTCCTGAAAAACCAAATTTAATCAGAGAAAAGACCGGTGAAGGCCAGTCTATGGTCCTCCAATGGTGAAGTTAGTAGGCTAGAATAGAGAGAAAAAATATTTCTAAGACTTTCTTCTTTTTTTGTAAAAGAAATCCCCATTCCTTACCTCTACGTAGAGAAGCGTTTATATAGTGCACATGGAACGGTTATTTACTCTGATAACTGTTCCTATTGTCGAGGAATTCACCAAAGTCGGAGGTAACTTCCATAACTTCCATGGAAGTTACTTTATCTGGACCGGTGCTTTATCACGAACAATGGAGGTTTCGGTTCATAGGTAAGATCCAAGTTTAAGTTCAAAATATTTGGCTCGTCCGTCCTTTATTAAGGACGGCTGTGCCTTGGCATAAACTATGCTTGCCTTGTCCGTCCCCAACTTATGACAGACGAGGCTTGATGGGTACGGATGAGGTAATTTTGTTGCGCCCTTCCTTCGTTCTTTTTCCTTGGACAAACCATATGGACGATTTTGGAGGTCACATTTTATAGCATCATCAGGTGTCAAATTAGTATTTGGGCTTTTAGAAATAGTTGCTAAAATAGTATTTGGGCTTTTAGAAATAGCTGCCAAAATAGTATTTGGGCTTTGTGAAAATAGTGTCAAATTATCATTTGGGCTTTGTGAAAATAGTGCCAAATTATCATTTAGAATTATTTAAAATAGGTGCCAAATTAGTATTTGGGCTTTTAGAAATAGTTGCTAAAATAGTATTTAGGCTTTTAGATATTGCTGCCAAAATAGTATTTGGGCTTTGTGAAAATAGTGCCAAATTATCATTTGGGCTTTATGAAAATAGTGTCAAATTATTATTTAGAATTATTTAGAATAGGTGCCAAATTAGTATTTGGGCTTTATAAAATAGGTGTCAAATTAGTATTTGGGCTATTGTAAAATAATTTGAGATTTTGTAAAAATATTGCCGTATAGCAACAGGCTTTGTAAAGGGTGCCATATTGCAACAGGGTTTGTAAGAGTGCTGTGTAGTAACGAGCTTTAGAGGTGTCATGTAGCAATAGGCTTTGTAAAGGTGTCATGTAGCAACGGGCTTTAGAGGTGCTATGTAGCAACGGGCTTTGTGTTGCAATGGGCTTTGTAAAAGTGCCGTGTAGCAACGGGCTTTAAAGGTGTCGTGTAGCAACAGACTTTGTAAAGATGCCGTGTAGTAACGGATTTTGTAAAGGTGTCATGTAGCAATGGGCTTTATAAGAGAGTTTTGTTGGACTTTTTGGCTTTGCCAACAAGTTAAATGATTTTGGGCTTTTTTGTGGAGATAGTGTAATTTTGTGGCCCAATTTTGGTAATAATGTGACAAGTAATTTTTGTGGAAAATCTAAGTTGGATAATATGTGGGATATAATGGGCAATATTTGTGAGAGAGCCCAAGGTAATTTATGGGGCTTATATAGGAAGTATTTGTGGGAGCCCAAGTTGGGAAATAATGGGGGAAATATTTATGTGGGCTCAAAATAGCTTATGGGCTCGTGTGGGTATATATTTCTATTAGTGGGCTAATGAAATTAGGGCCCAAAAATTTGTACCTCAACACTCTTTAATTGTTAAATTGCTTCTTTCCAATCTCCACTACTTTCAAATTCTAACTTTTAACACAAGTATAATAAATTTGTGTAGAAATTACTCCAAGCGTTGAAACTATGATCCTATTAACTTTGAAGTTTTTCATGAGAATGCAAATTGGGTATTAGAGGATGAGCCAACAAATTTGATAGTGGAGGAATTGGAGACCTTCCAAAATGAATTAGCAGCTTGTACAATCCAAGAAAACGAAAATGATATTGGTTAGGTTGTTACATTAATTACAAAATTCACTTATTCTAGTGCATGTATTTTCTTTTTATTTCATTTGTGGCCTTATACAAGAGTTTAAACGTATGTAGATAACTTGAACTTGGAAGAGTTGGTCGAAGATGCTGACAATGATAATGATGATGGAGATCCTAGTAACCAATATGAAGCTAGGAGTGAGGAGCCTAATGAAAACAGAGAATCTAATAATGAGGCTGGTGTTGGAATTTTTAATGAAGATAGAGTTTCAAGTTTAAGCCCGGGTCATAATCCATGGGATTGGAGTAATTGGAACAACCAGCGAGAGACTGAGAGAAATTAGCATTAGAGTTTAAGTTATAGAATTTTTCCTTGTGAATTTTATAGAATTTCTAATGCTATTTTTTAGGAAACATTGATTTTGAATTATAATGGTGAGTTTAATTTAGACATATGCCTATTTGTTTTTCTTTTTTTCAATTTACATATTCAGGTTATGATTTCTCAAACTTAATTTTATAAATATTTAATTTTTAAATTTTTTTTATTTAACCCTGCAGTTCAACCGATGACCCACTGGTTAAACCAATGACCTAGTGACCCAGCTCATAGACCGGGTCACCGTCTGGGCTAGGTTTAATAATTATGCTCTCATGTAAGCTTCAGCCCATTTCATTTTTTTAGCATACATTTCATGCAATCATTCATGGTTATGTAAATTGTGTTTGTCAACCATTTTCTTCCACATGTCTTCAAATTCATTTGGTGTAACATACTATACCATACACTTGATTGAACTTTCATACACTTCCTATACTTTCATATACTTCCTTTTTATGTAGATTTGCAAAAGCATTCATTTCAAGATGCCACACACAAGGATGATGTCAAGACTCTAGAAAAACCATTTTAATAGTTTTACTCATTGCTTTGTCCTCATCTGTCACGACTGAAATATGAATCTTATTGTTCATTAGTACAAGCATATTTTGCAACACCTAATTATATGTTTCAATGGTCTCATCAACCAATAGTCCATAACCAAATACTAGAGTCAACTAGTGGCAATTAGCTCCTACCAATATAACAAGGGGTTTTTGGTATACATTCATCTTATATGTTGTATCAAATGCGACTACATCTCCAAAACATGCATAATCTAAATGACTTTGAGAATCTGTCCAAAATAGATTGGCCAAATGGATTTCTTTATCAATAGTGTACTGAAAAAAAAAAATGACTTGTCCATATCTGCTTTGGCTTGTAAATATGCCAAAGCACATTTAGCATCACCATCACGCATATTGGAATTACGATCTGCCACTATATGGTTCTCGTATCCTCCAACTTGTTGGATCAAATGGTCCAGGATTTGATTTGATTTGATTTGACCCCAATATTATGCAATGATATAATCTGAGCCTTGTCGAAATCCTTAATAGTCCTATGTGAACAAAGAAATTGAGTTTCAAATTGAGTAAGTAAGTTGTGATTATGCTCCCTTTTAAACTCTCCTACAACCCATTTATTTGACTTACGATCAAACCTAATACAAAAAGCGGCTTTGCAACCACTTCTTGTTATTGGTCTTACCTCTCGCATGAAATTTAACTTTACATAATTTTTTCTTGTTCACAATCTTCTTCTTTTTTTGCACAAACCCATCTTCTAGAGGTCACGATGTTATTTTTATTATGTTTTATCTCATCTTTGCGAATAATAAAGCCAACCAACTTCACATGTGTGTTATAAAATTCTCCACCATCATCTAGGGAACTAAATTTCAAACCAATTGCTTGGGAATTTGTCAACTGATCTGTTCCTTTGTTGAGAATAGTGCTCTAGTGTTTTTCCAAATTTTTTGAGTAGCATCACCACTGCCTTTTTGTACCATATCACATTCATTATCTATTATATTATTACCACCCTTGCCAACATCATCATTCAAATCAACGAACACAATTTTCCCTTTGTTCTTTATATTATGATACATGTGGACCAATATATTATTTCTATAAAAAAAAGATATAAACTTCTCCATAAAAAAAAAAATAAAAAAGGGGGGGAAATTGCACTTTACCCACCTGTGGTTTGGCCCGTTTTAACAGTGTCTACCTGTGGTTTAAAAATTGTCACTTAACCCACCTGAGGTGGCCTCCATTAGACCGCCGTTACCCACCTCTACCCTTTCCATTAGAAAATCCTCTTTACTATATAAACCAAATTAGAACCAAATAGAACCAAATAAATAAATAAAGGATAGAGCTCTCTCCCTATCTCTCTACCTTAGAACCCCAAACCCATTTTCTCTATATCAACTTGATCTTCAACCATGGACTTGGAATCTAATTATGAAATTGCCCCCACTGCCAATTTCATCTACTCCTGCAACTTCACCAGGGTCGCTTTACAAGTAACGCTGAATAAACCAACCAAAAAAAAAATTCCTAAAACCCTAGAAATTATCTCTTGTTTTTTAATCATCTATTTGGCTTCCAAGAAAACCAAAAGGAAAATATAATTTTCTTTTGATGGAATTGAAAAAAATTCACTGAACAAAAGGAAAAAAATAATAATAATAATAACAAAAGCTCTTAGAGAGATTGCAGAAATTCGGTGTATTTATTCTCTAATTGGTTGCTGAGAAACTGAAGGAAAGGAAAATTGAAAGTTAGTGTGTGTTAGTGAGAATTTAAGTTTGATTAGTTTGCTAGTTTTGGTCGCTTTCTTCAAAGTTTCTAGGGAGATTTTGGAAATTTTATTTCCTTATTCTCTGTTTGTTTCCTAAGAAAATGAAGGAAAAGAAATAAAAGGTTACCGTGTCAATGAAATTTAAATGTGATTAGTTTACTTGCTTCAGTTAATTTCGAAGAGATTATTGAAATTATGTTTCTTCATTCTCTGTTTGTTTGTTGAGAAATTGAAGAAAAGGAAAAGAAAAAAATTGTTGTAACTGAAAGAGTGAATTTTGAATGCGATTAATTTACTAGTTTCAATGAATTTCTTTAATTTTTCATTAAGAAATTACGTTCAAATTCTATTCCTAAATTTCTATCTGTGATCAAAGAGAGAGGTTTAGGGTTTATATAGTAAAGAGGATTTTTTAATGGAAATGACAAAGGTGGGTAACAGGGATCTAACAGAGGCCACCTCAAGTGGGTTAAGTGACAACTTTTAAACCACGAGTGGGCATTGTTAAAACGGGCCAAACCACAGGTGGGTAAAATGTAATTTCCCCAAAAAAAAATAATAAAACATAACTCAAACCATGGCAGCAAGTAATGCCAATAATTATTATCAAGCATTAAAAATATTAATACATAACCATTTGCTTTCATTGATAATGTATAAGTTTTGAATAACTTCAATTTGAACCTTTCTCACTCAAAAATCATGGGCAATTAATTTTACATAGGGATTTAAAAAGAAACAAACCTTCTTACTTAAGTTAATGTTTAATGATGATGAATCCAATAATGTACTTCAAGGTGATACCCATAACAAGCCCATAAAAAATGATAACTTAGATACAATGTGTAGGTATTTGACTATTATAAATTAAAATTCTTTATCTTCAAGAAGGTGCTGATGGGACAAGGATCAACACCAGCAATCTAGTCTACTCGTGGAGAGTAGAGATGAAGGAGAAGGATAGTATAAAATAGAAAGAAGACCCTAAAGGAAGGGGATCGAGAAATTAAGAGAAAAACACTATAGCAACCAAGAGTTGAACTTGTAATCAAATTTGAGAGAAATATATAAGAACAAATCTCCTCAGATTATGCTGAGGACGATTTTCTTTAGGTTAAACCAGTCTATCTTTATTTTCTTGTCATCTGAATCTATTTTACTTGTTGTTTAAGAATGAGGCCTTAATATGTAAGGTATTCTCATCCAGCTTAGGGCCTGTGGCGATGAGGTGATTTGATGGCCTGTGTACAAGTTCTCACATAGTTTGGATCTCATTTTATTATGTGCAATAGGGTTCCTCGGCCTTTATTCACTGTTGTCCATGTCCATGCGAGAAGGGGAGACCCTGAAAACGTACTCAGAACTGTGAGATGTTCAATGAGATCGATGGGAACTTTGATGATGTGGCTATAAGGACTTTCAAGGTTGGCTTGCCTACTGAGCATGATTTAAGAAAGTCCTTAACCAAGAAGCTGATAAGGAGTGTGCGTTGGCTTATGGACCGTATAGACGAATACAAGCGAGTTAAGGAAGACCAGTAGGAAAGGAAGGGAAAGGCTAAGGTCATCCCTCAGGACAGGAGGGATTTCAGGTTAGACAAATACAATAATAACAAACCCCAAAGGGATTTTCCTGGGCAATCTGGGTCTACGGCCCCTCAGGTGGTTAACACGGTGTTCCGAGAAGTCTTGGAAAAGATCAAGAATGAGCCATACTTCAAATAGCCAAGAAAGATGGGAGGAGATCCCATAAGGCACAACCAAAGCCTTCATTGCCAATACCACTAGGAATGAGGACATACCACCGAGGATTGTAGGACTTTGTGAAATCATCTAAAGCAACTGGTCAGGGATAGAAGGTTAAAACTGTTTTTATATTGATCCACCAGGAAGGGAAGCCAGACAAGGTCAAGGGCTCAAGGAAATGCTTCTTCAAGGCCCCCTTTGGGTACAATCAGTGTTATCCTTGCTACGCCGGAGAGAACTGGTTCTCACCCCTCCAGGGTGATGTTTGTAGCTAGGCCATCTATCGAGGAATCTGACCCAGAGCCGAAGAGAGCTAAGGTAGAGATCCATCCAATATTGAGTTTCTCAGATGAGGACAAGGTGTGTACCATATAGCCACATAACAACGCTCTAGTGGTTACCCTCAAGATAGGAAGCTATGATGTGAAAAGGGAGTTGATAGATCAGGGCAGTGGTGCGAAGATCATGTACGCTGATCTGTACAAGGGGCTAAAGTTGAGACCTGAGGATTTAACACATTATGATTCACCTTTGGTAGGCTTTGATGGGAAAATTGTCATTCCAAGGGGTCAGATCAGGTTACCGATACAAGCAGGGTCAGAAGTGGTTGAGGTTGACTTCATCATGGTAAATGCTTACTATTAGAACATATGTGAATCACTTGTTAGGAACATATGTTACTATTTTATGTAATTGGCTAATCCTTTGACAAAACGCACTTTACTTGTATTTGGGTAGATCTAGGATATGTTCAATACTTCAAGAAATAGTATTTCAAGATCAAGTGTTGAAGATATGCAAGTTTGTCCAAGATTTTAGCTAAAGAAGTGTCTGTCATTAAAACTCAACAGTTAGCCATCTATCGAGCTTAAGAAGCTATTCCAACCCTGTGGCTCGACAGCAGCTCGACAGATAGGCATTTGTTGAGGTTTATGAAAAATAGAATTTCAAATCTGTTTTAACTCTAATCCATGATTATATGTTTAGACTTTCTTTTCTCACAACCCTAGACATATAAAAGGATTATTTTAAGGACCATCAAAGAGGACACAAGTTGCACAAGTGTTGAGCAAAGTTTGTTCAAGCAAATTGTGACCAGAGATAGAGTTTTGCCTAGTTCATCATTCTTGTAGAAGTTGTTGTGTTTGTGCACTAGGGTTTTGTAACCAAGCATCTTCTTGATCTTCATCGTGAATGAACTGAAGAACTTTGTAGCCAACAACCTTCTCTAATTAGTGATTGAAGTTGCGTACTGGGATCCGCGCAATTGGTTAGTCATGTACTGGGAGCCGTATATCAAAAGGAGAAATTGTCACTATAGAACAAGTTCAATTGGGTATTGGGGTAAGAGTTCAACTGTAGTTTGATATAAGGTACTGGGATTCCTTTACTTGTAACCGCTTGTTGTGATAATAGTGGAGTTTCGGGAGCGGTGACCTTAAAATCACCCGGTGGGATTTTTGTCGTGTAGGTTTTCCACATTCGTAAACAAATCACTATGTCAATTTATTTTCTGTTGCATACTTAGTTTAATTGGTGATTTATTTGTGCTACCATGCGTTTGCATATTAATTTGATTAATTAATAAACTTGGCTAATTAATCAATTAATTTATCACAATGAGTCAATTCGTTTTTGGCCTATCACTTACTCCCCTGCACCGCCATTATGGCAAGGCTTTGGCTTCATGCCTTAGGAGCTATTTCTTCCACCCTACATTTAAAGGTGAAGTATCCATCTGAAAACCAAATTGAAGAGCTAGTTGGGAGCAAGTCTGTGGCTAGGCAATGCTTAGTGGCTGCAATTATGCATCAGCATGGAGTTGAGTCCTTGGCCTCTACTAAGGGGAGTTCATAGCAATCAAGGATCCCAGCGCTATCTGTGGATGTTGAGTTAGAAAGGGTAAAGTGCGAGAAGCTAGAGGAGATCATTTTAAATGGTGACCCAGAGAAGTTTTTTTAGGTTGGAGCTCAACTACCACCTCAAGAGAAGGAAGAGTTGCTCATGTTTCTTAGGAGGAATATTGATGTGTTCACATGGAATGCTTATGAAGCTCCAGGGGTCGATCTAGACTTCATTTTCCATCATGTAAACATAAATCCGGCTGTCCTCCCTAGGAAGCAACCACCTCGATGCTCGTCTAAAGAACACTTTGATGCTGTAAAGGAGGAGGTGAACAAGCTTAAGTAGGCGGGGCTATTAAGGAAGTGTTCTACCCTGACTAGCTAGCCAATACTGTGGTTGTGAAGAAGAAGAGTGGAAAGTGGTGAGTATGTGTGGACTTCATAAATTTGAACAAGGCCTGCCCAAAAGATCCTTTCCCCATACCTCGAATAGACCAGCTGATGGACGCAACTGTAGGCCATCCTCGGATGAGCTTTTTGGAAACTTTTCAAGGGTACCACCAAATACCTTCGGCTTTGGACGATAAAGAGAAGACAGCTTTCGTTACTCCTATTGGGAATTACCACTACAAGGTGATGCCCTTTGGCTTAAAGAATATGAGATCTACATATCAAAGGATGATGACTAGGATGTTTGAGTCACAGCTAGGAAAAAACATTGAGATTTACATTGATGATATGCTAGTGAAGAGTAAGTTGGAGTTTGAGCACGTTAACGACCTCGAGAATATCTTTGAGATATTGAGGAAACACAATCTATGCCTTAAAGCTTCTAAATGCTCTTTTGGTGTTGGTTCAGGAAAGTTTTTGGGGTACATGGTCACTCACTGTTGAATTGAAGTCAATCCTGACCAAATTAGAGCAATAACAGTTTATGGCCACCTCGGAATCCCAAAGAGGTCCAGAAGTTGACAGGATGACTGCTGCTCTAAACCGATTCATTTCTCGGTCAGCAGATAGGTGTAAACCTTTCTTCCAGTTGTTAAACAAATGTAAGGGATTTGAATGGATAGAGAAGTGTGTCCTGGCCTTCAAGCAGTTGAAGGAATACCTTTCTCGACCACCCATTATGTCCAGGCCAGAAGTGGATGAGGTTTTGTTTGTTTACATCATTGTGGCATCCCATGCGGTGAGCCTGGTGCTGATACGGCTCGATAGTTGTATACAAAGATCAGTTTATTATGTGAGCAAGTCATTGCATAAGGCCGAGGTGCATTACTTACCACTGGAAAATACCATTCTAGCAACGGTGCATACTACACGTAAGCTCCCCTACTATTTCCATTCCCATATAGTTTTTGTTCTAACCCAACTTCCGCTCAAAACTCTACCTCGGAGTGCTAATTACACGGGGTGGATTCCAAGAAGGGTACGATCCTAGGGACTTTTGATATCAAGTAAATGCCCTGCACCTCTGTCAAGGGTCAAGTTCTCGTAGACTTGGTAGCCGAGTTTGTTAAATCTCCATTGGAAGAAGAAGCTCAGAAGCAGAACATGGATGAAAAATCAGTTGGCATGGTCTCCTTGCACGAACCTTTATCCTGGAAAGTGTACGTTGATGATGCAACAAACCAAAGAGGATCGGGAGTGGGGCTAGTCATAACTTTTCCTGAGAAGATCATTATTGAAAAATCCTTGAGGTTGGGTTTCTCGGCCATAAATAATGAAGCTGAGTATGAAGTCCTATTGGTAAGGATGACTATGGTTCAAAAAATGGGAGAAAAAACAGTAAAGATGCTTTCAGATTCGAGGTTGGTGGTAGGCCAAGTAGAAGGAGAGTTGAAGGCCAAAGATCCGAGAATGCAAGAATACTTGAATCAAGTTAGACACTTGCAATCAGGTTTTAAGTCTTTCACTTTATAACAGATTCCTAGAAGCAGAAATACACATGCTAACTCTCTTGCCACGCTCGCCACCTCCTCGGCAGAAGATTTACCTTAGGTTATCCTTGTGGAAGACTTATGTAAACCTATTGAAATGAGGAGGAGGATGGTCCATATTCATCAAGTCTAAGTGGACCTAGTTAGATGGATTCTATTATACTATTGCTTAAAGAGGACATCGTGCTCGAAGAGAAGTCCAAAGCCAACAAGATACGGAGAAAGGCTCCTCGGTTTTAGCTGTCCGAGGATGAAAAGTTGTACAAACGCTCCTCTTTTGGGCTGAATCTGCTGTGCATACATCTTGAGGCAGTTGAACTACTACTAGAAGAATTACATGAGGGGATTTGTGAAAGCCATATAGGAGGCAGATCCCTATCTCATAGGGCCCTCACTTAGGGATATTGGTGGTCGAATATGCAAAGGGAAGCACAAGAGTATGTGAAGAAGTGCGACCAATGCCAAAGATCTCCAAACATTCACCAACCAGGAGGTGTCCCAAACCCACTGGCCATCCCTTGGCCTTTTACTCAATGGGGCTTGGATATTGTAGGGCCCTTCCCTAAGGCAGTAGGGAATATGAGATGGTTGCTGGTTGGCATGGATTTCTTCACCAAATAGGTTGAAGCTAAACCCTTAGAAAATATTAGGGATATGGATGCCAAAAGATTTGTCTGAAAAAATATTGTCACTCAGTTTGGAATCCCTCGTATACTCATCTCGAACAATGGACTTCAGTTTGATAACAAAGCCTTAAAGAGGTATTGCTGTGACCTGGGCATAACAAATAGATATTCCACCCTGGCATATCCACAGGGGAAGGTGTCAATAAGGTCATAATAAATGGGCTCAAAAAGAGACTGGATGACGCAAAAAAAAAAAAAAAAAAAAAAAAGGGTGGAAAAGTTGCCACACGTCCTTTGGATACTAGACTACACCTCGTAGGTCCACTGGGGTGACTCCATTTTTAATGACTTATAGGGCCGAGGCTATGATTCCTCTAGAGACAGGATTTCCAATGCTGAGGATAAGCTCTTTTGCTTCGAGCAGCAATGATGGGCTATTAGAAAAGAGTTTAGATTTAATTGAAAAGTGAAGGGAAAATGCTATGGTTTAGCTGGTGTACTATCAACATAAGCTCAAGCAGGAGTACGACTCAAATGTAAGGTTGATGCCACTAGTTCCTGGAGACTTGGTGTTAAGAAAGGTTTTGAGTACTGCCAAGAACCCAACCTAGGGAAAGTTAGGGCCCAACTAGGAAGGGCCATATCACATCACATCAGTGGCTAGAATAGATGCATACCATCTTGAAGACTTAGATAAAAAAAGGTTGTACCACGCCCCTAGAATGTAAACAACCTAAGAAGGTATTATTATTAATGAAAGATTTTTTTTACCATATTTGGTTTTATTATATTATGCGTTATGCATCCTACTATTTGTTTGAGTATCAAACAAAAACCTTGGTCATGCCTGGCTCCTCAAACTACATACCTTGGGTAAATTGATATTTTTTTGTTAACTATCAAGTATTAAAAAAAACATTGGTTATGCCTGGCTCCTCGGACCATATGCTTTGGGTAAATTAATACTTCCTAACATCCATCTAAGTGTTAAACAGAACCTTAGTTATATCTGGTTCCTCGAACCAGCTACTTTAGGTAAATTAATGTTTCATATCATTTTTCTAAGTATCAAATAGAACCTTAGTCATGCCTGACTCCTCGGACCACATACCTTGGGTAAATTGATTTTTTGGGTTAACTATCTAAGTATTAAACAGAAACTTAACTATGACTGGCTTCTCGAACCACATGCTTTGGGTAAATTAATACTTCTTGACATCCATCTAAGTATTAAACAGAACCTCAGTTATGTCTAGTTTCTCGAACCACATGCTTTGGGTAAATTAATACTTCCAACCATTTTTCTAAGTATCAATTAGAAACCTTGGTCACTCTTAGCTCCTCGGACCACATACTTTGGGTAAATTAATATTTTTAAATCACTGTTCTAAGTGTTAAACAGAAACTTTGCTATGCCTGTCTCCTCATATCACATGCTTTGGATAAATTAATACTTCCTATTATTTTTCTAAGTATCAAACAGAACTTGAGTTTTATCTGACTCCTCAGACCACTTGTCTTGAGTAAGTTAATACTTCCTACAGATTATTTAAAGGTCTGATAGGATCATCCATTCTAAATAATATAGATTTTCATTGAAATGGCATGACCAATTGCATGCCCATGAGCATCAATTAAAGCATTTGGGATTATATTCATGATCTATGTAAGAGCTGATTATTGTATCTAGCTCCTTAAACTTAGTAATGGAAGGAAAGCTAGATGGAGTCTGACATGAATTGGCACTTTACCATTTATATACATGATTGGAGTTGTACCTCACCTCTAGGTTAGTTAAGTGTTCAATAAGACACAAACTATGTTAAGATCAATACAAACATCAAAGATATGAAAGAAAAACTTATAGTTATCATTGATCTGAGCCTTAGGAAGAGGCAAAGTTGATTACAAAAGATCAAATTGAATTACAAGTTCTAGGAATAAATAAAAAATTAAAAAATAATAATAATAAAAAACAACAATAACAACAAAAGACAATTTATGGTTTCATCTTTATTACAAGTTCATCTTTTGGAGTCTTGGTGGGCTGGGTGGCTGCTTCTGCCGAGGATGCTAGGCCCTTACCCTTGGGGTCTTCCTTAGCAAGAATAAGGAGAGTTGCCAAAACCAACTCTAGGTTTTGAGAGACCACTCCTTCCTTGGAAGAATCCTTAGGTGTGTTCGAGAGCTTGGTCATCTCGGGGGCGACCTCCTTAGGAACTTCTTTCTCTTTATCAGCTAGGCTTGCTCTACCACTTCCTAAGGACTGTTGGAGTGAAGAAGGTCCTTGGATGAAGCCTCTTCAATAGGCCTTGCAACGTTGGGGATTGCATCATCTGGGGCAGCTGAGGAGCCTAGCGCCTAGATTGCAGGGGGGTAGTACACATTCTCCACTCTTCTAAGTGCTAAGGAAGCCTTAACCCCTACCAGGTTAAGAGCCTCATTCCACACTTGGAGGCAGTATGCTCTACACACCCTCAAGACCTCGGTCTAGAGGGCCTCCTTGGTCTCAACTACCCCCACACCGTAGCCTTCTTTTTCAGCTTGATCCTTGGCCTTCTCAGCATCCTCTAGTTTTTTCTTTAGTAGCTTAACTTGTTCTCTAGCAGCAACAAGCACATCCTCAGTCAGGCAGAGTTGCTTACATTGAGTCTCCGCCTGCCTCTCCGCCCCATCTAGTGCTGTCTCGGCACTTTTCCTACCCTTTTCTACCTTGGCGAGCTTAGCATCAAACTCCTTTAACCTCTTCTCGACCACCTTGAAGGCCTCAACAACAGCAACTCGCCTACCCTCCTCATCCTTCATTTTTTGGAGGGAAGCATCCACCAACTCCTCAGCTCTAAAAACAGCTTGGATAGCTTGCAAAGGAAACTTGGTAGTTAGTATTAAAAATTAAAAAAATAAATAAATAAATTATAAAAAAAAAAAAAAAAAAAAGATGTAATAAAAATATATAATAAAAAAAAAAAAAAAAAACATTAAGCTTAAAGGGCTTACCATAGCAATGTCTCTTTTTAGACTTAGAAACATCTCGTGCTTCTTCATGGTCCTCAAGTCGACCATGTCCTCGGGTAGTAGCAAAGCTTACTCTACAGCATCTGCTACAGACACAGCCTTTCCCCTTTGAAAGTCACTGATTGATGAGTTCGCAGGGAGAGGGGACCCATCTAGCACCAAAGGCAGGTTCCAATTTAGAACCCTAGCGCGAAGATCTCATCCCTTGTCTCCGGGTGCCCCATCGCCTAGGGACTTTGTCTGGGTAATCTTGGCCCCCTTTTAAGGCTCCATTTCTTTAAAGATGCCACCTTGACCTTCTTCCACCACATCCTTCCCCTTCTGCTATCTTTTACTCTTCTTATCGGTAATCTCTTGCTAAAGGTCATGAGAAGGGGTAAGAGAGGGAGGTTTAGCTTGAGCAACCGCCTCGAGTGCCTTTCCCCCAACTTGGGACTCCATCACTTCCATAAGGCTGGCCCTGGGTTTGCATTGTATCCCCATAGCTTCCAGGATAGAAGAATCCCCTTGAATCTAGCTTACTTTGGCTAGGGGGAGGTGACTGAAATCATTGGTGAAAGCCTATGGGGACTAAGGTTGGTTGAACACCTCAAAGTCGTCCTCGGAGTCAAACACTTTGACCACTTGTTCTTCTTCTTCTTCTACTTCTTCTTCTTCTTCTTCTTCTTCTTTTCCTTCCTCTTCTTTTTCTTTGACGGCTAGTTATGAAGGGGTGGCCTCGTCCTTGGCTTTGAACGAAAGGATCGATTCTACCTTTAGTACGCCTTGAGGTACAAGGCCCAGATTTGGGAAGCCTGGCTCAACTATGTTAATCTGGTGTAGGCGAGGGTCCTTTGCTCTTATTATGCACTTTGGCTCCTAGAAACTTGATGAGAGCGGGGTGTACTCAAGGATCAGGTGGGCCACTCGGAGTTGACCGTCCTTGTGTACAAACACCTCGACTTATAGTATTTTTTCTAAGCTTTGCTTGTTGACAAGATTGAAGTTAAGAATAGTGGCATAATGATCTGCAAAACAGTTAAAAAACACAATCAGGAAAAAAAGAACGATGCAAATCAAGAGAAATTTCAAGTATCATCACAAAAAGAAGAAAGTAGGTACAAAATGTTTCAATGTGAAGAAAGGCTAACTTTGAAGAAATAAACCTAAACCTAAAACCCCACCTGGTCGCCCCTCTCTTGTCAAGCAGGGGAGGCCATCGTGCCATTCCCTCGAAATGATCAAGAAATCCTTGTTCATGCCCTTGTTGGTATCGAGGATGCAGGAGATAAGTCTACCCTTGAGGTGTCTAGCTTTTAGGAAGTACCCCTGCCCTTTCAGGTGGTGAAGATTTTAGACCTAATTGACATCGTGGTGGATGAGGTTGAGGCCAATTTTTTCATTTAGGGTGTCAACACTACCTAATATTCTAAACATGTTGAGGGCACATTAGGTGGGAGCTAGCCTATGAGCCTTTAGGTAATCCCTAGTTACTATACCCATAGAGATTCTCATCCTTCCCTTTATGAAGGCGATCATTGGGATAACCACCTCTCCCTCCCGCCTAGCCGTTTTCCATTCTCCCTCCTTAGAATACCTAATGGAGATTCCTGGCGGGATCCTATACAGGGCTTTGAAGCTCTCTATAGCCTCCTCAAAGTCTACCAGATAGGCAAACCTACCCATTCCTAAGAGAGGTTTAAAGATACTAAAAAGATAAAGAAAGGGAAGAAGAGACGAGGAGAAAAAGACAAAGAAAAGAAAAGTAGATGGAAAATAAATGGAAAGATTTGTGAAGACTTACACAAAAAGGAAAACTCTCTTCGGACTGGCTCTTGGTAAGTGTGAGGGCACGAGTAAATTGGGTAAGTTTGCAGGTTCAGTGTATGAGTGCTAAAGTGAGAAGAACGATTGATTCGGGCAGTACTTATATCAAAAAGATAGTTGTAAGCTGGAAAATTCCCACCCGGGTTCTAGCAAAATCCTCAACCGTGGGATCAGCATAGTGCCATAGAACGTGAGGAACATAGAGCTGTAAAAATTTAATAAGGGTGCGTCTCGTATGTTGAAGCGTCAGGAGTGTGCCTTGGGCAGTTAAAAGGGCATTTGCGCAGCTAGAGGTGATGTATGATGGGCACAGAGTAACTATAGTGACATCGAAATCCTTATTTCTTCCCGAGAAGCCCGAAAGAATAATTTTGAAGGGCTATTGTAGGGGTGATAGGCCCAAGAATACATATCTATGTATATATTGGGTCAAGGGCCCAATTTGAGGATATTAAGTAGTCTAAGGACAAGTATACATCTTCCTAAGAATCCGTGTTGGTAAATAAAGAGGTGAAGTCTGATCATGATCATCCAAGAAGGCAGTCCGAGGAGGAATGCTTCCTCAGCTGAGTAAAGCCAAGGTCAGAAGGTGGAGTTTGACATCAAGAGCAACATTCTGGACGATTCCACCAATGAGGATAAGTATCAAGAAGGAACAGGACAGAGGGAGGCCATAAAATATCTAAAGGGAAAGCTGCTACCACTGCATTAAACACTCTGCAGCTAACTCTCTGGCCACATTAATGAAAAAATGATACCTAAATAGTATCTTTCAGCCTTACAGCGACTCCCCAAGGACTTCAAGAAGGTGCTGATGGGACAAGGGTTAAGACTAGCAATTTAGTCTACACCTAGAAAGTAGAGATGAAGGAGAAGGATAGTGTAAAATAGAAAGAAGATCTTAAGGGAAGGGGATCGAGAAATTAAGAGAAAAATACGGTAGTAAACAAGAGTTGAACTTGTAATCAAATTTGAGAGAAATATATAAGAATTGTTCTCCTCAGATTGTACCGAGGATGATTTTTTTATGTTAAACCAGTCTATCTTCTTTTCTTGTCATCTGAATTCATTTTACTTGTTGTCTGATTCATTAAAGCCCAATTTTCCAAACCACTCTACAAATTCATTGTATTAGGCTTTTTGGGCCTAAGTTTATCCATCCTTTGAGTTAGGAACTGAAATTGCGTCCTTACAAGTACTTAACTGCTAAAGGGTTTTTTTTATTTGTTTGTGTTTTTTATATATGCATCTCCTTTCTAGTAAGGACAAAATTATTTTGTTTAAAATTTTTTAAAGGGGCAGGTTGTTTTTTTTTTTTTTTTTTGGGTAAAATTTGTTAATTGAGCTTAATTGTTTTTAGTTTTACTATTGGTAATTATTGTTTTTGGGCTAATTTTTTTGGGATGGTATATTTTGTTTTAAAATTTAGATTTATAAATTTTTTTTTATAACTTTTAAAAGGAGGAGAATGCAAGAATTACAATTTTTTTTTTTTACAAATTGCTATTATGGTAAGTGGCTATTAGTAAGTAAAAAAGTGATGTAAGTGTTGAGCGCAAGTGCGAACTAATAAGAATTTACTACATTAGAAGTTTTGTAAAATTGTTGTAGAAAATTTTGTGGCTTTAGGAAATAATTCACATCTTATTGTAAGACTTTTAATCAATTTGGGTTTTACATGCATTAAAATTCAAATTAATACAACATAGTTATTAAAGGGTGCAAATCAATCAAGCCCATCTAGCCTAAGACTGGATCTATGTAGTCTGGAAGACTCTATTCTGGCCCAATTTATAAGGACAATTTGACACTAAAAGTGGAGGTAACATTTAATTACTTAAAAGTTTTAAGGTTACTATTAATCTTTCATGTGGTGCCAGTTGATGATGATGGGGTCCTTTACGTACCTATGGAGCAAACTAAGATCTAAACATAAAATCTGGACATGAAATATTTGCACAAATATGTGATTGATAATGAGTATTTTTTTTGCTTACTACTTGATAGAGCAAGAATATGCATAGCGTGTGTGCTTGTGAATTTTTTAGGGTCTCTTTTTATTATTTATTTATTTGTATCAAATCATATGACTAAAAAAATGTGAAGTTTATATGTATTTCTCAATAATGGACAAAGTTTAATTACCACAAGCGAACTTTATCACTAGGACAGTCTAGACTCTAGAGTAGCAAATTCATTGCAAGTAGTGTCAAGGCCAAGTTCATATATATCCCTCTAAAATCGTAATCAACTTTGAATTGAATGGTTAGTTTGCGTATCATCAAAAGAAGCACCTGGTCCTAAGGCCGAATAAAAATGCCAAACTTCAATCATATGATGACACATGTTGTGAGCATATTTGAGAAAACATAAACGTGTCAATTAGTGGATTGGTTTGAAAATCCTATAAATTTTGCCTCACATTTGTTTGTAGAATCACCCAAGTTGAATTTTAGAGCCTGAATTACATTGTTAGTGTTTGTGTTCCAAGCAGAAACTGAAGATGGACAAATCCCAGAATGCAAGTTACCAAGCTGGCCGGGCCAAGGGCCAAGCTCAAGTGAGTTTCTATCCATCCCATTTACATCTATTAGCATTTTAGCATACATCTAGTAAGCACGGATACTCTAGTTTAGCTTGTATATTTGTATCCGACATTGGATATCTCTGGGATACTCTTGTATGCGTACCCTGATTTTTTATATTAAGTGCCAATATGTCCAAGATATGCCTATGATATGGCTCTTCTTAGGCAAACTGAATCTAAAAGGATTTACATAGGCATGGATGGATGTTTCATGCATGAACGCAAAGCTCGTTGACATTTTAAATGTTGATTATAATGTGTTGTTCTTTTTTGGTTTAGGAAAAGGCGGGCAACTTGGCGGACAAGGCAAGCAATGCTGCTCAATCTACCAAGGAATCATGCCAAGAGGTTCAACAAAGTTTTTACTGAGTTAGAAAATTACATATAAACATAACAAAATACTTCAATCTCAAGCAATACTGCCCTACATCATTGTTAATTGCTTACATATGGAGTTCTATATATTGCAGGCTGGCCAACAGATGAAGGATAAGGCACAAGGGGCTTGTGATGCTATTAAGGATAAAGTTGGAGCAAACAAATGAAAATCATATTGGACCTCATCAACCGAGCAAGCCCTCCCAAATAGATTTTGTGCTTATTAAATTTTAATTTAAGAATTTTGTTTTCTTCTACTCTGTACTCTCTTTTGATCTTGCTCTCATTGAGTTGGTCGAATTTGTCATTTGAATTAACAAGGGAACTCCTTTATTGAGTTTTTATCCATGCATTCGTATTAGATCATGCACAAGGTTTCATTATATCTATATTTACAATTCAAAAGATAATACTTCTCTATTGCAATCGAAAATAGACTTGTTAGACAATGCAATCCAATTAAAGCAGATCATTCAATACAGATGAGCAAAAAGTCTACTGGTTTTATGTAGCCGTAGGCATTTCGTGTCCAATTATTGTTAGGCAGATTCTGAAGTACAATTAATTTTGACTATATAAAAAAAAATTAAAAAGTAAAATAATTTCAATGCTTCAACATATTTTATAATTTTGGTTCAATATTACAATTCTTCCATTAAACTTGGCATGTAATCAGAGACTCGTGAATCCGAGTGCTTAACTACATTTTTGGAGCTTCCCACCATTCTTTTGAATATTAAAAAATACATTCCACACTCTACACATATTTTAGCTTTTTCTTAATAAAATTTTGTAAAGACAACTTATGTTTCAATAAGTGTGGCTATTATGAAGCTAACACTTGATCTTTAGAATTTAAAGTATCTAAATTCCCTTTAAATTGAGGACATGCCCAATATGTATGAGAAATCATCCATAGATTTTCTTCACAAATTTGTGAAGAAGAGACCAAAATATTTTATCTCTACGAAAGTGAGTTATAATGCTTCTAGAATTCTGGCGTTCAGCAGCCAACTTTACTAAGATGGTTAACCACATTAGATATATCTACAGCCTATATATCAAAATAATAACAGGATGAGTTCAATAGGAACCCTATGCATTATTTAAACAACTCAATAAGACTGCAACAACACAAACCCAAGCCTTCTTCAGATAAACCTCCTAATTTGTACATAATTTTCCGTTAACGTAGATTCCCACAAACCCAAAGAAGAGGAAAACATATTGAAATTCATCAAGCATTTTAAATTATAGCGTTAGAACTTGAGCCACCTTTCTTATGATATTATCTATCGCCTATTCTTTTTAAATCTGTCTGCACAGCTCTTATGAATAAAAGTATGGCCTTATGTTTGGTGGACATTCTGGCATTTTACCCTCTTTTATTTTTTTTAATTGGCAAAAATGCCCCTGTTTCGAAACTATATAGGTGCGTGACCCTATTTTGATACTCGATAACCCTAAAATTGAGTTACTTAAAATACTCGATTGGTTTAAAATCGAGTTATGCCTGATAAAAAAAAAATAAAAAATAAAAAATTCATGAAACTCGAGCAAATGGAAATCGAGTTCCAAAACGCCACTATAGGGCTTAAAAACGTCACTATAGAGATTAAAAACGCCGCTATAGGGCCACTAAACCTGGTATTCACACTTATAAAAAAAATTTCCAGAAAACCACCACTATAGGCATTAAAAAACGCCGCTATAGGGCCACTGAAACCTGGTATTTACACTCATAAAAAAAATTTCCAGAAAAATGCCACTATAGGGATTAAAAAACGCCGATATAGGACCACTAAAACCTGTATTCACACTTATAAAAAAAAATTTCCAGAAAAACACCACTATAGGACTTAAAAAATGTCACTATAGGACTTAAAAACGCCGCTATAGATCTCCTTGAATATGGGGTGATCACACTTGTAAAAAAATTTTGCATGGAACTCAATTCCCAAAGCTCAAGTTCCATGCAAATTTTTTTTTTTTTTTTTAAGTTTGATCGGGCATAACTCGATTTTCTACGAATCGAGTATTTCATTAAAACTCGATTTTAAGATAATCGAGTATTGAAACAGGGGCATATCCCTATATAGTTTCAAAATAGGGGCAAATTGCAAAATAAAAAAAAATAGGAGCAAAAGGCTAGAATGTCCTATGTTTGGTAGCTCCATCATCTCCAATGTGGTTTTCTAGAATCTTTTTGTTGAGAACTATCACTTCTAGGAAAATTTACTTTTGATGAAATAGTGCCAGAAGTGCAAACTTGCTTTTGATCATTATTTGCTATCTTCATGCATAAAAGAACAATGAAATCAGGCTACAAAATAAGTTCATGGAATTAAAAATAAATAAAAAAATCTGCCCAATTATTGGTAGTAAGTTTTTAAGGCCGAGATGATAACATTTAAGGTCTGTTCAGATAGAACTTATTTTGCTGAAACTAAAAACTAAAAATTGAAAATACTGTAGCAAAATAATTTTTAAATGTGTGAATAGTACCGTGAGACCCATTTTTAATGAAAAAATTGATGAAAAGTGAGGTTTGTGGATCCCGTGACTAAAAAGTTGATTAAAAGGTGCTGGAAAAGTTGTTGATGTGTGCACTGTTTACACTATATTAAGTCAACAATCACGGCACAGAGAGAGAGAAAAAAAAAAAAAAAAAAAAAAAAAGGCTAAAACACATGAAAGTCCAGACATGGACGCAAAACGCAGAAATAATCCTATCAAAAAAAAGAAAATCCTATCCAATCACATACTTAATTACAAGCTACATCTAATCTGATATCCAATTATCAATATTATATAAAAGTAAAGACCTTATATGAGAAAGCAAAAGGTTCTGTCAAGTGGCGCATTTTTGTGCAAAGAGAATTGAAATATTCTCAAGTGCCACATCAGAGATAAGACAAATTAAATATTAACTTTTTGTTTCATTTAATTCAATGATTCAAGATTTTTCATCCCTCGCACATACACATAAAACTCTTTACATTTTAATTCACCATTTTTACCTCTTGCACTTCTACTCCTTTATATATACTTACCCATAGCCTTTTATGACATCCCATGTCAAATACATACAAACAAAAAAACAATGTCATTTACCTTCAATCTTTCGTCGACACCTACCTAGCTCTAACATTATTATTTCATATAATCTTAATCTGTATGAGTTAGCTATAACCAAGGAAAGAGGCCTTGCATTTTGTATTAGGGAGAAAGAAACACATTCTATATCAAATTTAATTCTATAATATTCCTCCAAATTGTTTTTTTTTTTTTTTTCTCATTCCTTCAATTGAATAACTATAATGAATATACGTGTACAATTTATAATTGTTACTTTTTATGATAAATTTATTACTAATAAAGTTTTATAACAATTATGCTATAATACATATACAACATTCTCTAAAACAATCTTACATAAAATATTACAACATTACAACATTATCTGTGCATCGCATGGGTAACTTACTAGTAATATATAAAAGCAAAAGTTCAAAGACTGTTCAATTTTGAATTGTATCAATCGATTCACATTATGTCAAGTGGCATAGCTAGCTTTGTATACACACACACACACACACACACACACACACACACATATATATATATATATATGTGGGCCAAAGAATTTGGCAACCCTGACCCATTTTATACTGAGCCCAAGGCCCACGCCATGGAGGAAGGAATATCCGAGGACGAATGAAGAAAGCCCAAACTGCCGAGGAACATCGTTGAGGATAATCCTATCCTCGGTGAACCAAGATCATAGAAGGGAAGGGCGGCACACCATCAAAGTCAGCCTCCTAGAGCATTCCAGAAAGAAGGACAAGTACAATGGGCCAGCCATGGGAGCATGGTGGAGAAGCAATTCAAGGAAAAACTGTCACCTCCATATTAAATGCCTACAACTAACATCCTGGCTGCATTAACAAGGAAATGACCCCTGAACAGTGCTACCTCAGTTATCGCAACTCACAAAATGCCAGAAAGGGTGTCGAATGGGACAAGCACTCAAGTATAGGCTTGGATGATCAACAAGTGGAAGGTTAAGATTGTTTAATGAAGACTATGTAATAAGAGAAACCCACCATAGAAAGGGGGTTGGAAAAAAGGGAGAGAGAAAACACTATAGCAATCTCAAGAACTCTTGTAACCATTGTCATCCAATATATATAAGAGCAGAGCTCCTCGGATTGTGCCGAGCACAAACTTTCCTTGATAAAATCAGTTTGTTTATATTTGATCATCATGAAAACCCATTTTAACTGTTATCCCATTCACTAAAGCCTAGCTCTTTGACCCACTCTCTACAAATTTATTGTACTAGAATCACTGGGTCAAGATCCCTTACATTTTGGGCTTGGTCTGAAAATCGTGACCCTACAATTGGCACCGTCTGTGGGGAGAACTTGTGTGATAGTGAGTACAACGGTTAGTTAAGATAGGATCAGGCCCTCATCAGTAAGAGTCCCTGGGGAAAGCCATTATGGTGGCCAGTTTACTATGTAAGTAAGACACTACATGAGGCATACATAGTTGTTGTCCTAACTCAGTTTCTGCTCAGGTCTATACTTCGAAGTGCAGATTATATGGGGAGGATTGCTAAATGGGGCACAGTTCTAGGGGCTTCTAACATCAAGTACATGTCCCGTACCTCTGTCCAGGGTCAGGTCCTCGTAAATTAGGTGGCCAAGTTCGCTGGACCTCCATTAAGGGAAGTGGCAGCAACACAGAGCGATTCAAGGAGGCTCTGCAGCGAGGCTAGTTCTAGAAAGTATATATTGATATCTTCTAATCTACTGAAGTGGTTAAACGGAACCTTAGCTATGACAGGTCCTCGGACCTCCTGCTTTGGGGAAATTAACACACACTGGCAATTATCTAAGTGTTAGACAGAACCAAGGTCTTGCATGGCTCCTCGGATCACAAACCTAGAGGGAAACTAATAACTTCAGGCAATTATCTAAGTGTAAAACAGAATCAACGCCTTGTATGGCTCCTCAGACCACAAACCTATAGGGAAACTAATAACTTTTGGTAATTACCTAAGTGTTAGACAGAACCAAAGTCTTGCATGGCTCCTCAGACCACAAACCTTTAGGGAAACTAATAACTTTCGGTAACTACCTATGGGTTGAACAGAATCAAGGTGTTGTACGGATCCTTGGACCACAGCCCTTGAGGAGATCAACTACTTCAAGCATCTATCTAAGTGATGAGCAAAATCTAAAGGGAGTCCGGCTCCTCGGATCGCCTACCCTTTCCCCACTCAATAAAGATGTAAACAAAGGTCTTGCATGGCTCCTCGGACCACAAACCTATGAGGAAATTTGCATTATGGGCTTAACATTTTTTATTACCCATTCAATAAAAGAAGAACCTTAGCTATGTCGGGTCCCTCAAACCTCCTGCTAAGAAGAACCTTAGCTATGTCAAGCCCCTCAGACCTCTTGCTAAGAAGAACCTTGGGTATGTTGGGTCCCTTGGACCTCCTGCTAAGTGTTAAGCAAAGCCTTAGCCATGCATAAGTCCTCGGACCACATGCTTTGGGAAAATTAACGCTATAACATCTCTTTACAAGTGCTTAAGCAGAACCTAAGGCATGCTTGGATCCTCAGACCAAACGATTGGAGAAAACTAATGCTCTGACATCGTTATAAATGTCAAATGAAGCTTTGATGCACGATGGTCCCCTCAGATCACTTACTTTAAATCCAACATTCTTTAATGGTCGCACAGTTTACGGTATAGAACACATGGTTATGTTCCTGATTATTCCTACATAGTTAACTTATTTAAAATTAGCAGCCGAGTGCTACTGTCGGTTTTGTTAAAGTCAGGGTGACGACTTTTCGTTACCGTCAACAACATCAGTTCTAAGCCCCATTGGAGGGAAAAATAACAACACACCCATTAATGAAATAATTACTGCAGAGAAAGGAAGGATTCATAAAGTA
The DNA here is from genome assembly GCA_963669245.1 of Quercus cerris. NCBI lineage: Eukaryota > Viridiplantae > Streptophyta > Magnoliopsida > Fagales > Fagaceae > Quercus > Quercus cerris. The sequence goes on from OY770006.1 coordinate 45,370,175, forward strand.
AAAAGTGCAGCCCTTTTTATTAAATGAAGGAAAGATACATCATATATCAAGCGGCTTAGGCAGGCTTGCTTTAAAGCTAACTATAAAAAGAGAAAGTCCATAGGAATGGTAGATTCACAATCTTGTTCTAGTAGCAATTGAGCCAGTATGAGTGGTACCGGCGATGAGAAAGAAAAAAAGGCGGAAATGCTTAATGGACCCCTTTTCTCCTTACTGCAAGATGTCCTGCTACCAAGGTGAAACCCAAACTTTGTCGCACCAAAAGTCTGATGCAATCTACACCCGCTTTGGTTCTTGGCTGAAGGAGGAGAGTCTTCTTTCTTGCTCGGTTGAAAGGTAGGAACATCTTTGGCCTCTGCTTCCTTTGCCTCAATTGCATCATCCAGGATCTGGGCGGCATCCTTGGTTTCTAAAGGGGGCTTGGTTTCCTTGCCCTTGCCTTTATCCAGGGCCACCTCATTCCCTAGGCCTTGATCACGATCTTGGCAAGGTCCTTGGGAATGCCTGAAGGGTTGAGAACTTGAGATTCCTACAGAACTTAAGGATCTGTAAATGTGAAAGAATGACTCCCCCAGGGTGCCTTATATAAAAGGCGAAATCTAGCGGAAATTAATTCACACGGAATTCAAAGAAAGAGTTACAAGCGAAATAACTCCCACCCAATTTTCGAAGAAATCCTCAACCGTTGGATCTGCGTCGCTTCATAAAGATATTAATGAAGGCTCGCTCCATATATCGAAGCACCAGGAACGTGCCTTGGGTAGGTGAAAAGACTCTGGTGCTAACGAAAGACCAAACTTGACAAGCCATGACAAAGACCCGAGGACATCAAAATCCTCTTCTTCTTCTAAGGATTCGGACAGCAGGATTTTTAGGGGCTATTGTGGGGCCAAAGAATTTGACAACCCCAACCCATTTTATACTGAGCCCAAGGCTCATGCCAAGGAGGAAGGAATGTCCGAGGACGAACGAAGAAAGCCCAAACTATTGAGGAATATCGCCGAGGATAATCCTGTCCTCGATGAACCAAGATCATAGAAGGGAAGGGTGGCACGCCATCAAAGGCAGCCTCCCAAAGCATTCTAGAAAGAAGGATGAGTACAATGGGCCAGCCATAGGAGCATGGTAGAGGAGCAATTCAAGGAAAAACTATCACCTCCACATTAAATACCTGCAACTAACATCCTAGCTGCATTAATGAGGAAATAACCCTTGAACAATGCTACCTTGGTTACCACAACTCACAGAACGCCAGAGGGGGTGTTAGATGGGACAAGCACTCAAGTATAAATTTGGATGATCAACAAGTGGAAGGTCAAGATCGTTTAATGAGGACTATATAATAGGAAAAACCCACCATAAAGAGGGGGCTGGAAAAAAGTGAGAGAGAAATCACTATAGCAATCTTAAGAACTCTTGTAACTATTGTCATCCAATATATACAAAAGCAGAGCTCCTCGGATTATGCCGAGGACAAACTTTCCTTGATAAACTCAGTTCATTTCTGTTTGATCATCATGAAAACTCATTTTAACTGTTATCTCATTCACTAAAACCTAGCTCTTTGATTTTACAAATTTATTGTACTGGCTCACTAGGCCAAGATCCCTTACATTTTGGGCTTGGTCTCAAAATCGTGACCCTACAACCGGTGCTGATGAAAGACCAGACTTGACAAGCCATGACAAAGACCCGAGGACATCAAAATCCTCCTCTCTGTCCGAGGATCTGGACAATAGGATTTTGAGGGGCTATTGTGGGGCCAAAGAATTTGGCAACCCCAGCCCATTTTATACTAAGCCCAAGGCCCATGCCGAGGAGGAAGGAATGTCCGAAGACAAACGAAGAAAGTCCAAACTACCGAGGAACATCACCAAGGATAATCCTATCCTCGGTGAACCAAGATCATAGAAGGGAAGCGTGGCACGCCATCAAAGGCAGCCTCCCAAAGCATTCCAAAAAGAAGGACGAGTACAATGGGCCAGCCATGGGAGCATGGTGGAGGAGCAATTCAAGGAGAAACTGCCACTTCCGCATTAAATACCTGCAACTAACATCTTGGCCGCATTAACGAGGAAATAACCCCTGAATAGTGCTACCTTAGTTACCGCAACTCACAGAACGCCAGAAAGGGTGTCGGATGGGACAGGCACTCAAGTATAGGCTTGGATGATCAACAAGTGTAAGGTCAAGATCGTTTAATGAGGACTATATAATAGGAGAAACCCACCATAGAGAGGGGGCTGAAAAAAGGGAGAGAGAAAGTACTATAGCAATCTCAAGAACTCCTATAACCATTGTCATACAATATATACAAGAGCAGAGCTTCTCGAATTGTGCCGAGGACAAACTTTCCTTAATCAACTTAGTTCGTTTCTGTTTGATCGTCATGAAAACCCATTTTAACTGTTATCCCATTCACTAAAGCCTAGCTCTTTGACCCACTCTCTACAAATTTATTGTACTAGGCTCACTAGGCCAAGATCCCTTATATTTTGTGCTTGGTCTGAAAATCGTGACCCTACAATATATATATATATATATATATTTTGATAGGAAACTTGAAACTTTCAATAAATCGAAAACAACATTACATCATGATGAAGAGCTTGTACCATGAAACAAGGATTCTCTTTCATCCAAACAAAAAAAATCAACAATACTAACACTGGTTTGTTCCCCTACCTACGGACATGCGAAAACAACACATTTCTAACAACATGACATGAAGCTTGAATCCCATAAATAATAGACATTACCAAAGATGGAGGTGGAGAAAGACCAGCAAGGGCACGAAAGACATTAAGAGAGTCACCTTCCAATGTAAACTCTTGTAACCCACCTCCTTGGCAAACTGTAGACCAATCTCAAAAACTTTTGCCTCCACCTCCAAAGGACCCAAAGGAGCCCTAATTTTCTTGCTCAAAGCTACCACAACCAGACCATTAGCATCCCGAATAATTGGCCCCACCTCCGATTCTTTATGAGCTTTAATCCTACAACAAAACAACTTCTATTGGGATAACTGAAGCATAATATAGGAAATGAATTGCCACTCTTAACATATAGACTGTTGTATGTATAATATTTATATACGGAGAGTACAAGATAAGATTTGGAACTAATAGAGTACAAAAGTTGAAAGAAAAAAGTCAACAAATGTCTTAAGGGCACTGGTTTAGGAACTATTTTTATAAGCTTTTTATGAGAAAAGAAAAAGTAATTAATTTCTTTAACAATTTTTTATATTTTTCGTGAAAGTGGTATTAAAACTTTCTTAAAATTGTCTATTAAAAAATACCCTAAGAGCACATGTTAATTGGACTTAAGTTCAAAGGCAGTACTAAAAAGTTAAATACAGTAGTTAAGGTTAGGCTAATACAAAAGGGGTGAAATTTTAATAATAATAATTTTAAAAAAAAAATACTTTTATCTTTACAAAATTGATGAATAGATAGGAAGGATTTTGTAATGGATGGAACATGGAGTACATACATTGAAAAGATAAAAATAAAAATAAAAAGAAGAAGAAGGGATTTTGATGTGGAACTAATGTGAAAAATGAGGAGGGCTTTACCATTGCCAATACAAAAATGATCAGGATCACAATATTTGTCAGGAGTGGCTAAATTGGCAAGACCAAGAGTGATATAATGAGTGGCACCAATATCAAAGAACCAGTTGAAGAATTGACAAGGAGCGGCATGGAAGGCAGGATGAGCAGCGAGGACATTTTGATTTTGTATAGTGATGAGTCTGATGATATAGCAAGTTGTTTCCATATGATTGAAACCATTGCAAATTTGTTTTGTAGCGAGGACAAGAGTCATTGTGTGAGGCACATGTATCAGAAGGCCATTGTAACAAAAAACGCCATTGTGGCCACAACCACAATTGCTAGAGGTAAGACCTTGACCAAGGGCCGGCTCAAGGCATTGTGGGCCTAAGGCAACTAATTTAAATAAGCATATTTTTATATTTTGAATATTAATATAATATTTATTTAAGTATTTTTTTTCATTTAAAATCTATTTTTTATCAAATGCAAAATTACAAATTAAAACGAATCCATCATATTACTCAATGAATATCTATTGAGTGAAGCAACCAAATAATAAAAAATTATGATTGAAAATTTTAATAAAATTATTTATTTAATATTTCTAAACAAAATTTGAGTATAAATTTATTTACTAATGAGAGATTAAAGAGTTTTATACTTTAAAATTGAGAAAAATAAACAGTCATTGCCACATCCAATGAAAAGATTTTTCTTTTTATGGTTTTTCTTTGATAAAAAATTACTTTTTAGTTATTGGTGAATGTTTGGGGCTTAATTAGTACTCTTATTGAGTCTTTACGCGGTTGCCTACTTACCTCTTGCATTGAACTAGCACTGTGACTTGACCCCTATTTGAAGAAGTTCCACAGTGAGCAGCAACATTTGCCCGAGGTGAGTTCTATGAACACGCATCAAAGTGAAGGAACTTGTGGATGAGAAGAAGGCTATGTAACTCAAGAAAGGAAATAGGGTTGGGTTGAGACGAGTAGCTAAGGTGGTAACTAAATCACAAAAATCCAGATTTGAGGCATTTGAAAACACAGATGCTAAAGTCTTGAATTGAGACTTAAGAGGAGCCTTCCAGCCACAGTGAGTTTATCAGAAAGTGTTTTGGCCTTATGTGGAAATTAGGCGACAGAGAGATCTCCCTCTTTAAGACTTAGTAGTTGCAAGTGAATTTAGAAAATTTGAGTATTTTAAGTAAATATTTTTTTAAAGGAATTGAGAGCAACAAGAGGTAGAATCTCATCAGATAGGGAAGAGATTAAGATACTTATAAGGAGTTGATCCTAACAAGCCCAAGAGAGGAAGGCAGGATTTGGGGCGAAGTGTTATGCACTCAAAACGTAGATGGAGATTGGAGGGCACAAGTTAGATCCATCAACAAAGTTGAGAAGGTCTTGATCTATAAGGTATGGAATGAGTTAGTTTTCTAGTAAAGATCATTTTTGTTGGTAAGTTTGATGGATGAATTATTATGAGCATTTAGATTAAGAGGAAGAACAAGAGAGGTAGGGAAGATTTGGTTCGGTTGCGATGCAGAATGGAAATGCTAGATCCCATTCTAGCTAGATGCAAATCCTTTAATCCATAAGGTTTTCCTCAAATCCACGAGAAATAACTTTGCAAATCCTTTAAAGAAAACCTCAATTTTGATAGTAAATTGTTATTTTCATTTTACAAGTTGCAAACCTATTTAAAGTTTCCAAAAAATTTTATTTTACAAGTAAAAAATATTCCTAAACGAATCCTTTTTTTGAGAAGGTCCTAAACGAATCCTAATTGATTCAATACCATAGTACGACATAAATTTGACTAGAAAAGACTTAAAAACACCTAAAATCAATAAAATAAATGATCAAATCCCAAAATTCTGAAAATTAAATAAAAATTAAATGATAAAATAACCCCTTTTTGTCCTACACGAAACCCTTCCACTTGAATGAAACCCAGCCTTGAATTTTCGTCTAAAAATTGAAACCTTCTTCTCTAAATAAATAAATAAATAAAAATTACCTTAAATATATACTTCAATAACTTGATCCAATTTTAAAACTTGTATTCTTGAGATAGTATAACATAGTTTTTCCCCCTCATTGGCTATCAATTAAGAAATGATTGAAAACAAAATAAAAAATTTATACTCACAGAAAATCAATTGTTTGTATTGGAGTGGTCTTCAACAAATTAAATGGATCATGAAAGTTGTGGATTATAAACTTACAATTATATTTTACTTAAGTTGGATCTTCCACAATAATTTTTATTTCCAGATTTTTGTCATTCTCCTAAATCTACTCAACGTACTTTTCTTTAATCTTGTCATTAACCTCTTGCAAATTATTATCTTTAAACTTCAATTCGTCAACTTGTCGTGAGACTTGATCTTTTTTTAACTTCTTCAAAACTTTTTTTTATATGGTTGATTTGTATATGACAATATTGTATTGTAATGAGATTTTAATTCTCTCTTATGGTGTTTGGTTGGAGTGGAAAATTAGAGGGACAGAGAACTTTTTTATTTGGTTTAGAAGAAAAATAAGATAATAGAAAATGTAGATGGTATAAAGTTTAGAAAAATTAAAAAAAATAAATATTAATAAACGTAATAGACATAAAAAGTGTAGGGGAAAAAGGAAAAAAAAAAAGCTGCAATGGTTAATAAGGGGAGGGCAAATTAAAATTAATAACACTTCCACTCCCGTGATAATGGATGGAGAGTGAGTTATAAAATTAAAGGTCTATTTGGATGGTGGGAGAAAGGAGGAGGGAGTGGAGAAGAATAGAGTAGAATTGGCTAAAAATAAGTTATTTTTGTGCTAAATCTACTCTATTCCTCCTCTCTCTCCCTCAATTCAAACGGACCATAAAATCCATAGAAATACAGAGTTTCTTAATCAACCAACAGGAGTTTATGGAAAGGTAATTGATGGCAACACAATATGCATTTTCTAATTTATTTCTACTATAGTTTAGCAAACAATTGAAATAAACTTTTTGGGAAAAAAAAAAAAAAAAAAACCTTATTTCTGAAAGTAATAGATTCATTTTGCTTTGGTCAAACATATAAAATTATTTGTCATTGCTGATAGAAAACAAAAGGATTCTAGTTTTGCTACAACCTTTTTTAATATGTGTTCTTGTTTGCTTAAGATGCTTTGCTTTATCACAAGATACAAGTATATAAGGTTTATTTATATGCATTTGTGGATTGCTATTCAGATAGAACCCATATCCTACAATGTGAACTTCATTAATGTAAAAAATATGTAAATCTCAATGATAATTTTTTTTTTTTAACATTTCTACATTATCGATGCCTAGTTGAGCATGGTGTTGTTCAAAGCTACCTTGTACGCCTTAAAAAATAGCCGCTTTTAGTCTCCTTTTCAATTCATTCCTGCAGGCAAAGAAAAATCAACCCCATATTAACACCCACAATCATATCCTACTTTTGCGTTATGAAATTTTTAGATTACTTTCAAAGTTAAAATCTACCTCATGAGTTGCCTATCAAGGGTTGAAGTAGATAAAAGCCCTCTATTCTCTTCAGCCCGCCTTAAAAGGTATGACATTACTATCTCCACAGGGCCAAATGGCATATATTTACTAACTTGGAATCCTGCATTTCTCAAACCAAAAGAAAGTGCATCTGACATTCCATATAATTGTGCGAATTCTAGCTTTTGGTTAACCTTTCCAATGCCTAAATCATGTGCTTGTCCCACTGCTATTCTCCCTATTTGTCGTCAACATCTTGAGTTAGATACAATGTTCAAAATCCATAATACATTATAGCATACATTCATGAAATTAAAAGTTTCATATTCTTTACCTGATTCAATATTATGAGTTGCAAGAACGAGTGCACCAGGACCATTGGCAATCTTATTAAGCATGAAAGAGGCACAATCGTTGTAGCACATGTGCGTTTCTTGTATGCTATTGTGAATAGGAGATTCAAAGCCTAAGGAAGATGCTAATTTTCTTTCGCTTGACATATAAGCTCCTCTCACCAATTTAATCCCCACTGGGACTCCCATTTCATCTGCAGCCTGGTATGCTTGCAACAATCTTTCTTTTGCATCTTTCAGGTAAGCTTGAATTGTCCCATACACCAGTATGTTATCATCTTTGTTGTACATAATTGCAGAAGAGTATGTCAAGTAATCAATGGCAGGTTGAACTGATGTATGCTCTGCATCAATCGTTAAAGGAATATTGGATTCTAGACAATTTTGGCATATTTTTAGTAGTCTTTGGTGCCCTAGTTGTAGGTCATGCTCTTCTTCTAATGTTAAAGGTTCTGGCTCTTTGAGGGTGTGATATGTAGGGCTTATATCAGACAAAATTGGGAGGGTATCCATCTTCCATGCCAGATTGAAAGAAGGATTTTTGTGTTGCCATCTCAACAAGTCACTAACCCTTTCAAGAAGTTTCAATGGACAAATAGCTGATATCTTTACAATGACAAAACTCACCTATTGAAAGGAAAAAATAACTATCAATTATTCATGTCATTATTAAAGTTAAAAGCAAATTTCACCAGAAAGTGACAAAGAATATAATGAAACAGATAGCAGATAGCTTTACAATGACAAAACTCACCTATTGAAAGGAAAAAATGACCATCAATTATTCATGTTATTATCAAAGTTAAATGCAAATTTCACGAGAAAGTGACAAAGAAAGTAATGAAAGTGCACAAATCGAACCAGCCTTTCTATAGCATCCAATTACATTTATTCTAAGTCATTTATCACAAAAATTCATCCTCCCCCATAATTATAGGACACTTTATAGTTGTATATAAAATAGGTGGCACTCACTGATAAACCAGAACAAAGATAAGTTTTTCTTAGACATAGAAGTAACTGGCGTCACTATCCTCCTTTAAAAAAAGAGAGGCAAAGCTAGAGATTTTGTTTCAGGGAACCAAGCTAAATATATCACTATTTTTTTTAAGGAAAATATCAAAAAAATTTAAAACTACAAAATAAGTAAATAACACACACACACATATTCAAAAGCTTCTAATTAAAATTAATAAGTATTAAATGTGATAAAAAAAAAAACAACTGAAGCGTTGGCTGCACTTCACACTGTTGTGTTTGCTAAAGAACTAAGTGTCTTCAAGGTAGTAGTGGAGGGTGATTGTTTGAAGTTGGTTCAGGCTTTGAAAGCTAGGGAACATTGCAATACTTTGTATGGGACTGCTATTGAGGATGTGCGTCATCAAGGGGCTTCTATGCAAGCTTGTCATTTTCAGCATGTTAGGCGAGAGGGCAATAAGTTGGCCCATGCCTTAACTAGGAGAGCGGTTTCATCCGCAGATTTTGATGTTTGGGTAGAAGAACTACCTAGTGATTTAGAGGATGTATTGCTGTCTGATTTGTCTGCTTTAGCTTAATAATATGCACTTACTGTTTTATCAACAAAAAAAAAAAATGTGATAATAAAAAAAAAAGAATGAATATTGATATGAAACAAAATAAGACATACTAAGTGAGGTCCCACATAAACGCATGACATATATGTCAAAATCCCATATCTCCTATTATAAACCCAAACATAGAAAGGGTAATGCCAAGCTATTTGGATCTATATACTGATGTGTTCCATGTGTTATGTCTAGATTTCATCTCTAAGCTATTAGGTTTACGAACTAAATTGTCTTAATTAACCTACCCAAATTATGAATTTCAAACAAATTAGGAAGAACGAGAAAAAAATAAATAAATAAAGTACGCACTTTGATATTTCAATCTCAAAAATCTTTTCTTCAGATTTCTTTTTCTTTTTCAAAAGATTAAATTTTATAACAAAAATATATACAATGCATTCCCATCATCTTTCGTTTCTCTCGCATTCTAATCCTACAAATGAACAGACAACCGATCCAATATTAGCCAATCTAGGCCTCATGATTAAGAAAGACAACGAGAATAGGGCGAAGAAAATTTCATGGCACAAAATAAGGTATATTAATGAATGGAAAATTACTAGTTTAAATGTGTAGACTTATTGCAAATATTTACAATGTAGTACACATTTGTTTTAGAATTGTTTTTCACTAAAATTTTCAGGAATACAATTTTATTTTACACAAAGCTAAATAAAAGCAAGAAATAATTTTTCAAACTCATTCTAAGGTAGATGAGCTAATATTTTAGCCAGAAAAAGTTAATGTCAAAACAAACCAAGCGTTTTCTATTATATAAATCTTACATTAATAGTATATAGTAAACTAATAATTTGTTCTAGAATAAAGCAAAATAAATTAAAAGAAGTTTAATTTGTAATGCAAAGTAAAATAAAGAGAGAGAGTATAGTGAGTCAAGGAAGGTAGGTGCACAATTTCACCGCTGGACAAATTGTGAAATAGTTGTAAAAATGAGTGCGGTAGTACACTTGATCGTGAAAACTGAAAAGTAAAGTAATGGTAATTAGCTTACAGAAGATGGTGGAAGAGACTTGGCTATCTCAACGGTTCGAAGGAAGGCCTCCAAGTTCCGATCACAGGATTGATTGTCACCGGCATATTCCACAGCGTAATCAAGCATGGCTCTAAGCCCAGCACCACCATTATGTAGCCGCCGCACCGTGTCTCCGGTGGCCAAAGCATCCTCTCCAGCACAAAAATGCTCGTAAAACGTGTGCTTCACAAAACCCAACACGATTTCTTTGAAAACCTCAATGTCCATGAGTTTAGAATTCATGACCCACATCCCAAAATCCACCATGGGCTCCATGGCTGCCATTTGGAGGTTGGCTGAGGCTCGTAGGAGCTTGGTGGTTGTTACGGATGAGAATAGCTTCTCAACGTCGTGGAGGTTGAGGGATGCCGTGTTTGTGGGTTGGTGGAGATCAATGGGTGGCCGTGGTTGTTGTTCTGGCTTTTCTGTGGTGAGGTTGATGGATATCGAAGAAGAAGAAGGGGACGAAGAGTTGAGAGGCCTAATAGAGAAGAACTTGCCATTGCAGAGGCTTTTGAGGAGCTTCTTACTCGGAGAGACAACACGGGCTGCCATCGTTATCAAACAACAGTACTGGTTTGGTGGAAGAGTCTCACAGTTCTCTCTCTCTCCCCCTCTCTCCTCTATTTTCTGACCAAGAAATTGGAGAACTTTTTTCGAAATTTAAAAAAAAAAAAAAAAAAAAAATTGTAGAACTAATCTCTAAAGCTTCGGTGCAGGAAGGAATCTTTACCTGTGTATGAACTGTGAAGTGTGTGTGTATATATATATATATAAAAGGAATGTGACACATAATAAAGTATTCAAACGTTGAAATTTGTGCCACATTTGTTAGAACAAAGCGGATAAACACTACCGAGGGTTTTGGAAGGTGTGACCTGGTCCTAGGCTGAAAGGTGGATCCAGCGTGACATTACGTGGCTCCACGGAATCTTGAATCTTCATGCCAATCTAATCCTTCTCCTTCTGCATCTGTGACTTTTTACCTTTTTAAGGAAAAGGAATCTTAGGTGTGAATTTTTATTAATAGATAAAAAAATAATTTTAACGATTAATTTAAATGAGAATCGGCAATAACTTAATATATAAAATTTATTGTAAACATAATACTTTTTTTAAAAAAAATTTATTTTTAAAGATAATACTATGATTTAGGATTTCTTTTTAATAATTCAATATTTTTTTTTTTTTTTGGAGAAATAATAATTCTTAAGAATAAGAATCTTGAACATTAGATGTCTTCATTGAAAATAGTAAGAAGTGTTCACTTGAGGTACAAGACTCTTGGTTTTTAACCAATTTTTTTCCATGCTTTCTCTTTCCCTTGTTTTGTGGTGCGCTAAATGAAAGGAAAAAAAAATGGCTCTAAACATATTTGAAATTATCCTCCTCTAGTCCTCCATGTGGCAATTGAAGAACTAATCTATATGTAGATTTAGTCAAATGACAATTTAATAAGTCATGTGACCTAATTAAATAATACTTATAAATAATCTTATAAATCACCACATAATTTGTTAAAAAAATTATATGGGTCTAGCAGCTTAATATTCATATTCTCTTTTGAGTTTACCAAAGTAGTTTTGAGTGTATATATATATATTATCTGAGTTATAAGTTGTAATTTTAATGGTAGTTTTTTACATGAAAGAAAATGTTACTATATAAGTAGTTTTGATTTTCTTGATATATTTTTGTTTATATAATTGGAATGGATTTGTATGTACTTTTTGCTATTTCTAAAACTACCTTATTCATTCAAATTGATTGTCTTAAGAATAAAAATTAATGAAATAAAAGTATTTTAATACATTATTAAAGGAAAATTAGAATAAAATTAAAAGATAAATGGTAAAATAATCAAATTAATAAAAAAAAGTGTATTACATAATGGAATTTAAAATAAGAAATTATTTAGGCACAAGCATGAGAGTAGCGTGTGTATCATAATTTGATTTTTATGATAATAGAAGGGATGATTTGAATTATTTTTCTTCTAGTAAATAAGAGCAACTTTTGTCACTAAGTTACAAAAGTCTTAGTGCATATGAGACTGGTATAGAAATCATATTCATTTCATAAAAGAGAAAGCCTCTAGTGGGGAAAAAATAAATAAATAAATAACATTTGTAACTAATTGTTAGTGGTAGATAAAACAATGATGTCAATGGTAGGTTCATATAATAACTAGTAAGAGCTTGTTAACTCAATCAGTGTGAAAAGTATTGTCAAATTTTTTGTGTATGTAGCCTTACTCTTCAAAAATTATCATTCTTAATTAATTTGAATCAATGATTTGAGAATTTTTCAACAATATATAATTATTATTTACAAATAATTAATTTTCATATTTTAGCTTAATTAAGTTTTCAAATATTTCCCGATTACTTTAAACTAATCCTCTCATTGGTATAACATGGTTGGTCCACTAATTGAATAATTATATCACAAATAGTCTCAACTTGAAATAGTCTCTGATTGGATGATATTCTCACTTAATGTGACCAAATGAGTGAAGTCACGCGCTATTTGTAGCCTACGGTGTTTGCCTCACACAATTTATTTATTTTTAATAATTTATTTTATTAAAAAAAATGATAATTTGAATCTTATATCTCTCATTTGAAAGTATCATGACTTTTTAGTAAGTTGAACATCAAAGCTCTTTGCCTAACTCACCCAATTTTCGAGTCATTGATATTGTGACCAAAGTTGAATTTCTCTAGTAAAGCTTTCCCTTCTTAGAAATCTCTGTGCTTCTTCTCATCAAAAAAAAAAAAAAAATCTCTGTGCTCTATTTATTGCTTGACAGAAAAGGACCACAACTCTGAAGATTTATCAATGATTTATTAATGCAGCTCACCGAATTTCACAACCCCGCCCCCAAGGAAAATTATTACCCAACCCTCCCATACCCAAAAAAGAAAAACGAAAAAAGAAAGATGTTATTGATTTAGGTGCGAAAATGCGAAAGGCTTGATGTGGCTACCAGCTAGACAAGGCAAAACAAGCAGATCAGGTCGAGTTTGGATACCAAGTCAATCGAGTCACAGGTCATTTTTAAACAGGTGAATCAGGTTGTGGGTCGGGTTGACCTGTATTTTTTAATTTTTTTTTTTAATTACAAAAACAAATCAATGTCAACCTGTACCAAGTCAATCGAGTCACAGGTCATTTTTAAACAGGTGAATCAGGTTGTGGGTCGGGTTGACCTGTATTTTTTAATTTTTTTTTTTCAATTACAAAAACAAATCAATGTCAACCTGTTTAAAGAGAATAAATAAAATCAGTTAAGCAAATAAATTGCACTTAATGCCACTTATTAATATCCTTTCAATTCTAACAGTTTTGACTTTTGAGCATGACAAAAATTATTTATAGTCATAAATTTATGATGGAAAAAATCTTCAATGTTAATAAGTCACTGTCAAAATGTATATAATTACAAATTTACAACTTCAAAAAGAGATAGATCTTAAAACAAACAAAAACAAGTGAGCCAGTAAAGTAGAAAGTTATTGGTTTTCTTAAGTGCACATGTTCATGTTGCATTTAAAATAAGGGTCATGCTAACAAGTGCCCTTAGGGCACTCATTAATAATCCATTTCAAGAAAGTTTAAATACCACTTTTATGATAAATGAAAAAAACTGTCAAAATATTAATTACTTTTTATCATTCTCCATAAAAAATTTCTTTAAATAAGTTATTAACGAGTGCCCTAAGGGCACTCGTTAGCATTTTCTTTAAAATAATAGTAAAGTTAAATTACTTAGAAAGATAAACTAAACAAAAAAGATTTAAAAATAAGCATAACATATTAAGTAAAGAAGAATAAGTAAATATTTTATAAGAATTACACCTCAATCTCCCCAACGTTGGTAGCAGATTCAGCACTGCAAATATTCATACTTGCAAATTGTACCTCAAATTGGCCAATTTCGTTAGCATCTTCATCTACAATACAATATTTTAATATAACTTAATGTATCACAAAAGCAAATCAATGAAGAATTAAAATTGTATAATTATGACTATAAAAAAATTAAATTACCTTCAAATCCATATAGTTAACTTTTTGATGACATATTCATCCAAATGACACAAACATTCAACAATCAAACACACAAACAATTAAATATAATGTTAGCAGAGGTAGAGCAGTGTACTATATTATTATTGCTAAACCATAAATTCATAAAATTAAAAAATCAATCCAAAAACTAAATGATGTAGGACAGAATATTCTAATTAATTTCTGTAATCTTTTATATTTGGTATTTTTATGTAATTTTCGTTATTTTAGGTTTAGGTGGTTTATTTCCTTGTTTTTAGGTGCATTTAATGCTTTTTAGGTCAAATTTTATTCCTGTTATGGTTAGGTATCAATTAAGAGTTATTTTAGATTATATTTTCTTGTCTGTCAAGTTTTAAGGAGCCCTTAAATAGGCCCCTAAATTTGTAAACTTTTTTCATAATTTATTATCAATAAAAATTCAGACTTGTGTCTATTGTATTCTCTGGTGGATTCCAAACCTATCACCTTGTGGATTCAAGGAACCCCTCGTGGACTCGAGGTTTACTACCTAGGAACTAACAGTTTAGTTTCTATTCCATCAAGAGAGCATCGTGTGTGCTCTTCTTTAGGCTTCCATGACATCACTAAAAACATTTAGTGATTTAAGAGAATGATGAAAAAGATTTAACTCACCTTTACCATAGTTGATGATTTGTGGTTGTGCTCTTCTTAAATGGGTCAGCAGCTATGCGGGCCGTGTGGCTTGTGGGTGGTGAGAATAGAGAGCTGAGAGAAGTGAGAAAGCAGAGTAGTGTAGAATGCCGAATGTGTGAAACTAAAAAAGCGTGGGATGCCGAATGTGTGAAGACTGAAGAAGGGCAGAGACTGTGAACATGGAGGCGCAAGAGAACTTAGAGAAGTAGAGGAACTCAACTAAACTTTCAGGATTCACTTTTCAAGCTTGTTTGTATAATTGATTGTATTGTGCATTTTGGCTTTGGACAATGGAGTGAAGTCAGTGAACCGAGTGAGTGATGGACTACAGCTAGCAAGCATTGAATGAGATCTTTTTTTTTTTTTTAATGGTTGTGAGTCGGCCAAGTTGGCCTTTGTGTAGTGACAATAGTGTTGTGATGTCTTGTCTGCTGTCAAACACAGTGCTCTTTTATTGATTACGATAATCATTGAATATATTATTACTAGTTTTAGTATTTTGTGCTTACATAGTATCAGAACGTAATTAAAAAAATAAAAATTTAGCGATTTTTTTTTTAATGAGTCGGGTCTATCTAGGTCGGGTCGAGATGACCTGCAAAAAAAATCGGGTCGGGTCATAGGTTAACCCGTTTTTGTTTTGGGTAAAAAAAATTTTGGGTTCGGGTCAAGTATTTTTTGGGTCGGGTCAGAAAATTCTAACCCGTATTGCCATGTCTACTACCAGCCTAAAAGATAGAAAATAATGTGAATTTGATTAGGCCTGTCTGGTAATATTGTTCTAGTAATGTTGTTTGTATTTTTTGAAAATATATGTGGGTGAAAAAATGTGTAAAAATACATATAATATTATTTAAAAATTAAAAATATGTATTTAAACACATGTACCAAACAAACCTTAGTTTTTGTGGTCATATTTTTGTCCAAGGGTCTAATGGAGAGACCATATCATGGACAAAATTGATGGATGCTGAGAAAGCCCATGCTCTAAAGCCACAATAACCTCCTCACTGGAAAAAGCTTCTTCTTTTTTCTTTTTCTTTTTTCTTGAAACATCGTTCATATAATGAGCTATGGTCATTTGAGTTTTCTATTCGTATGTGACAGAACAAAGCCTTCTTTTTAAAATAAATAAACAAAAATTAAGCCTTTTATTTTCTGGATTTTCTTCAGCTTCTACATTATGGACAATCCCTTTCAAGAAGCCAAGTTAAATATATCCACCAAAAAAAAAAAAAAAAACTAAAGAATAACCGGTTAATTATATGTTTGTATTTTATAACATTATTTAGATGCATTATTTTCTCATATAAAACAAAAATATTTACATTAAGTTAGTTTTTATATAACTCAATTTTTTTTTATCTAATTAATTTATAAATTGTGAACTATCTTTGAAATTATACTTATCAAATATTTGAACTATCTCTTGGCATCTACGTCTCTGATATTTGCTAGTGGTTCAACTTCAACACACTTAATGAAGTAGTTTGTGCCGACCAACAGCCATCTATTATTCCCTGCTGCCTTAGGGAAAGACCCTACAATATCCAAGCCCCATTGAGCAAAAGGCCAAGGGTTAGACAGAGGATTTAGAACACCCCCTAGTTGATGAATATTCGAAGCAAATCTTTGACATTGGTTACACTTCTTCTCGTACTCTTGTGCTTCCTTCTGCATATTCAACCACCAATATCCCTCAGTGAGAGCTATATGAGATAATGATCTGCCTCTTGTGTGACTTCCACAAATCCATTCATGTAACTCTTCTAGGAGTAGATCTATTGCCTCGGGGTGTATGCATAGCAAATACGGCCTAGAAAAAAAGCATTTGTATAACTTTTGGTCCTCGGACAGCCAAAATCGAGGAGCTTTCTCCGCACTTTGTCAGCCTTGGTCTTCCCCTCAGGCAAGATATCCTCCTTAAGGAATGGCACAATAGAATCTATCCAGCTAGGACTCACCCTAATTTGATGAATCTGGACCATCTCTCTCTTCATCTCAGTAGGTTTGCACAAGTCTTCAACAAGGATAACCCGAGGTAAGCTCTACATTAAAAAGGTTGCGAGAGTGGCAAGAGAATCAGCATATGTATTCCTGCTCCTAAGGATTTGTAATAAGGTGAAAGACTTGAACCCTGATTGCAAGCGCCTAACCTGATTCAAATACTCTTGCATTCTCATATCCCTAACCACCGACTCTTCCTTTACCTGGCCTACAACTAAACATGAATCTGAAAATATCTCCACTATTTTTTGTCCCATTTTCTGAACCATTGTCATACCTACCAATAAAACCTTATACTCAGCCTCATTATTTGTGGCGAGGATTTTTCAATAATGATCTTCTCAGGAGAAATTACAACTAGCTCCATTCCAAATCCTCTTTGATTTGTTGCACTATCAACGTATACCCTCCAGGACAAAGGCTCTTGCAAGGAGACCATACCAATTGATTTTACATCCATGTTCTGCTTCTCTACTTCTTCTTCCAATGGACATTCAACAAACTCAACCACCAAATCTGTGAGGACCTGGCCCTTGATAGAGGTGCGAGACATATACTTGATATTAAAAGCCCTTAAAATCGAACCCGCTTGGCAATCCTTCTTGTGTAATCAATACTCCGAAGTAGTGATTGAAGCAGAAGTTGGGTTAACACAACACCTGTGTGGAATTGAAAGTAATAGGAGAGCTTACGCATAGCATACACCACTGCCAAAATGGCCTTTTCCAGTGGTAGGTAATGAACCGCGGCCTTATGCAGTGACTTACCCACATAATAAATTGGCCTTTATACTTCATTATTAACTCATATCAGTACTAAGCTTACTGCATGGGAGGCTATAGCAATATAAACAAATAGAATTTCCTCTTTCTTAGGCCGGGACATAATAGATGGCTGAGAAAGGTATTCCTTCAGTTGCTGGAAGGCCAGGGCACACTCTTTAGTCCACTCAAATCTCTTCCACTTATGCAACAGCTGAAAGAAAGGCCTACACCTGTCTGCTGACCAAGAGATGGATCAGTTTAGGGCAACAATCATCCCTGTCAACTTCTAAACCTCTTTGGGATTTCAAGGAGGATGCAAACCATTAATGGCCTTAATCTAATCAAGGTTGACTTCAATTCCATAGTAAGTGACCATGTAGCCTAGAAATTTACTTGAGCCAACGCCAAAAGAACATTTGGAAGCATTGAGGTGCAGTTTGTGTCTCCTTAGTATTTCAAAAATATTCTCAAGGTCTTCCACGTGCTCAGACACCACCTTACTTTTCACCACTATATCATCTATATAAACCTCAATATTTTTGCCTAATTGTGGCTCGAACATCCTGGTCATCATCTTTTGATAAGTAGACCCTGCATTCTTCAATTCAAATGGCATCACTTTGTAGTGGTAATTTCCTGTAAGAGTAACAGAAGCTGTCTTCTCCTGATCACCTAAAGCCAATGGTATTTAATGGTATCCTTGAAAGGCATCTAAGAAACTCATTCGAAGATGGCCTACCATTGCATCCACTAACTGATCTATTCGAGGCACAGGGAAGGGGTCTTTTAGGCAAGCCTTATTCAAATCTGTGAAGTCCACACATACTCGCCACTTTCCACTCTTCTTCTTCACCACTACAGTATTGGCCAGTGACTTAAGGTAAAACACCTCCTTAATAGTCCCAACTTACTTAAACTTAACCACCTCCTCCTTGATGGCATCAGAATGATCCTTAGATGAGCACCGAGGTGATTGCTTTTTGGACATGACGGACGGATTGACATTCAAATGATGGTAGACGAAGTTTGGATCCAACCTCTGAGCTTCATAGGCACTCCACTCAAATACATCAACATTCCTCATGAAAAACTCTATTAGCTCTTCCTTCTCTTAGGGTGGCAACTAATCTCCGACTTGGAAAAACTTCTCCTTGTCACCACCAATGATGACTTTTCTTAATTCCTCACATTTAGTCCCCACCATCACATCCTCTGCAGACGACACTACGATCCTTGATTGCTATAGACCTTACTTAATTGAAGCCAAAGATTCAACTTCACCCTGATATCTGATCGCAACTACCAAGCATTGCCTAGCCAAAAACTGGCTCCCAACCAGCTCCTCAACCTGGTCTCCGGACAGATACTTTACCTTCAAGTGTAGGATGGAGGAAACGGCCCTAGGGCTTGAAGTCAAGGCCTTACTACAATGGCAGTGTATGGAGAATAAGCATCCATCACAATGAAGTCCACCTCTACCACTTCTGAACCTGCTTACACAGGTAGTCTAATATGGCCCCTTGGAATGAAAATTTTCCCATCAAAGCCCACCAAGGGTGAATCATAATATGCCAAATCCTCAGGTTTCAATCTCAGTCCCTCATACAAATCAGAGTACATGATTTCCGCACTGCTGCCCTGATCTACTAACACCCTCTTCACATCATACCCTCCAACCTTATCTTCATCAAAAAAAACTTAATGTTGGTCGGACCTCCATCCTACCCTTCTTCGACTCAAGGTTGGAGTCCTTGGCAGGAGGCCGAACCACAGACATCACCTTGGAGGGATGAGACCCAGTCCTTCTCGGAGTGGCAAGAATAACATTAATTGTGCCTAAAGGTGGCCTCGAAGAAGTATCTCTCTGAGATCCTAATCCTATCTGGCCCCCTTGCCCATTAGGCAGATATAGAAACTGCTTTAACTTCTACTTAAGAAATTTATACTTGAAACAACTTTTAATTTGTGAAATTTTGATGAACAAGAAATTATTAATAAAATGGGACATATGTCTATGGTTGGTATTGCTTACCAAAATAATCATGATTTTGACCAACCTGAAATTATTGATTTACTTGCTACTGGTTTTTCTGGTACTCTTCGTGGATGGTGGGATTCATATCTCACAGAAGAATCCAGAGATTCTATTAAACATGCTGTTAAAAAGAATGATGAACGTTTGCCTATTTTTGATGAACGTATTGGTCACGGTATTCCTGATGGTGTCAATACTTTGATTTATACTATTATCAAACATTTTGTTGGTACTTCATCTAATGTTTCATCTCGAATTTCTAATTTGCTAAATAATTTGAGATGTCCTACTATGTCTGATTATAGATGGTATCAAGATGTTTTCCTTTCCAGAGTAATGCATCAGAAAGATTATTACAAGCCTTATTGGAAAGAAAAGTTTATTAACGGTCTACCTCCTATCTTTGCTCATAAGGTAAAACAAGAATTAATTTATAAAAATGATTCCATTGATTATGATAATTTAACTTATGGTGATATTTTAGGCTATATTAAAAAACTTGGTATTAATGTGCGCAATGATGAAAAATTGTTAAAACACCAATTAAAGAATAAAAGAAAAGCTAAATATGAAATGGTTAATTTCTGTGAACAATATGCTTTTACTAGAAACCACCGTTCCCTATTTGAAAAAACCCTCTAAGCTCTCGAAATCCACCTTGTTAACTTTACTGCTCAAAATGAGGCCTATATGAGCCACTATGCCAACCTTATTTCCGAAAACAACCTTGTTTCAGAAAATGACCTTGTTACAGAAAATAATCTTGTTTTAGAAAATGAGGCTCTTAGAATTCATTTTGAAGCCTATATTAGTCAACTCTTTGACAAAGAGAATATCCATTCAAATGATAAAATGACTATAATGGGCACTGATTATGCTAGATTGAGTCCTAAGACCCAATCTTTATTAAGAAGTGCTATTGCCAACTTGCCATCAGATATACAATCCAGTATTCTGAATAGCAAGGCTATGTTTGGGTCTTTTGACCTATAGTTCAAATATTTCAAGAAACTTGTTACAACCACTATTCCTGATCCTGAGATGAAATAAATGAAGGTGATAATGTATTTATCCAGCTTGAATGGGAAGAACACTTTGGGAGTTCTCTCAAAGTGTATGAAAAGAAATATATGATGGTTCATATATTGTTGATGAATCAGGTGATGATCATAGAGATCCCAGCTAGCTTTCCCAATTGTTTAAACATGGCTTTATCAGGTTCATAAGACTAACATATCATTTTCAAGCTAGCCAGCTTCCACAAATCATTTAGAATGCTATTAAAGGATTAAAAAGTCATTTTGTTACTATCAGATGCTGGAGCACTCTACCAAAATGGGAAAGAGATAACTGGATGAATGTCCAGCCTTCAAAGCATCTCATTCTCATTAATGGTCATACTCACCAAGGACCATGGTTTGAAAGAAATACTTATTTGTCCTTTGATGATCCTTATGCTCTTATAGAATGCTGGAGAAATTATTTTAATAACCAAATTATTGATATTGCTCAAAATTTATGGAAAGATTATCATTTCATTGGAAGCACAAATAGGATTTCTGTTTTTGGTCCCAGGCCATATGCTAATGCCATTACTCATTTGCGAATAGCTAATCATTGTTCTTCTTAAACTTTATCATCAATATTTAACATGTTAAACTTGTTTTTTAACTTACCAGGTTTTTGCTTACAATCTTTACTAAAGTGTCCAGATTTTCCACAGTTGAAGCATTTACCTTTACCTAATCTTTGTTTATCATATTTTATGTAAACATTTTTCTTTTTAGCATAAAAATCATAAAAATTATTTTTGTGTTTTTTATGGCTATAATTTTTGTAACTTTTATCATGTTTTTTACCTTTTTGCCTGGAAGGAGCAATTTCAATGAGAAGAAGGTTCAACTTTAGCGAAATAGAAAATAGCACTGATTTGAGATTTATCACTTGAAACTCCTTTTAATTTTAAATTAGTGGGGTTTTCAAAACTCTTTTGTAAAAAATCATTGAGATCTTGATCTCTTTTTGAAATACTTTCGGATCCGGCAAAGGAATGTCTTCCTTCGTTGATTCTCAAGGGTTGATTGTTTTGAAAACTTATTTTAACAGTACCATCAAGATATTATTGAATATTTGTGAAGTCTAGCTCATCAAAAACAAGTTTTAGCAACAGGGGATTCTTGTTCCAACAACCATTCAGTGGGAAGCTTGACATCTTGCCATTGAATCATTTTTGGAACTTAAACTTTAGCATCAGGAGTTGAACATGTGATTAACATTGTTTTACCAGAAGGTTCTCTATGATTCTTAGCACCAGGATTTAACTGAGTACTCAAAAGTCTGTAATAAATATGATAAATCAAAGCAAAAGGTTTACTTTCTTCATCCATGTGATAACCAGAGGAAGCAATATTCAAAGTCAAAGCCTTAACAATATTAGGATCATTCAAAGCAAGAGTAAGATCAAGATAACAATTGAAATAAACAGGACCATCGTACAAAGAAGCAGTAATCATACCAAGAATGCTATCTTTAAAGTGCTTAAATCTAGCATCTTGTAAACACGTAAGAACAGAAACATTGATACTAAACGGTTTTTAGACCCCTTAACCCAACCAGATTAACCTAGTTAATTAGCCAAGTGATTAACTTAGTCAAATTACGCAAATCTAGGTTATCACAAACACATAATCATATCAAGTATAAAGCAGTGAAAAAGTAAATAACACAATGATATGATGACCCAGGAAACCACACGGTAAAAACTTTGGGAAGATTTGACCTACCTATCCTCAAGGTAAATTTGAATCCACTATCTTGAAAGAATTGAAGTTCATACAATAAGACTTACAAGCCCCCACGCTCGACTTCTTATTGCTACCCACCAGTAGAACTTACTGAAACGACTATGTGCAAGCTCCGAAACCACGGACTCCTTCTTTCTTGGATTCTCCAACAAGTACAAGCAGCCACGCTTGTTTTTCTTTAAGCTTCAATGGCAGCAACTGAATTAATCATCAAGGTATAGATAACATCTCCTCCTTGAAAACCCTAAACTTCGTGTAAAGGAAAGCTCCTCTAGATCTCACAAGAGATTTACACAAAACAGCAATATAAGCAATTCAATCGATCGAGCCAGGCCGAAAGTCACTAATACTTTCTACAACCACTCGATTCCAACTTTACATAAACGCACAACTTTAAGCAAGTCTAAACAAGACTAAACAACTTGTTTTGATCATGGTTTGCCAACATTACACATTAGAGTTCTAAATACATAAATTCCTAAATCTTTAGAACCTAACAAACTCCCCCTTTGGCAATCCGTGACAAAACACAACTAAAAGCTCAAAGTTTACAAAGAAAATCCCTTCACAAAAAAAATACCCATTATACCAAATCCAACCTAACTACCATCTATCAGTTGCAAGTATAGACAGCAGCTCAATTGAATCAACCTGTATATTTCCTGAAACACTAAACAAAACGCATAAACGCATGTGTGACAGAAAAACAATAAATCAACAAATATGCAAACTAACTCTCCCCCTAAGTTAGATATATCAAAAACAATTTCAACTCCCCCTAAACAAAACAAACAGGACTCCCACATATACCCACATTTCATCTAAATCTCCCCCTTTTTGTCATGTATTGACAAAAATAACTCAAACAAAGAGTAACAACTCAACAGAGAATAAGAGGAAATAGAGAATGAAAGGAACACAAAATAATTTAACTCTATAGAAAATAGAGACAACTCTCCCTATGAACAACAAAGGTTAAAAACAGGCTTCTCCCCCTATAAAAATAGGAAAAACAAAACAAGTGTTGGGAAAAATAGTTTGGGGAAAAATTAGGAGGGGGAAAAAAGACACATAAACCAAAGTTAAAAATAAAATAAAATAAAATAAAAATAAGGTGAGGATATACATGAAGAAAAATATTCTCTCTTTTAATCAATGCAAACTTGACACTATGTGACCCATAAACAGTTGCATGAATAGAGAAAATATTTGCACATTGATTATTTATCATATATCTTAAGAAAAATATTTTCTGCAGTTCACACATAAAAAATAACATATACTAAAAAGTACATAACTCAAAAATTAATCAATCAATTTTTAAATCAAGTTGAGTACCCAATTTAGTAAAGTGTATACATGTGTGAAAACAATGAGAGATATGACTGCAAAACTACAAGATGGATATAGAAATCAATGCAATGCATGTGAATCCTAAACATAAATGATGCATGAAAAAATATGGCATGATGCATGCTCTAATGTAATGAAACTAAGTTCAATATAAGTTCAAATTCACAAAATTGGCTTAAGTATTGAGTTTCTAACAAAAACCCAAAAAAAAAAAAAAAAAAAAAACCACTTGAATGTTTTGAAATAAATTGACGAATTGATCATCACACAAGTTAGAGAACAGATAATAATAATCAATTACATCAAATCAACAAGCCAATTTCATCAATTAAACCCAATTTGAACAAAATTCCTAATTCGGGTACATTCAAGCTCTAGAATATCCAATTTCTCAAACTTTAAACATATTTTGCATTAAGATCAAGAAACTTTTAATCTTGGATGGCCACAACAAGATCACACACAATAAAATGTACCAAGTTTAGCAAAGAGTAACTTGTGTAGTGTGTGCAACTAGCAAAAACTTGAGATACATGTGAGGTGATATATGAATAACAATCAATCACAAAGTCTACAAAATTTATCACATAGAAATTAAAAGAGACTATCACCTAAAGAGTTACATCATATAACTCCCACATCTCCTAAAACATAAGTTTGCAATCATGTAAGTTTCTTGAATTTTGCCTCATATTGTACACACAAATTTTAGTTGTTCAGAAACTTATTAAAAGCCGGGATAATGTACACACCAATTTTAATTATGTGATTTGGCATCAAGCCTAATAGTACACACCAATTTTAAACATTAAAAAATTAAACCGATGCTACACCTTATGTTCTTTTTGTACATGTGTTACACTTTCTTGAGCATAGAATCTTACGATATGCACTAAGGTATTCATAATTTGCTAGTGAACAGTAGTGAGATGGTTATTTATGCATTTTTCAAAAAGTTCAAGTCCGACAGTCAAAGACATGTGACTTCAAGATCAAGACAAAGTGATCAAAAACTATAAACATCTCCCACACAACATGCACTACTAAGCTCAAACTAGTAAAGTGCAAGAAATAAACTCATCAAAGCTAAACAAGGTACATAAACTTGTTATGTAAAAATAATATGGCCAATCCTTGATTATAAATCCAAGATGTGAAATACAAAATACAAAAATCTTTTTGGTTTTAAAAACTATATGACCAAAAACAAAAAAGCACATATATGCTAAATGAACAATGCAAATGCAATGCATGACAATGCTTAACTAAGCTATAGAGGGTACACAAATAAGAAATATCAATTTCTTAATTAACCCTTGAGTATATGTACAAACTAGTACATACTCACACAAAATCAGAAAAAACTTAGCACTTATGTAACACATACTATTCAAGTTTCTTCACAATGTCAAGTATGTTCGAAATCAAGAGAGAGATATCATAACTCATGTAATCCTCAAAAATAAATAAAACAAGACACAAAATAAAATATTTTTGTCTTTTTGAAAAATTTTCAATGTTTTTTTTATTTTCTTTTTTTTAAATAAAAAACAACCTAAAAAAAACACAACCAAAAACAGAAACAAAATGTCCACAAATAATTGAAAGAATTAAATCAAGGACAAGTCAGCAACACTCACTTTAGAGAATCTTTTCTCACCCATCTAGCATGAGTCTTCGGTTTTGTAGGTGAAAAACCATGAGAAGCAGAGTGAATTTAAGGGATTACACCAATTTTCTGAGAAAGACTAAAATCCTCCAAATTCCTTTCATAAGCCAACAAACTCAAATTTTTCAAAAGCATATGAAACAATTTATTTGGACTTATGGCAGGAGGCATATCATCACATATCCTAGATTAAAACACAGAATGCTTAAATTTTAATTTATGACAATTAGGACAAATGTGACCATGGACACCACAAAAGTGTCAAACAGGAACAAATTTAGCAATATCAGTATTCTTAACAACAAATCTAGTCTCAGATTTTGGTTTTTGCCTCAACAAAGAACAATTTTGTCTAATATGACCAACAACACCACAAAGGTGACAGGTAAGCACAAAAACAAATTTATTATGCTCTCTAACAGTAGGTTTAGAAACTTTAGCGCCTACATCAGAACTTTTACCTTTGTCTAACCTAGCAAAATAAGTCTTTTTTTATTATTCCTCTTAAAAGAAGGGATATAAACTTTCTCAGTTTTAGGCTTAAGAGAAACAGAAACACTTCTTTTATCAACAACAGGCTTGGTACTAGTCAAATTTTCAATTTTAGCTTTAGATTCAACTAACTCTTGTTCTAAGCTTTTCATCTTCTCATCTTAAAAGGAAATTTAATTTCTCAAAAATTCATTCATTTTATTTGACTCATCCAATCTCACAATCAATTCCTCTTTTTCAAGATTAGCCAATTTTAACTCTTCTTTAAATTTCTTAGAAATTTTCAAAGATTTAGATAATTCTTTACGAAGAGTTTCATAGATATCAATAAAATCAACAAAAACATAAGCAAAAACATGATCAGAAAGACACTTCAAATTATCCATGACAATAGGAGTCAAGGATCAACTCTTAGATCAAAAGATCTAAAACAAAAAAGCTACCTACTCTGATAACACTTGAAGAGTTTTTAGACCCTTTAACCTAACTAGATTAACCTAATTAATTTGCTAAGTGATTAACTTAGTCAAATTATGCAAATCTAGGTTATAACAAACATATAATCATATCAAGTATAAAGCAGTGAAAAAATAAATAACACAATGATATGATGACCCAGGAAATCGAGTCTAAGTTTCGATCGATCGAGCCAGGCCGAAAGTCACTAATACTTTTTGCAGCCACTCGATTCCAACTTTACATAAACGCACAACTTTGAGCAAACCTAAACAAGACTAAACAACCTGTTTTGATCATGGTTTGCCAACATTACATATTAGAGTTCTAAATACATAAATTCCTAAATCTTTAAAACCTAACAGATACCCTTTCCGGTGAGTGGTTTAATAGCAACTTGAACCATACCAATATGCAAATAACTGAGTTTTTTGGCAATGAAATCATTAATATTTCTTTTAGAAAATAAGCAACATTTTTCATGAGTTTTTGAAATAAAAAATATTTGTTCATCCGTTCTTATTTTGTAAACGGGATGAAAAGGTTTCAGCCCAACTAGTTTTGTAAATAGTTTTAGTATCAACTTTAGGAATGTTCCATTTCTGGAAATCAAGAAGCTCATTATTTTCAACAGTGTGATCTTCTTCATTTACAATATCAGGAGGACAACCAGTCTTGGAGCTGACAAAAGAGTTGGATCTCCACAACTTATCCATACTATCCTAGGTTTAACACTCAATTATCATGTTTTTCTCACAACCGTTGCATTTCGTAACACATACCCTAAGCAACCCTATACCAAACACATGCCCTACACGCCCTTTCTTGGCTCAAACGGGCCTTACAGTCAGGTTCTAAGAATTCACTTTACGTCTAGGGTGGCGCCAATGTAAAGTGAATGAAATTGTTGATCATTGTAATCCAACAAAGCATTCATGAATGAATTTTTTTGGTTCCATCTTTTCAAAGGAACATAAGATGTAGCATCCTAGACAAGTTGATGGTTTGAAGAATGACTTCTCTACATTACCTTGAGTTTGAGAGCAATGCTAATGTATCTCATGTATCCTGATAATTTCGTTAGTGTACTTGCTAGTATCCTGATTAGCCTTGATTGTGACTACCATGATGTAGCATTAATTGTCCTTAATTTTAGTCTAATCAAGGGGTCCTTCCAGATTAACCATAATCACTTTATATGTGTACACCCTTGTATTGTATAGCATCCTATGTACTGAAAATACAGAAAAATGTACAGTGATTCTTTCAGAATAGTTTCCTTCTCCATTTTTTGTCTCTTTATTTCTTCACGGTTAATGACTATTAGAAGTGATTTTATATGCAGAGCAATCAGCTTCTACCGAATGACTACTTTTTTTTTCTTTTTTGATATTGCAGAATATGACTACTTAAGGTTGAAATACTTCTTGATTATTCTTTTCTCTTTTATTTATTTTTATATCTCTTTAAATTGCATCAAAAGATATACCCAAAAAAAAAAATCACTAAATGGTGATCCAATCAAGGTTTTTTTTTTTTTTTTTTTTTTTTTTTTTTTTTTTTTTTTTTTTATTTTAAATACTTGCATACTAAATACACTACCTCTATAACTCAAACCCTTGCCCTCCCCAAGCCAACTCGCCCAAATGGCAACAAACAAGATGAAGGAATCCTTTGCACATATTCATCCATACTAAAATTAAAATTAATAATAATAATAATTCTTCCATCCTGAATTAAGACTTTTGGCATCTTCAATAAGACACATAGCATTGACTCATGGCTATACTCGAACAAACCGACCAGCCCAGAGGCTAGCAACCGAAGCCGAAAACTTCAATGATGTATTGCAATGGCTTTACTGGTTAATAATGTACCTGGAATACTTTGATTCAATAGTCTAATAAATATTCCCATAAAAAAAATAGTCTAATAAATATACAATATAGTTTTATTCTAATAATAATAATAAGTTGTCTCTAGCACAAGTGTTAGCACTTAGCAGTAGAGTCCTAACTCCTTAAGACAAAATAAGAAAGTAGGAGTATTGGACAGCAATCATGTGGTTTGGCTGGTAGGCACCTCCAGCTACTCCATGTCAATAGTACTTTCTTATTATGATTTTAATTATCTAAACGGTGCAATAATATACTTCCCCCCCCCCCCCCCCCCAAAAAGAAGACATTGTATAATCCAAATTGAAAAACAGCTTCTTCTTCTTTTTTCTTTTTTCTTTTTTCCTTTTTTTTGGTTTTTTTTTTTTTTTTTTTTTTTTTGCCTCTACTTTCTCAGCAGTCCAGCAAAAGGCTAAGCCCAATTGGACGGGCACATATCAACCAATTTCTAAGATCTAAGCCATAAATTTCACAGTTTAATTTATCAACATGTCATTAGCATGAAATCACATCCAAAGTGCTGGAAGAAGAACAAAGAAACCGTAGCTGGAAGAGGGATAAAAAAAAGTGGAGAGTAATTGTTACACAAACACTCACTTGCACATACTATACACACTTTCTATAATAATAAAAAATGGTGACTTGAACAATTTCAAGGTTTAAAATCATGATTTAAAATCACAATTTTTTTTGTTTTTGAAAAGTGTGTATTATATGTGCATTAAGCGATGTGCACTAGACATTTTCCAAAAGAAATGGGGGAGGACGAATAGGACGTGGCATTATAGAAGGAAGACTGAATTAAATTCTCATGCCTCTACTGTTTTTTATTTTAAAAAATACTAGTCGCAGACCCGCGCATTGCGCGTGATTATTTTTTTAAGGGAGGTCTCATTGTTATCATTATTTTGTAATTTGAACTAACTTAATGAAGAGAAATGCATTTCATAATCATGTTCATCGCAAAATAATTTTTTATTTTTGTAGAATTGTTTTATTTAAATTTTGAAACCTTAATTCTACCATAGTTGGTTGACTAATTTGTACATCTCTAAGTCAATTGTACACATTTTGCATGCTACATGTACACCCTATTTTCCATAAGGTTGAAATAATGTGGGAAACATTTGATTCTATGGAAGTTAAAAACTAAAGTTCTTATATCTTGTCTTAATGTTGCCTCAATAATGTTAAATGAAATGTCAAAAATGGGATTTTGAAAATTTCCATCTTTATTTTTTATATATTTCTATTATTATTGAAGAATATCTTCTTTTTAGTTTTGATAAGAAATATGGTTTTCCATATTAGATTTTGATTAGTTTTAAATTTAAATTTTGTATGATTGTATTTAATTATATGATTTAATTAAGTGAATGTAACAATTGACTTTATTGTTACTTCTATCAAGCTCTTTGTTTTCCAAGTAATGGTTACTAATTGACATTTGATTTCTTGATGATAATTCTAATGTACTAAATATGCATTGTAACGTTTATTTTTATTTTTATTTTTTTCATTCCAATTTACTGCCATTAACTTAGTATATCCATAACTATTAGTTTTTTTATGATATGTTTGGTATGATATTCTATTGTTGTTGTTGTTGTTGTTATTATTATTATTATTATAAATTTATTGTTTCTAAAATACCATGTGTTTTGTATTTTATTCTTCTATTGATGCATTGCAGCATTTCATGGGAAGACTTTATGAGAACAATTTTTATTTATTTGAATTTAAGTAAAATATTTTATGTTTAATTTTTTAAAATAAAAAAAAAAGATAGAAAATATAAATAATTTAATAATATGAAGGACATGGCTAAATTTAAATTTTGAATAAAATAAGATGAAAAGAAAAATAGTAAAAATGAAATGTATATCAATAAACACCAAATTATTCTAAAGAATACAAAAAAAGATAACAACTTGAAACACAAAAATAAATTCACTTTAAACATTAAAAAAATTATAGGAAAATTTGGAAAGAAAAAGGATAATAACTTGGTCGCGTGCCTACAATGGAGCATAGTAAAAATAAATGCTACAATTGATTTTATTACACTATAAAGTTTTTAATGTCCTCCATAAGGTCATCTCTATTTTTTTTTTTTAACTCCTCCCATCACATACTCGTTGGCCTCTTTATTTTCTAAATAACAGTTACAAATTGACGTTTAATTTCTTTTATTTTTCTTTTTCTCTCTACACTTTATTACCTATAAATCTCTATCTCTTTTTGTTTATTTGTTGGCATCCTATTGTTTTCCCAAATTTGATAATAATTCTAATGTACTAAATATGCATTATAATGTTTTTTTTTTTTTTTCATTCCATTTTGTTGCCATTAAATCAGTATAGCCATCACTATTAGTTTTTTCAGTTATGTTTGGTTTGATATTCTATTATTATTATTATTATTATTATTTAATTTAGTGTTTCTAAATTGGTATTTGTTTTGCATTTCATTTTTCCATTGTAAGATTTCATGGCAAGACTTTATAAGAACAAATTTTATTTATTTGAATTAAAGCAAAATATTATATGTTTGATTTTTTTTTAAATGAGACAAAATATAAATAATAAAGCAAAAGATTCGAGGATAGCCTTTATGTGCTATATTTGCAAGAAGCTTTCATGATATGAATGGATTCACTATAATCTATGAATTAAAAAATTATACCAAGAAAATCACATGGCAATATCGACAAAAGAATTGTCGTGCAATACCATGTTAGGAATATCTGTGGTTGCACTCTATTGGAAGCCGAAGATGAAATGGAGTATTCAATAATACATAATAAGCAATGGTTTCCAAGTGAAGAAGTTTGGGGTCAACCTGATTTAAGACACTGATGAAAAGAATTACCTATCTTGTTTTGAACCAATAATCGAAAATGCATGTCTTCCTTGCAATGATGATTATATACTATTTTTATATTACAATAAGATAATATTTTACAATCAAATAAGAATTAAAAAGATAACAGCAGAAAACACAAAACTAAATCATATCAATTCAAAGTAGAATTGTAAAGATAGAATACAAAAGTTCAAAATTAAAAAATACACCAAAAACACACAGAGAGAGAGAGAGAGAGAGAGAGAGAGAGAGAGAGAGAGAGAGAGAGAACTTTTTGTGTGTGGAAAAATAGAAAATTATGCATGGAATGATTGAGAGAACAACAAATTTATAGCAAGAGGTTAAGAATAAGAAGAGTCAAAAATAAAAGAAGATAAAGGGGTAGGGGAATAGTGATATTAAGTTAGAGAGTAGTGGGGATATGAAAAGTTAAAATGGAATGAGAAAAGTTGAAGAGGGTATAATAATAGATAAGAATAATTAAAAATAAGATTAATATGATATTTTGATTTTAATAAAATGGAGTTATTAATTCACTTTAAATATTAAACAATTATATGAAAAATTGAAAAGAAAAAAGATGATGACATGGCTGCTGATGTGGCTTAACGGGAGCGTAGCAACATTAATTGCTACGCTTCAGCTTTTAGTAATATATAGATTAGATTGATTCAATGCCATACACATACACAATGACATGTGTTTTCCTCTGATCCAAAATAAACTGTGAAAGACAAAGTCCATATCCCTCTAAAATCGTAACCAACTTGGAATTGAACCAAGTGTCATAAATAAAAAGAAGCACCTGGTCCTAAGGCTAATTCAAAATGCCAAACTTCATTCATATAATGACACATGTATGAACATATTATGAGAAAACAAAAACGTGTCAAGTAGTCGATCGGTTTGAAAGTCCTATAAATTTAGCCTCACATTTGTTTGTTACATCACCCACCCAAGTTGAATTTTAGAGCCTGAATTACTCTTTCTACGTGTTTAAGTTCCAAGCAGAAAGTGAAGATGGACACCCAGAACGCAAGTTACCAAACTGGCCAGGTCAAGGGCCAAACTCAGGTGACTTCTTATCCCTCTTATTGTAGCATATCAACTGAAACTCTACATTGCATGCATTTATTATAATGTTTTATTTTTGTTTTGGTTTAGGAAAAGGCAAGCAACATGGCAGACAAGGCGAGCAATGCTGCCCAATCTGCCAAGGAATCATGCCAAGAGGTTCAACCAAGTTTTTCACTTTTTACTCAAGTTTACAATTACAAATGATCATATAACAAAATGCTTCTCTTCTCAAGTATCACAAAAAAAAAATTCATATCAAACTAGTTTAGTTTGATCCCAAGGACTTTTCACTTTGAGATACAGTTTTAGTCCCCAAATCTTTGTTAATTTACTTACATATGGAATTCTGTTGCAACTTACAGGCTGGTCAGCAGATGAAGGATAAGGCACAAGGGGCTTGTGATGCTGTTAAGAATGCAGTTGGAGGAAACAAATGAGACCAATATTATTGGAGCTCATCATGCAAGACCTCCCCAAATAAATATTTGTGCTTTTTTAACGTTTGAGTAGTGAATTTTTGTTTTCTTCTACTTTGTACTTTCTTTTGATCTTGCTCTCATAGAGCTGGTTGAATTTGTTTTCTGAATTAACAAGGGAACACTTTTATAGATTTTCCTCCATGAATTCGAAGATCACACACAAGTTTTCATAATATCTATGGTTACAATTCAAAATACCTGTCTACTGCAATAAAAAATACTCCATATTAACAATGCAATCCACAGCATATAATTCAAAAGATGAGCAAAAAGTTTACTTAATTCATGCAGCTATGGAATCCAGGGCATTTCGTGTCCAATTTTTTGGCAGCCTCTTAAATACAATTAATTGCAATGCTTCAACATTCAAAATTATTTTGGATAAAAGTCAGTAAATCACAATGCTTCTATTAAACATCTCATGCAATTAGAAACCAGTGAAGTTGAGTGTTTACCACATTTTGGAGCCTGCCACCATTCCCACATTTTCTGTATCTAATTGCCCTTTAAATCAAGGGCATTCCCAATATATTTCTACGAAAGTGATTTATAATGCTTCTAAAAATTCAATAAAATTCCTGGACTTCAGCCGCCAACTTTACAAAGACAGTTCACCACATTAGATATATCAGTAACAACCCTCTGAACAGCCTGTGGATGCAATAATCAGATAATGATTCTAAGATGCAGCCACAAAAACCCAAGAATTCTTCAAATGAAAATTCTAATTTGTACACAAATTTCCTTTGAAATAGATTCCGCACAATCCAGAGAGGAGGAAAATAGATTGATATTCATCAAGTATCTTGAGCTAGACAGCCTTAGAACTTGAGAGCTACCTTTCTTGTAACATTATCCATCACCTATTCGATAGTTTTAGATCAACCTGCAAGTATCTTGAACTACATGTACACCATCCTCTCCAATGTGGTATTCCAGAATCTCCTTGTTGAGAACTATCTAGGAAAAGTTTATTTTGATGAAATAGTGCCAGAAAAAGTGCAAACTTGCATTTGATAATTATTTGCTATCTTTACGAATAAAAGAACAATAACTTCAAGCTACTAAATAAGTCCATCGAATAAAAAGATACCACTGCACAATTATTGGCAGTACATTTTGAAGGCCTACATGATATCATTCAGGTCATTCAGGTACAAAAATCAATTTTAATTGCGAATGCTCATTGAAGCCCCCACCTTTTGTACTTCTGCTCAAATGTTAACAGAATAAGTATCTACAATAAGATTTAAAATGATTTAAGAATTAAAATATTTCAACATCTCAAACATTCTGAAAACTAAGATAAATCAGAAGTTTGCAGCAAAACAGCTTGCAGGATAATTAGGGCTGATACTCTGTGAACTAAGATAATTTTCCGATGGTCTAATAGTACAAGATATAACAAGGGAAAGATACTTTTCTGTTCAAGCAAAAGCCTATCATTGAAAAAACTGAGAATTCACTTAGCATGTTGGGCATTCTGATGCCAAGCATCAGAATGCACTCATAATAAATACTTATGCACTTGTATAAATCGTTTGTTGGATTGTAAAAATTAAAAAATAGAGAGAGAAGAAAAGAAATCTCCCTAGAATAAGGGCTTGAAAAACGATTCCTGCAATGTCAACTGGGCCTGTCATTGGTTAAAAACTAAGGGGTGACAATCCTCTATGTATTCTAATACTCTCTGTTACCAATGTCCTTGTTCTTCCCAATCTAATGACCAAAATCATCGCCTATTTCATCCTTTTATTTTAAATCACAGATTATTTAAGTTGCATTCTGCCCAATATTTATTTCATATCATATAAAACATTCATGGTCTTCCTAGTGTATAAATTCTCACTTCATATTGTCTGGAATCAAATATTTTGGGTGACCTTCGCTTCCTTTATTTGTGCGCTTCTTAATGATATGGGACCTGGGTCAGGGACAACCACTAAACAAAATAGAGTAGTTCCATTCCACAAGGAACTCCCAAGTTACAACTAACAAGGAATTTCTTAGTAAGCTCTGGGTGCAGAAAGTCTGTTCCATTATTTCATATCCAAAGAAAACAAAACGTTTTTCAAAATGTCCACAAATAGTTTTTAAAAAACCAGAACCAATTCAAAAGGATGATAAAACAAACAAAAATTGTCAACGTGCAAACTCGCATATCTTATTGCTCCATCGACAAAGACATCCTATCAATAAGAAATTGACAAAAAAAAAACTTGATCAGGATGCATCATGATTTATTAATGTTATTCCACTCAGAGATATGGGTAGCTTATAAGTTGCACTTTGGTCTTATGCTTATGCTTAAGGAAAAGATTACAAAATACCTAACAAAGGCTATGCTGACTTTTGTTGTCTATACTGTATTATACCATAGACGTCAACAATACCAAGCGGGCATGCTGGATCTATTGCAGCTCTCACAGCAACCTTTGGCGCCATTGATTTCACATTGACTGGAGGCGAAAACAGTGGGCCAGTTAGTGGGATTATGATCAGAAATTTTGCATATTGCAGAGACTGCAGTTAACATATTAAAAGCAAATAACACAGAAGTGAAAACCCATAACCAAATGCCAGATCCATAATGAAATTTATGTGCATAAATCATAATGTAGTCACAGTATACATCAGCTATGCAATCACAAATATGGGACGCAAAATGGTTGCATAATAAACAGCATATCTACTACTACATCTACTGACAACACTGACAAGTGTGTGTGTGTTACATCATGGTGATAGGTCCAATGGAGCCTCAATTACAGACAGCTTCAAGCACCAAACCTGGTGAGTCCCATGTATGAAACCTGGCCTAAAGAATTATATAACTCTTCCTTTTTTCTTTTCATTTTTTCAAAAGAAAAGGAAAAGAGTAAACCTACTGTAACAAATCAACTATCAGAGCTGTCAGAACTAGCAAATTTAGAGTAATACATACTTCTTCTCATTGCTTAACAGATGTTTCCAGCCAAAATATACTAGTAGCAAACCCACACAAATGTAATATAATTATTTTATAAGAATATTATGCAAACTTTGTAGGTGCATGTGTTATTTACAATATTTTCTATTTTTATAAGTTTTATGTAATAAAAAATATAATATACTTTGCATTCAACAATAATACATAATGATATATATATATGTATATATGAAAAACATAATTTAATAAAAAAAAATTTAATTACATAATTATAATATTGTTTTATATAAATGGAGAAAATGTTATTAAAAATTTAAAAGTACTTTTTTCAAATATACCATAATCGGTTGACTAATTTGAACATATCCAAGATTATTAAAATAAATATTAAAAAAAATGCACACCCTCATTCCATGAAACTCTTGTAACATGTTACATTAAGTTTAGAATTGTAGCATTTTTTTTTCTTTACAAATATAAGTATAATGTCTATTATTGAAACTTGAATTTTTAGGTAATCTTTTTCTTTAAAAAAAAAATTAAACTAATATATCTTTTGATTATTTATCATTTGTATTGTTTTTTTAGGGCCTAATCTCTAATTTCTATATATATATTTTTAGGCCGAAACTAAAGAGTTAAGCCCAAATAGAATAAAATTCATACTTTTTAAACCAAAAATTAAGGAAAAAAATGAATTTTAATTTGAGCCAAAAACTGAAAAGGACCAATTAGTCCAAAATGGACCTAAGAGCACCAAATTGGACCACGTGGACAGAAATAGACCAAAATAAACCATATGGACCAAATAGGACCTAAGTGAACCGAAATGGAACTAAGTGAATAGAATGGACCGAATGAGAATGAAATGGACTGAAGTGGACCGGATAGATCGAAATGGACTGAATGGACCAAAATAGTTTGAAGTGGATTGAGGTGGACCAAAATTCTATCCTAATGTGGTTCAAAAAGAGCATTGTAATAATAAATATAACGCTTCAACTTGTAAATATTATTTAGATTTGTAAGACATATCGTAAAATTTGTATTAACTACATTATCACTAAAATATAATTATGGATTTGTTTATTATGTTGTTAATGTGAAACTAACTAATCATGTCGAATTTTTTAGTTAGTAAACGATATTATTTAAATGTTTTTGTTTACTATTAAAAATTTAAATGAAAACACCCATAAGATGCATTGTTTAAAAGATCTTATTGTTTGATTAGTATTAATTTAAAAAATGCTTATATGACTTCATGTACTTAAAGATTTGGACAAAATAATTAAATTAAATTATTTAGTTTTTTACTAATAGATCTTACAATTTATATGGACAGAATTATACCAAAATGGACTATATAGACCAAAGTAGACCAAAATGCTACACTAATATGACTCAACAGAAGCATAATAACATTAAATGTTACGATTCAACTTTTAGATATATAGTAAAATGTGAACTAACTACAGTATCACTAAAAAAATAATTAGAAATTTGTTTATTATGTTGTTGATGTGAAACTAACTAATCATGTCACTTTGTAAATCTTTTAGTTAGTAAATTTCATTTAAATGTTATTTTTACTACTAAAAATTTAAATGAAAACATTCCTAAGAAGCATTATTTAAAAGATTTTATTGTTTTATTAATATTAAAATTTTTTTTTAAAATGCTTAAATTACTTTATGTACTAATAATTTTGGATAAAATAATTAAATTAACTCATTTAATTATTTACTAATAGATTTTACAATTGAAATGTACCAAAATGGCCCAAATTGGAACGAATCAACCAAAATAGATCAAAATACTATGCTAACGTGGCTCAACAAGGCTTTAGCTTTTAGATATTATACATACATTTTAGATATTGTATATACATTTGGGACAAATTTGAGTATTTCTGAAAACTAAATAACTTAATAATTTTAGCAACAAAAACTACGGCTTCCAAATATAAGGAATCTCCACCCTTACACAGCAATCACAACCATAAAATTGACCCGATTATAAGAGACACATTCTCACGTATCATTATGAAATTATATACTTTGATTATACAAAAGCTCCAAAAGCTCAAATTAAATTCCAATTCCAATAAGTTCTACTTCTATTACTATATGCATACTTTTGTGTTCAAATATTCAAGTGGGAATGATTTGATTGATTAAAATAGTCAAGCTGTATATTATTATTAACTAGCAATTATAGAAGCGGACGGTTGGTACACAATATGTTGGGCCTAAATCCACTAGATTTTGTTTTAGGATTAAGATAGTGTCCAAACTCCCCAGCAAATTTGTCATTCACTTTAGGAGGATACCAACATGAGAGAAAAGATATTGATAGCTCGAGAAGGTGAAAAAGCGATCAGCAATAATAAGGATAGAGGCACATCCATTGATAAGAAGTTCATGATCATACATACTATGCCTATGCTTGTAAATTTTCCACAAAAAGAAAATAAAATCAGTGAGGCATTCTCTTATACTCTCATGTTTTCATGCCCAATTCATTTTTAAACATGTGAAAATATATGGGGTTCCTCAAGCCAATACCAAAGGAAAAGCAGGCAAACAGTGCGCAGCCCTCCTAGCCATAAGGCTATAACCAATAAGCTCACGTCTGAAAAATATGATACTTGATAACAACACCATACAATTTGGAACAAATACCATAAGATTGGCAGGAGAGTTTTTCTTTTTTGGGTAAAATCTTGAAAGTGAAGAACTAAATTGCTACCTTGACCACTGATGCTTTCCCCCTCTAGTTCAAAAATTAGTTTTAATCAAAATAGATTAAAAATTCAAATCAATCCTGCAAGTTTATGCTTTTTTATTATTAGTATTATTGGTAAGTTTCACATGCACTCAATAGCTCTTGAACCACAACCTCACCCTCCACCTAGCACTTACAAGGGAAGGAGGTGCTAGTTAAGCTAGGAGCTCGCATTCTGCAAATTTATACATAGGCCATCAATAATTATCATTCAGAAGAGTTGCAACCATTTCTTCCCCTAAGAGAAAGAAAAAATTAGATTTGCTTTGTAAAACATTTACAGAATATTGTTGCTAGGTT
This sequence comes from Quercus cerris, assembly GCA_963669245.1. Classification (NCBI taxonomy): domain Eukaryota; kingdom Viridiplantae; phylum Streptophyta; class Magnoliopsida; order Fagales; family Fagaceae; genus Quercus; species Quercus cerris. The sequence goes on from OY770006.1 coordinate 45,408,856, forward strand.
GAAAACATCTTCAAAGGAGCAATTAAATTTTGTCACGTGTAAGAAGAATTCCAAATTCACTGACCTTCCACTTTAGTCTAAGCAAGCGACATTCTCTCTATCTTTATACCAAAAAACTGATAAGAAAAGGCGATGCATTAAAATTTAAAACAATAATTATATAGCAAAAGAATAAAGGGTACTTCAAACATAGTGTGTGGTTTAAATTTCATGCCTCAAATGAAACATATATTTCTGCTAGGTTGACAACGTCTTCAAAGGAGCCATTAAGTTTGTCACATGTAAGAAGCATTCTAAATTCACTGACCCTCCAATTTTAGTCTTAGCAAGCAACATTCTCTCTATCTTTATACCAACAAACTGATAAGAAAGGATGATGCATTAAAATAATAAAATTTAAAACAGCAGTTACATAGCAAAAGAGTAAAAGGGCTGCAATTGAAAGTTTCGTCCAGGTAAGTTAAACAACACCATAAAGGATAGAGATGTAGAGAGGGTAAGCTGATGGTGTGGCTTTTAATGAAAGAGTATTGAGGTGAGCAACTTCAACAACGTGAAGAATTCGATAAAGTAGTCTCTTAACATGTGTCGTTGTATGTTTGGATAAAGGGACACACGTGATAATTGTATGCATTCTCCAATTTTGGAATCTGACTCTTAGAACATATAAACAGATTCAATACAGAAAGTTGATTAAACTATTATAAGCCTTCCACATAGAATGGCAGGAAACCAAGGAGCTCACAATTCAGTCTTCATCGTAGTGCCTACTGAACTGTTACATGGAATGCAATGCATAAGTGGGTTGGCCGTTGCCGCAAATGTGTGGTAAGTTATAAGCAAAATGGAAAAGGGGAAAATGGTATTATAATATCCAGATATGAAGATCACAGTAAAATTACTACAATCAAAATTGACTACCTTGCATGAGATCAAAACTGCAGAGATAAGGTGAACATCTACCAAATAATAAGATTTGTATGGAAAAGGGGAAAGTGGTATTATAATATCCAGATATGAAGATCACAGTAAAATTACCACAATCGAAGTTGACTACCTCGCATGAGATCAAAACTGCGGAGGTAAGGTGAACATCTACCAAATGATAAGATTTGTAAGTTCTACACATCCGCAATACAAGAAATTACTCTCAAGAGTTTACAACACAAAGATGCATCTGGTTTATTGCACTTATAATATACTGAATACAAACACAATAGGGGCAATAAAAATAGCATTATGTGATTTGAAATAAGAATACCTAATGTGATGGCTGTAAAATCATTCATCAACCTCTGATTTGATCTCTCTTTGTAACTCCTCCTTGTACTCCTCAAAGGTTCCAGGGAAATTTCTCACAGTCCCATTTTCCACAACCCAAATTTCACTCTTCTCTTCATCCTCACAAACACGAGATTTCAGCCTAGAGTCATGACTGACAAGGACGACTCCACCAGTAAACTCATCCAGTGCATCAGCCAGCGCATCAATACTCTGCATGTCCAGATGATTTGTGGGCTCATCCAATAGCAATATGTGTGGCTTCGACATGGAAATTGAAGTGAAGACAACCCGTGACTTTTGCCCTCCAGATAATTTTGCAATTGGGGTGAGGTGATTATGACTAGGGGAGTCCAAATTTTCCAAGCTTTGCACATACAGCCTCCTGCTTGCTAAGTCCCTCTTGATCTGGATGAAGACGAAGAAGATACTGAACTGGTGTTTCATCCATTGTTAGTAGATCCACAAAGTGCTGTGAATACCTCCCAATCCTTAACTTTTGACTCCTTTGTACTTCACCTTCAGTTGGAACCAAATCACCTGCAAGAAGATTCAATAGGGTAGATTTCGCAGCTCCATTGGGCCCAACATAGCAACTCGTGTTACCATATCAATACCTACATCGACATTCAAGAGCCTAAAATCCACTCGATTTGGGTAACTAAAGCTGACTTCAATTAGCTGCAAAAGTGGCAGTGTGAGCTCAGTAGGTTCAGGAAAGTGGAACTCCACACTATAATCTCTCCACTTCTTTGGAGCCTCAGGCAGAGGCTCATCCTCATCAACCTTTCCCTTAGGCTTGCTCTTAGATGCTTCCTTTGCAGCATTAAACTTAGCCCGGTCCTTCCCCTTTTCCTGCTGAGCCTGACTCCCTGATCTCTTCGCTGCTTTAATTTGCTTCTCATAAGTTTCAAACTTCTTGTTCATCTCTTTGCGACGCTGCTCATACCCACTTTCAAAATCATCAAAATTCCCACAGTAGAAATGAAGCTTAAAATCATGGAGATGAATGATCTCAGTGCAGACAGTGTTGAGGAAATCCCGGTCATGTGACACAACTACAAGAGTTTTCTTCCACCGACACAAGTACTCCTCCAGCCAGAGAACAGCCCTAAGGTCAAGATGGTTTGTGGGTTCATCCAATAAGAGAAGAGTTGGTTGCACAAAGAGCGCCCTAGCCAATGATATTCTCATCCTCTAGCCACCACTAAATGATCGGGTTGGGCGACCTTGCATATCCTTGGTGAAACCCAACCCAGCAAGAATCTTTGATGCCTGAGCCTCTGCTGCATCTGATCCCAAGATATGCAACTGTTCATACAACTCAGCAAGCTTATCTCCCGCATCATCTCCATTCTCACCCTCAGCAGCAGAAGATGAATTCTGCAAAGATTCTACCTCTTTTCAGAGAAGAGTTGGTTGCACAAAGAGCGCCCTAGCCAATGATATTCTCATCCTCTAGCCACCACTAAATGATCGGGTTGGGCGACCTTGCATATCCTTGGTGAAACCCAACCCAGCAAGAATCTTTGATGCCTGAGCCTCTGCTGCATCTGATCCCAAGATATGCAACTGTTCATACAACTCAGCAAGCTTATCTCCCGCATCATCTCCATTCTCACCCTCAGCAGCAGAAGATGAATTCTGCAAAGATTCTACCTCTTTTCAGAGATTTACCAGCTCTTCATTAGCTGAAACAACTGCTTCAAGGGCAGTTTTATCATCACCAACCACCTCTTGTTCAACCAAAAGCACATCAATATTCTTAGGTACTGGAATCTTCCTCCAAGCAAGGAGCTTTAATAATGTAGACTTGCCCATTCCATTGGGTCCAACCAAGCCATACCTTTTCCCATGAGATATCTTAACCGACGTGTTCTTTAAGAGTTCTTTTCCCCGAGCAGATACAGAGAAATTATCAACAGTTATGTCTTTGACATTGGCATCAGCTTCATCATCGCCATCAAGAACTGAAGCCCGGCTACCAATAACAACAGTAAAAGCATCATGGTCATCCCTAAGGGCCTCCCGTTTTGCCTGCTCTGCTGCATGGACAGCAAGTATGTCCTTCTTTTCTCTTTTTTTCAACTCTCTCTCACTTATGGCTATGTCAAGTGAATTTGAATCATTCCTTATTTGCCGCTTTTTGGCATCAGAATGGTCTTCTTCAGAGGCATCATCCTCATCATCAGACGGAGGAAGATCTATGTTATCAGTGTAAGATGACACTTTTGGAGCTTTTGTCTTAGGTTTACTAGAAGCATTTGAAGAAGAACCCTTTTTAGGTTTCTCAGGTTTCTCATCCATGTTAGCAAGCATCGCCAGACCGAAAGCTTCCATTTCTTCGCATCTTTTGAAGTGTCTTTGCCACTAGCCTTAGCACCAGTCCCCTCCGGCTTCTTTCCCATTGCAGTAACTGGTCAGGTAAGAAGAAATAGATTTGGACGGTGTTAAATCATATCAACTTGATCGATTTTTATTTTTTTTGATAAGTAACTTAAAAATATATTGAAAAAACACAGCCCCGTACATAGGAAATGTACGAAAGAGGCAAGAACATCAAGAAAACAAAGTACAATGATCAAGCAACTGAGAAAGAGAAATACAAGAAAAAGAAGGTAAAACCAAACACCATTCGAGAAGAGTAGAAAACAAAAAAGACTTAAACTCAAGAATGGACCGCTCACGATCCTCAAAGCTTCTCGAATTCCGTTCCCGCCAAATACACCACATCAAACAATGTAGCACAATCCTCCAAATAACTAAATTACGATGTCGCCTGAAGTTGCAAGACCAACAATCCAACAAATCCGCTACCCTTTGTGGCATCACCCAACAAATACCAAACAAGCAGAAAATCATACTCCACATTTCAAAAGCAAAAGGACAGTGAAGGAGGAGATGATCTACAAATTCCCCACACCCTTTGCACATAAAGCACCACTCAAGAACAACAAAGTGTCTCTTCCGTAGATTATCAATAGTTAAAATCTTGCCTAAATCCGCAGTCCAAGAGAAAAAGGCAACCCGAGGAGGAACCTTCGATTGCCACACCATTTTCCAAGGAAAGGGAAATACCGTAGATGGGGATAGAAAATGATAATACCCACTTAACTTGAAACCTCGGTTGCAGGCAGGCTTCCAACAAAGTTTGTCAGGACCAACACCCCGGACCTTTGCGGAATAAATCAAGACCAAAAACGAATCCAAAGAAAGTGACTCTTGATCGTTCACTAAGTGACGGAGCTGAATGTCCCAAGAAACTCTCCCATTTGCGAAACACATAACCTCAGAGACCGACGCCTCCCTTGTCCTACTAATATTATATAAGTCTGGGAACTCCTCCTTAAGAGGACGATCCCTACACCACACATCATCCCAAAACTTCACATGAGTACCATCACCCACATCATACCGAAGGCACTCGAAAAAAAATCAACCAGCCACTTCTAATGCACTTCCACAAACACACACCATAAGCCCCCGACACAGATTTTGTGCGCCAACCACCCCACTCATTCCCATACTTCGCCCCAATGACCCTTCTCCAAAGGGCATCATTCTCCCAACCATATCGCCACAACCATTTGGCTAACAATGCAGAATTAAACCTTCTCAAGCACCGGATGCCTAACCCTCCATTATTCACTGGCCTACAAACCTTAGTCCAATTAACTAAATGAATTTTACAATCATCCCCAATACTAGCCCAAAGAAAATCTCTTTGTAATTTCTCCATCCTCTTAGCCACCTTAACAGGAATAGGGAGAAGAGAAAGGAAATACGTAGGTAAGCTAGAGAGCGTACTCTTAATAAGGGTAACTTTACTCCCCTTGGATAAATACAACCTCTTCCAACCAGCTAACCTACGCTCCATCTTTTCCAAGATAGGATTCCAAATAGTCTTATCTTTATAAGAAGCACCCAACGGAAGACCTAAATATTTCAACGGAAGAGCAGACTCCCTGCAGCCCAAAATCTCTACTAACTCATGAAGATTAGACACATCCCCAACTGGAACCAATTCAGACTTACCAAAATTGATTTTCAGCCCTGACATCTCCTTGAATCTAGAGAGAATCCCACGTAGAGCTGTAATATGAGTGCTATCTGCGTCACAAAAAACAAGAGTATCATCCGCAAACAATAAATGAGACACCGACAACAAGGAACCAGCTTCATACCCAACTGAGAAACCCAAAAACTGACCAGCTGCATTGATCGATTTTTATTAAGTTCATCATGAATATAAATGCATAATTAAAACCACATTAGAGCTTTTCTTTGATAGGTTAAGACCACATTAGAGCTGAGCAAGACAATTCACATAATAAAGAAACAAATCCATAGAAAAGTAGTGATATGTGGCATCAATTTCAAAAGAAATAAAGAAAAAACAAGGAAAAACAGAATACACTGATAACATGCAGAGACATTCTTGAAAATTTCAGACTTAGTGAAAGAGGAATAACCTAAGTGACACCACATTGAAAATAGATTAGTTGAAAAGCCTAATAATATAGCCTAATTAATTCACAGTATTGCAGGAAAAAAAAAGTATGAAACATGGATGCAGAATTGTTATACTTAAATCTGATTTTCTCTCCTATTCTAAATAAAGTTATAAGTTGCATGATGCTCTACAAAAAGGATCACCTATTATTTGTAGAAAAATGATGTTTTCGACACGGAAAAGGGAATTTAAACTGGCAACTCCTAAGAATCTTGCTTTTTGTATTTCTTGCCTTATAATATTGAACTTATATATTTATCCACTATTTTGTAATAAATAGGTGTAGTTTCCTTGACCAAAACGCACAACACTATTGTAATTCTACACCTTATGCTGAATTTTGTTATAAAAGTCCAAAAAAGTGCTGGACACGTGGATAAAAATGTCACACCCACTAACTATACCACACAAAGTCTCAGATAGAACTTCCCTACAAATAATAAAATACACATCTTTCTGAGATATAAATGATATTCCATATGAACTTTGTCCTTTATTAAAACCAGTATAGGTCATATGCAAGGTTTGTTGCAAGAGGAATATAGATCAGTTCATGAAGCAAGTAAGATTACTTTTGGCTTTTAGTCAATTTCTGCTCTATCTAAAGCAATTCAATATCTTAGATTTTTGGCTTTAGAAAATTCCAGGCTTTGCCCAGTGGCGCATAGAATTGAAAGTCTTTACAATCTTCCAGGTAAGACTCTTATCAAGTGCCACATCAGTTTACTCACTCCTTTTCCTGGCTTTTAGAACAATTACACAAAGCCATCTCTTCTCACCTCTTGACATTACGCTCTCTTCTCTTTCCCCCCCACATTTGATCATTTTGTTATTAACTAATCTGGCCTAAATTATAGGGTATGTTTTTATTGTTAATACTTAGGCTCTATAGAACCATATCTCTTGTTTATTTTTTTTCCATAAGGATTATGTAAGTAAAAGAAAATGACTATATCTGCTAGGTGTTCTACAAAAGGCCTCCCAATAGGTATTTTATTTTTTGAATACTCATTAGATTTGTCTTCTTTTGTTCCCATAAAGATAAATCTCCTGTTGTTGCTATAAACTAATGAAAGAGAATCACAAGCAGCTTATGTAGCTAGGACAAATCAAAAAACCCAATATGGTTGGTGACAATTATTTTTAAAAGAGAACATAACAGTTTGACAGGTTAGTTGGACACAATATAAGATTTAATTGAATGCAAATATTTGTTTCTTTGAAGAGAAAGCTGGCTAAAATATGCAAATCAGAGCCAATTCAAACACAAATACACTAATGGATAAAATGCGATACAAAGTATGAGATAAACAAAGAGAAAATCAGGCTGTCCTTACTTGTCAGTTTGTTCCAGCAACTCTTCTTGTAAATTACCCAAGTGTTGTGCTTGGCAGAGAACTAAACAAATCTGTATTTCAAAAAATGATAGGGCCAGAAGGTTTTTCAAATTACAGGAGAGAAAGATGAAAGAGAGACTACAAAAGAAAGGTTTGATCCATCAAAAATTACCATAAATTATGTAAACTTGTGAAACTAAAGAGACATTGATAATTCAATTGCATTCTCAAAGAAAAAATGTTGCAAGGATCTTAGTTAAAAACTAAGATCTGAACTTTAAAAACTCCTTTAAAATTCAATGTCTTGCTTTTAGTAAGTTAGCTCCTTACAAAGCACCATGTACCTCAAGCAGGAGATATAAGTTAGTTACAAATTCACCTTATAAAAATTAAGTAAAAAGCATTCCTTCTAAACCAAGCTTGCTAAAGCCATCTGTTAGAACCTTTGTCACAATTAACATCAATCTATTTGCAGATAATTAAGTGAAGAAAGAACACCAAATGCATTAATGCATTGTACAGTAAATCATACTTCATAAAAGCCTATAAACACGTTGTGATGATCAAAGTTCTAATCATCTCCAAATGGAGTGATGATCAAAGTTCTAATCATCTCCAAATGGAGTGATGCCCAAAGTAAAAGCAAATTTTTACAATGATACTAATTTAAATTACACAAGGTTAGAAGGTTGTTCAAGTTACAGGAGAGAAAGATGAAAGAGAGACAACAGAAGAAGGTAAAGAAAATATTGTAAATGGTATGGATTGTAAAAATGTGAAAGTGTGTTTCCAAATAAAGGTAGTTCAACAATTCAACAAAATCTGAATCTACAAATTGAAGTGTAAACCATACAACCATATTTCAGAAATAATCCCTTAATATTCAATAACACAGTGTTCTTGGTTATTTATTTGTTTATTTCTATTTCAAAAACACAGCAAATAATCCAGAAAACCATCATTTCACTTAGAAAAAATTATAAATTCTCCTACACAGTAAACTGTCAGATTTAAAAGCAGCAAAGTGAAAGCTGACTATTAAAATCAAGAGTGAAAATCCCTAATTCAAAAACAAAGCAAATAATCCAGGAAACCATAATTTCACTTTTAAAAAAATTATAAATTATCCTACACTGTAAACTGTCAGATTTAAAAGCAGCAAAGGTGAAAGCTGACTATTAAAATCAAGAGCAAAAAATCCCTAATGTGTCCCAAACCAAAATACAAAGATGATAATTTGAGGCCAAAGCATCCAAAGAAAGAGAATAAACTCATCTATCCTTCAATAGGGATCAAAGGAAAACCCTAGACAATTCAGCAAGAGGGGAAAAATTTTAAATATAGAAATTCAAATAGAAAAAGCACTGGTGAGAAGTGAGAAGTTACAGGAATTGAAAATAGTGGGTGAAGTGGGAAAGAGTGTGCTTACCTTCCATATATAAATAGTATTAGATTAGAGCCTTAATTGTAGAAGATAGCTTCTGCTATTATAAATAGTATTAAGATTAGATTAGATCCTTAAAAATAAAAAACTTAACCATATTATAAATCAAGAAAGCTGTCTCTAAGTTAATATTTCAAATCATACTTCATGGCGACAGGCATAATAATAAGAGAAGTGGCAAACCAATGGCCTCTTTGAAATTCCAAATCGAATTTGAAGGATTTAATCTCCATAGAAACTAAAACCCTAGAAATTGGAAGTTTGGAAAACCGATTCCGTCTTGAATTCGATTTTCAGCTGTTTGGCTACTTCACACACCAATAGATTTGGAATCGAATTCCAAAATTCTATACATCTCAAATCCACACAAAAATAAATAAATAAATAAATTGAGAGTGAGAGTTCAGAGTTGTGCAAACCAATTCTCATGCTTAGACAAAATAAAAGAAAAATATTAAATTAGAAAAGAAAAAATTTACACGCAAATAACTGCTACAACTGAAATTGAATTAAACATAGTATAGAGTTTGAAAGGAAATTCCGATTACCGATTGAAGAAGATTGGAGATTTCTGGCGATGAAGAGAGAGAGGAGAATTGAACTACAGAACCAGTTGAGAATTGATTTCTATTAGCCTTTTTGTGATATATATAGACTTACTAAACTACGTCGTTTTTGTTTATAAATATAGATTTTTTTTTTTTTTAGAAGAATTATAAATATAGATATCTTTTACTAAATCACATGATTCACATCCTATAATATAGTGTCCTTTCTTTCTTTTCCTTTTTTTTGGTAGAATATAAATAGTGTCCCATTTAAAATAGAAATCTTTGACTAAATCACATCGAATATAGTTTTTTTTTAATATAAATAAATATAATTTAGATTTTTTTTTTTAAAAGAAAGAATATAATTGTATTATGTTTGGTAGACTGTAATAGGCGCTGTAATGTAATAATAATTCCTATGATTTAGCTATTTTTTTATTACAGAGAATAGTCATTTTTTTATGAATAGTCATTCTTTAAAGAGAAATGAGGAATAACTATTCATCTTTAAAGAGTTGTAATAGATATTTCTTACAAGGTGTATTAATTTCTAAAATTAATATATTTTTAAATAAACAAACTTTCCATATGTACATAAAAATTATAAAAATAAAAAATCATTAAAAAATAACTAATCTCTCTTTCAAATTTAAAAAATACTAGTCGCTAATCCATGTGATGCACGGGAAAACTATTAAATATAATTTAAAAAAATATATTTTTATTAATTTGTTTTTGCTATTGACAATGTTTTCTATTGTAAAAGTTTGAAAATTTAATAATTGTTAGACACGTATAATTTGAAAGAGAGATTAGTTAATACAAGCAAGAAAAAGACAAGCAAGAAAAGATAAAAAAAGACAAGACTTACGGGAAAACACGTATAAAGAAAAAGACAAGCAAGAAAAGATAAAAAAGAAAAAAGATGATGTAGAATCAGTAAAACCTGTAACCATACAAGACTTATTGACAAAAGCAAAAATAATAAAACAAGAAATTAAAAATATTAAAGAAGATAATTCCGTAAATATAAATAAATAGAATTTTAAAGAAGTAATGAACTTGAAAGAATTTCCTAGACCCATGACAGAAGCCCCTTTAATAGAAAAAGATAACTGCAATAGACAGAATTTCAATAGTTTGATTAACAGAGTAATCTTTCAAAATTGGCATACAGAAATCACTTTAGTAATTAATAAATAATTTTCTTTGACAGAAATTGCTTTAATAGACTCAGGCACTAACATGAATTGTATACAGGAAAGATTAATTCAAGCGGTTACTAGATTAATTAATCATAAATTACCTAATGAGATATGTGATCTTTCTTTAAACTATTTTATGGAAACAAAAAAGGAAATTAAACCTAATGTAACTAACGTACCTTTTACTTCCATTCCAAAAGAAATTAGTTTGCCCTATAAGATCACTATCCTACAGGATACTAATAAAAAAGGAATCTATAGAACTAAAAGAAGTTTGTCACTTTTAGAGACAGAAATATCACTTACTCACCAGTTGACAGGAAAAGACATAAAAAAGGATAAACAAGACAGAGAGACAGAGATTTGTTCTTATTTCCCTGTTACACTTCCACATAGGTACCAACATATAAGTCAAATAATAGTCCATCCACTACTTCTTGTCAGACATAATTTATAAATTTCTAACAGATTTTCACCAAACTACTTCAGTTATTGATAAAAGACTTTATGGAGAAACTGTATTTCATATACTCCCACAAAATGAGATATATACCTACATGGATAGCACGGATAAAATCATGACAGACTTTGAAAATATTTTGGAGTCCACTCACTTTGACAAATTCCATTACGCCTGCTCTAATATTATTACTACTCAGCAAGGGCACAAAAGTGTACAGGAGATAAAATTAACCGACAGACTAATAGACACAATAATAGTTTCTTAGACATAATTAATAAAAAATTAGAATCTATAGAAAAGGATGAAAGATCTACGACATACACTAAAGTAGAAAGAAAAAATGATAGCTTTTTGGACCTCTATGAAAAAATGAAAATTTTAAATTCACCTTTAAAAGAAGAAAAAGAATTTGAACCCCATCATAGATCACCTTTAACAAAAGTTATGACAGATAATTGGCATAATAGGCAAAAGGATAATTCGATATCAATAAATATGATAAATGGTAGAAAAGATGGCTTGATAGATAATTCAAAAGCAACTGACAGAACTATATCTATAACATATAAAGACAAAGAAAAGGACGAACTAAAGAAAGAAAATAGTCGTAAAGGAATTATGTATGAAGAAAATGAAAGACAAAAAATTGATAACATAAAAGATAGCCATGTTTGGGAAAGACCAACACATATAGAAGATAAAGAAGTGTTTAAAAAAGGAATGATAAAAGAGATGATAGAAGCAATTGAAAGACAAGATAGTTTCAAACTTGTATCAAAGACAGTTTGTTTTCAAGTTTAATCAAAGACAGAAGTATTTTCAAGTAAGATTTTATCAGTTTCAGTTTTCATATTCCATACTCTGTTTTAACTTATTTTTGAATATATCTGTTTTGATATTTTCTTCTTTATCATCTATTTTATCATTGTTTATGCTTCTATATTACTACTGTGCTCTCTCTTGGGTAGTTAATGGTATCAGAGCATTAACTACCCAGGAGAAAGCACAGCAGTAATATAGAAGTATAAACAATGATAAAATAGATGATAAAGAAGAAAATAGCAAAACAGATATATTCAAAAATAAGTTAAAACAGAGTATGGAATATGAAAACTAAAACTGATAAAATCTTACTTGAAAATACTTCTGTCTTTGATTAAACTTGAAAACAAACTGTCTTTGATACAAGCTTGAAAATAAAACACTGTTTGAAGAGTTACAAGATTACAAAGTAAACTGTCTGAGGAGAAAGGTTACAAGATTACAAAAGGGGAAGTTATATTTAATATACTATTTTCTTGGTGGCTTTTAACAACAACACTAGTTTAAAAAAAAAAAAAACAGCAAGCTGGATTTTCAGAGCTTGTAGCACAGTGATGAGAGCTATATCGAGTTTGTCTTGTCATAACTCCTTGCTTGGACATATATATGATGATATTTGTATTTATCTGAATGGGATGCAGTAGACTTCAATAAGTTATATTAAGAGAGGAGAGAATATGGTTGCGCATTTTTTAACTAAGTATGCAAGAAATATTGATGATGTAGTCTATTAGATAGGGGATTCACCACTACCAGCAGTGGAGGTTTTGTACCAAGATTCTTTACATATTATTGAATTAATGAATGCCTTGCTTTCAAAAAAAAAAAAAAAAAAAAAACAACACTAGTTTTTTTTTCCTTTGTCTCAAAATTTATTCCAAAGCCCAATTGGAGAAATTAATTACTGGGCTAGTGGGCTCAGTCCTTGACCAGTGCAGCCATAGCTGAGCCTTCAGCCAAGTAATTGGGCTTGTTTTTAGCTTATTTTAGGCCCAATTTTTGTACCAGTCCCACATTCATAGGCCATAGCAGAGCCTCCCGACAAGGATTTGGGCTTCGTTTTGGGCATGTTTTGCCTTATGCACCATTATAAACTCACCCTACCACCCAAAAAAAAGAAATATCCAAAAATGTTATCCAAGTGTTTATTTGGGTGGGACAGCATACCCGTTGAGACTTTAAAAATGCTAGTTAGGGTGGCACTAGCAAGGTATAAGCTTGCCGTGAAATAAGATCAGTGATTAAAGTCAATTTTAAATTTTATTTATATCACAAAACATAGATATAAATCATTTTATTTTTAAAATACATAGAGATTTACATTAATCAAAAGAGACATTAATTTTAAGGATTTTGATAATTATGTCATAAAAAGTTAATCTAATTCGTATAAGGATTTTGTTCTCACGCAAAGTTAGGGTAGCTATTTAACATATAAATATCTATTTTACTATAATAGGTTTTTTAGTACCTATTTGCTAAGGCAATATATCCACTTAATAAAAACTTCTAAGAATGATAACAAATATCATTATCTTCCAACAATAAGCAACTGAGTTTTGCTATTAAAAAAAAAAAACATGTGTCATCAAATTTTTCATTAGATAAATTATAAGTTTAAAAAATTTAAACCGAAAACAAGTAAAACACCTTATATCATCATTCCAACTTTCCAAGCATTACTACCGTCTGAAATTCAAAATACGTGAAGAAAATCTTGATAAAAATCTATTTTTATCAAGACTTCTAAGAATATCTATTTTACTATAATAGATATTTAACATATAAATATCTATTTTACAATAATAGTTTTTTTAGTACCTATTTGCTAAGGCAATATATCCACTTAATAAAAATTTCTATGAATGATAACAAATATCATTATCTTTCAACAATAAGCAACTGAGTTTTGCTATAAAAAAAAAAAAAAAAAAAAAACAAGCACGTGTCATCAAATTTTCCATTAGATAAATTATATAAGTTTCAAAAATTTAAACCGAAAACAAATAAAACACCTTATATCATCATTCCAACTTTCCAAGCATTACTACCATCTAAAACTCAAAATACATGAAGAAAATCTTGGGATGTTAAAATTTAGTGGGAATATTTTAGACATTACACAATATAATATTTTAATAATCATAAATTTTCATTAAGGCTTAACTGAAAGAATCACAATATGACATATTTGCTATTTCCAAAATATTATGGGAAAAATTGCTTGATTTTAAAGTTTAAGGAGGAATTGTAAACTACCCCAAACAAAAAGGATGAAAAGTGTTTTGTTTTGTTTTTGTTTTTGTTTTTGTTTTTGTTTTTTTTTTTTTTTTTGGGTTTTTGTATGTAAAACTATGTGTTTTTACTTAAAATGGTGTGTAAAGAAAAAAAACTACAAAAAGTCAACCCAAGAAAATTGTATGTGAAACAGTGAATTTTGGCTCAACAAAGTTGACTAAACCAATAAAAAATTTCTAGAAACCCAACTGAATGGTACAACATTTTCATAATTCCTTTTTAATTTTTTTTTATATTTTATTTTGATTCATAAAGAATTAACAGCTTAGCAATTCTAAAAATATTATGATGACAACAAGATGTCTTAACATTTTTACAAAAGAAATGTTATGTCCATGACATTTTCATAACAAATTATAAGTAGTAAGTTGTTACAAGTTGTTATTAGTGGGTAAAAAACTAATTTCATTGGCAAGTTTAAATTAGAACTAATAATAATTTACCACTGTTGATGCTCATTTTTGACAAAAGGACCTAATGGTAGAAGAGACCCAACAATATGAAAAATATGGAAAAAGAGAATAGTAAAATAAAGACCATTGGGCCAGAATGGCAGGAATAACGGTCAACAGGCCTACCAAAATAATAAGTTGCCTAAGAGAAAGCAAACGGGCCGAGAAAGCCCAAAAAAATGAAGTAGTAGGCCCATGGGAATTGTAAGAGATGGAAAGAAAGTAAAAATGGGCTGGGGAAGTCCAAAGGAAGGAATTAGTAAATGGGATCGGCTCAAGGGCCAATAAGCCCCAAAGGTAAGGATATAGTAGTTAGATCAAGGAAGCCTAAAGGATTTAGCAAAAGCACATGGGAGTAAAAAAGGTAGGGAAGGATGAAATAGGTCGAGGACGCTCAAAGAATAAAATGGGCCGAGGAAGCCTAAGGTACGGAATGGATTGGCCCAATAGGAATGCTGGGCAGTAAAGACCAAAAGAAGGAAAAATGTAAGAAATTGCCATGGCATGTGCTTTAGCCCATAAGCCTAGAGGTAACAACAAGGCAAAAAGATAAGTGATATCATAGTAGTAGCAGTGCAGTGGCATGGCAGAAACACTAGTCAGCCCACAGATGTAAGATAAAAAGGGACATGGGCCAAGTTAAAGAAGAGAAAGCCCATACCCAAGCAATGCCTAGCTCAAAGAAGAGATGGGATGCAGAGAACAATAGCTCAAAGGCCAATGTATCATTCATGCCACAAGAGTTAAACGAATACCAAAACATGTAGCAGAATCAAACAAATCTGGAGGCAATGGCAAACATGTGAAAGCCAGAAGAGTAATGGACTCAGATAGAAGTGGAGCATGCACACAAGGCTCAGCACCACTTGCCTGTATCCAGCCAATACAGAAGAGGTGGACCACGAGTCAAAGGTATGAGAAGGTGTAGTCTGGTGGTGGGGAGAAAGGGAAGCCTATTTTAGGGTTCCCGCTTAAGCTCTTTTGGGAAAAACATCCTGCTAGGATGACATCTCACCCAAAAGAGGAAAACATGACTTGTAATCACTAGATGCATGCTATAGAGGTTGGTAAAGGAGATGTTTAACCCTTATCCAGATGGAAGTGTCAAGGGGGGGTAAGAAACAAAACAAAACCACTTTTGTTTAGGGATAAGGCATGGCACAGCCAACACAGTGTAGTGGTGGAGGTTGTACAGCCAGCAGACCAGTGGGCAGTCCTGAAAGGATACCCCCAATAGGGCAAAAGCAGTTAAGGGGTAAAATGGCAAATCCTATTACAACAGGTAGTATAAAAGGCCATAGACATGCACAATAGGAAGGGGAGGAAGAGAAAAACGGCAAACAAGAGATATAGAAAAACAGAGAGAAAAAAAAAATAGAGTAAATGAAGAAAGAAAGAAAGAATACAGAAAACCATAAGTAATGAAAAAATTTGAGTGATAGGAGCAAAAACATGCATCAATAGGCTACCCACTTCTCTCTCTCTCAATAGCCCACTATCTAACGAATCAAGAATCCAAGATTAAGCCATCTAAGTCATTTTTTCAAAGTGCGTAACTTCTACAGCGAGAGCACTCTTTGAGGTTATCCACATTAGAGATTGGTTTCCCCTTTTTTTGGATTTGAATCTGCTAAAGAGCCAAACCCATTTTTCTAGCTGACTAATCTTCTTTTCTCTTATTTTGGTTGATTAATGACTAACTATCTTGCTATTAATTTTTCTTTATCATGACCTTGTTTCTTGTAATCATATTGTGATATCTTCATTCGTGGAGCTAGTCACGTATTATTGTTATTAGTAGAAGATGTTTTAGTTAAAATGTTTTAGTTATCCTGCTGTATTGTGTTCTTGCTATAACATTTGCAACAGTTTTTCCTACCGTGAGTACGTGATACGTTCAAGATTCCTGCCAAGATGCGTCAGCACAAAAAGGGCCCAACTTGCACACAAGCTAGCCTAAGTTGTGTTTCAGTTAGGCCAGTCCTGACTCTCTTACCCCAGAATTATGGGCCGTGGTACAACAGGAGCAATCCAACCCAAAACACAAAAAAGGCCAACCACAACCACATATGATTTGTTATAAAAGTGTTGTGGATATAATATATTTTTTTCACAATACTTTTATTTTTATTTATGTTTGGTTCCAATATGATATTTTATTATTTTATTTTGAACTATAAGAAATTAACACCTCAAAAATAATGTAGCAAAACTACTGTAGCTTTACATATTAAAAAAAAAAAAATGGCCAATGAAATAGTGCAAATTGAACAAACCAAAGATACTGTAGCTTTAAGGCATTCGCTCTTTTTATATATAAATAATATACTATAAAACAAAAACAAACTGGAATACTTGAGAAGAAAAAAAAATCCATCTCAAATGCCTTGAATAAGTATAAAAGGTTTTTTTAGCAGTATTAGAATGAATCCAAAAACTTGACTAAACCAAAACACTATTCCTAAGCCTATTGGCTCTTTTTATATAGTTAATAGAAATAGACATAGACGTGGAACGTATATAGTAGATTATTTTTAATATTTAAATAATATTTATTATATAAATTGTGCATAAAATTATTTTAACATTATTAAAATCATAAAAACTTATTAACATTATCAAAGTTAAATATACAGATAACTATTTGGCAACACTTTAGATTTTTATAACTTAAAATAATTAATTAAATTATTTATGATGTCACTAGTTCAACCTCGATCAAACCATAAAATCGGTAACCAATCTCTTTTTCAGTTCTTTGACCATAGTAGTTTTTAAAACCATGCCCATAATAACAATGTCCTCCAAATTAATCATGAATTAATTTTTTTTGTGAGGTTTCAATTAGGACTTCTTTTTGTAACATAGGAATTGTATGCTAATAACATTGAGAAACCTTAAAAAATGAGTGACTGTTAAGAATACCATCATACTAAATGTTAGAGATAACGCCAAAAAAGTTAGTCATTGTTCTATGATAGAGGTAGTGGTAGATGGAGTGGTGCATATGATAGGGTCCCTAAAGAGGGTATGCGGTGGGTTTAGAAAAACAAATGACTTCCTATAAAGTATATTAAATTGATTAAGGATATATATAACAAACTTGTAACTAGTATGAGAACAAGTGAAGGTATCCAATATGTGTTCAACCACGAGCATTTGGCAATAGTAGGTTTAACTACTTGTTCATGGGGATAATTTAAAGTAAAGGGGTATGATTCATTAATGAAGATGATGATACGGTATATACATGTAAGTTACTTGCTACATGGTCAACTAATAGAATCAGATTCCTGCTAAAATTGATTTCTTTATTTGAACTGCAATATTTGGAAAAATTTTGACAATCGATAATTTATGTAGAAAGAATGTGTGGCTTTTTTATTGGTTTTATATGCATAAAAGCAATGATAAATTAGTAGATCGTCTATTAATTCACTACCCTATACTACATAATTGTGGTCTATGGTATTGGGTTTATTTGATGTTTCTTGGGTAATGTCAAAGATCGTGGTGGAATTGTTAGCTTGTTGGCCAAGGTCATTTTTGGGTGCCATCCTAATGGTCATTTGTGGATAACTACCTCACATTGCTTGATGTGGTGTATGTGGAGAGAGAAAAACAACCAGAGCTTCAAAGATACAAAGAGAACTATGCATGATCTCAAATTGTTTTTTATTTTAGAACTTTTGTCGAATTGAATTTCAGTTTTGCATAGTCAATCTTTATGGTATATTATTGATTTGTTGGATTTATGTAATTTGTGTGACTCTAATTTTTTATATCAATATAGTTTTCATTAGTTATAAAACAATTATATATATTTTTAAAATATTTTAAGTTTATGTTAGTGAATTTAGTAGTGTTAAGTTGTAGATGAGGTGAGGTAAGTTTATTTTGGAAAGTAAAGAAGAACTATGTACAATTCAAAACAATGGGAAGATTAGTGTAATTTCAAAGAATCCAAGGGAGTTTGGTGCAATTTTCTAAAAATTGTACACAACTTTAGAGAAGGTGAGTGTGGTTCACCCCTAGAACACCACCATCCCTCACAGAACTCCTATGACCAAACCCATATCATATATATATATATATATATATATAGTTTAATTTTGCATCACGTGTCCCATCTAATCTAAATTTTTAAATTTTTTATGCCAAGTGAGTTAATTTAGTATAAAAATTGGATGTCCATTAGAGTTTAATATTGCATTATGTGTTCTATCTAATTTAAGTTTTTAAATTTTTGTGCAAAGCGAGTTAATTCAATGTAAAAAATGAGGAGTATAATATAAATAAATCATAAAAAACCTAATCATATATCTAACTCTGTATATAAAATTAGAGGAAATGAGAGTTTGAATGAATTTATATTTATGAGACATTTTTTTTGTATAACTAAAAATAATTCAAAGTTATAAGCCATTTATATAATATACTATTGTAAGGACTCAATATGGGAAGACCCTCGAAAATCAAAAGGAAAATGATCCAATAAACCCAAACAATACATTTTTAGAGAGTGAGTTCAAGAACTAGACCCTAACAAACAGACAACGCCCAAAACAGGACTCATACTCGTTGAAAGCTGGCGCGTCAAAGTTACTCCCCAAATGGATAATGATGCTACATGCCCGGTTATTGGGATTGGTACCATGAAAATCAAGATGTTTGATGGAGTTGTGAGAGTTCTTAGTAATGTCAAACATGTTCTAGATCTTAGGAATAATTTAATTTCTTTAGGAGTATTGGATGATTTGGGGTATTCATACTCATCAAAGGGTGGAATCATGAAGATTATCAAACGTGCTTTGATGGTGATGAAGGAACAGAAAGTAAGCATGCTTTACAGATTGATTGGGAACACAGTTGTAGGAAGAGTTGCAGCCACCACTTCGGTAGAGTCCAGCACTAACAACACAAAATTATGGCATATATGACTTGGCCATTTTAGTGAACATGGTATGTTAGAACTGCACAAGAGAAATTTATTGAAGGGGGTGAAGACATGCAAGATAGACTTCTGCGAGTGTTGTGTGTATAGGAAGCAGCATAGACCTAGTTTCAAAACAGACTCTCATACAAGTAAAGGTGTTCTTGACTATGTTCATTTAGATGTTTGGGATCTAGTTTTAGTTTCTTCTCATACGGTGCTTTACAAATTGATTAGGAACACAGTTGTAGGAAGAGTTGCAGCCACCACTTCGGTAGAGTCCAGCACTAACAACACAAAATTATGGCATATGTGACTTGGCCATTTTAGTGAACATGGTATGTTAGAGCTGCACAAGAGAAATTTATTGAAGGGGGTGAAGACATGCAAGATAGACTTCTGCGAGTGTTGTGTGTATAGGAAGCAACATAGAGCTAGTTTCAAAACAGACTCTCATACAAGTAAAGGTGTTCTTGACTATGTTCATTTAGATGTTTGGGATCTAGTTTTAGTTTCTTCTCATACGGTGCTTAATACTTCATTAGTTTCATTGATGACTACTCTAGAAAGGTATGAATTTATTTTATGAAGCATAAGTCTGATGTGTTTGGCATATTTAAAAAGTGGAAAGCACACATTGAAAATTAGACTGGTAGAAAAATAAAATATCTTAGAACAAATAATGGACTAGAGCATAAAAATAAAGAATTCGTAAGATTTTGTGAATTAAAAGGTATTACTCATCACTTCACAGTTAAAGGAACTCCGTAGTAGAATGGGGTTGTAGAGAGAATGAACATAACCTTAGCTGAAAGAGCTAGATGCTTGAGATTGAATGCAGGATTGTCTAAGGTGTTCTGGACAAAAATAGTTTACACAACAAGCTTCATTATTAATAGATCTCCATCATTAGCCATTGATTTCAAGATTCCAGAAGAGGTTTGGCTAGGTAGACCAATTGATTATTCGAGTCTAAAAATCTTTGGTTGTCCAGCTTATGTGCATGTGTAGAGTGGAGAGTGTTCTAAATTGGATTTGAAGTCAAGAAAATGCGTATTTCTTGGTTTTGAAAAAGGTGTTAAAGGCTAAGGCTTTGAGATCCAATCTCAAAGAAAACAGTGACCAGTAGAGATGTCATATTTGATGAAGCCTTTATGTTGAAATAGAATGAAGCAGAGACATGTGATTATAGTTCGCGGGAGAAATTAACTATTAAGGTGGAGTTTGACGAGAATAGATCACGTAGTGGAGATCCATCATTTTACAAGGATGTAGAAGAGATGAGGTCACTATAGAAGAATGAGGGTTGGGAATCAATGAAATTGCCCAAGAGAAAGAAGGCTATTGGTTGCAAGTGGGTATATGGCAAGAAAGAAGCTTTATCAGAAAATGAAGGTGAAAAATTCAAGGCACAGTTAGTGGCTAAGGATTACTCACAGAGAGAGGAATAGAATACCTCAGATATGTTGACAAAGCCAATTCCAATAGACAAGTTCAAGAGTTACTTGGACTTGGTTGATGTTTTCAGCTTGTGAGCCTTTAAGGGCTAAGGTGGAGGCAATGGAGGAGTTTGCTAGTGTTGCTTGACCAATTCAAGCCAAGGTAGAGATTTGTTGGTGTTGGGCCCGTGTGGCTTGCATTGCTAAGCCCAAGTCAACACAAGTTGATCGAATTCTTGTTGTATAAGGAGACTAACGTAGCTGGCTTAACATCTCTCTCTCTCTCTCTCTCTCTCTCTCTCTCTCTCTCTCTCTCTCTCTCTCTCTCTCTCTCTCTCTCTCTCCATATATATATATATATATATATGTTATTAGTTACGACAATAAAGAGAAGTCCAATAACCTAGTAGGTATTGCCGCATAAGTAAAAAGAGAAAAAAGAGAGGCAGTTAGCTTCTATTTGTATTGTTTCTTTTTGAGAGAGAGTGTTAAAGTGTAATTGGAATTTGGGTTTCTTGAGAGTGTTCTTGTGCACTATTGTGTCTCCCTATTTTTATAGTGAAATTTCTTCGTCATCTCTGTGAAGGTAGGCAATTTGCCGAACCACATAAATTCTTGTGTTCTTTGTGTGTGCTTATTATTTAATTTCTACTTATTTACTGTTATTGATTTGAGTCTTGGGGTGCTATTTGCACAACACAAAAAAACTCAAAAAGAAAAGAAAAAGATCCATATGTGTATTAGTAGCATTAGTTCATTAAAAAAAAAAAATGTAGTAGTAGCATTAGCTCTATTCAGTTGGCTTGTTGGTGTGCTTTCTTCAAATACAACGTTTGAAACTATAAGGTTTTTTTAGCAACACCAACACCCACATAAAGCTCTCAATATCATCAAGGTTCAAGCTAAGTTCCCTCCCCTTGGCCAAAATGGCCAAATACCACTATTTGACAAAATACGTAAGGATCTATCACTGTTTTGGAAATATATATGAATAAACCACTTTTTTGGAACTCGAGTTTGTGAAACTCGAGTTTACTGTTTAACTCAAGTTTTAGGACTTTGAGTTCGTTGAAAAAATAGCTTTCAAGTTTGCCATGATACTTTTTATGGAACTCGAGTTACATAAAAAAATTGGTGGCTATTTTCATGTAACTTGAGTCTGTGAAACTCTAGTTACATGGCAAACTTGAGTTTCACAAACTTGGGTTTTAAAAAAGTAGTAGATCCCTAATTGTTTTGTAAACAATGGTAGATCACTATATATTTTGCCATATAGTGGTACTTGGCCATTTTAGCCCCTTCTCCTTTACTTCCATAAAGCATAATAAAGTATAGGTAAAAATCCAAAACTGACCCTTCAACTTTCAGCCTTTGTCATTTCAGTCCTCTAAGTTTTAAGTGTGGTAAATTTAGTATTCCATTATACTTCAATTAGCAGTCTTCGTTAAGTGAGCCAAAACAATGCCGTTTTGGCTCTTTTTTTTTTTTTTTTTTTTTTTAAATGTAACTAAAACAAAAATAAAAAATTTGTTATTTAAAAAAAAAAAAAAAAACACGGATCTATCCAACGATTCCAATCCAATAGGTAAAGCAGGAAATAAGAAAGTAGGGAGCTTGAATGATCCTAAGCAAGGCAACATTCTTTCATTCAAAAATAGAATTATATCAAAAATAGATGTATTCATAAAATAGAAGCAAGCATTGACACATATTTATATCAAATTTTATATACCAAAAAGACACAAATAAAAATTATGGGTTACACAAATCAAAAGTTATATCATCAAAATTTTGGGTTACATCCACAAAACACAAAAGTTCAAAAGTTATATTATCACTTACCCAAAACTATACTTGGTCGAAGCTGGAGCTGATGGAGCGGACCCTAGGCCGCCACAAAATATCTTAATCTCAATTTCTCCCTCTCTTGGTCCCAGTTTCTCTCTCAATCTCAGTGTCTCTCTCTCAATCTCGGTGTCTCTTCTCTCAAACCCGGTCTCTCAATCACAGACCTACTGCTTGCAATCTTGGTTCATGGACCCAGACCCGTTCATGTGCTCTCAATCTCAGTTTCTCTCTCTCTCAAACTTGGTCTCTCAATCACAGACTTACTGCTTACAATCTCGGTTCACGGACCTAGACCCGTTCATGTGCTCTCAATCTCGGTTTCCCTCTCTCTCAATCTCGGTCTCTCTTCATCACTGCTACCAACCCTGAATTCTCCTTTCCCTTCTTCCCCCCAAATTCATTACTAAGAAATTTTCCACGATTTTCTGTTTTGATTTCAGCTAAGGGGAACAACGTCATTCCCCATTGTTTTTTTTTTTTTTTTAATAAAAATTTTTTATTTTTGTTTTGATTACAAAATTTATTTATTTAAAAAAAAAAAAAGCCAAAACAGCGTCGTTTTGGCTCACTTAACGGATACTACTAACTGAAGTATAATGGAATACTGAATTGACAACAATTGAAACTCAAAAGACTAAAAGAACAAAACTTAAAATTAGAGAACTAAAAGTTTGAAAATTAGAGAGTTAGTTTTGAATTTTGCCTAAAGTATAACCCTGTCAATTTCTGTTATTGAGTTTGACGGTGTTAAGCTATAGAGTACACAGAGTGTAATTTTATTTTAATAATAAATGAGGTTTTTCTATAATTCGAAAAAAAAAAGTACCCTATAATTCTCCTGTTTATCAAAATAATAAATAAATATAAAGGGTGCCGGTATCGCAGAATAAAGTGGCAGGGAGTATAGGGAATTGAATTGATTCGATTTCTCTTTAAACATTACATTACATTACAGCCCAAAAATCTAAGGCTAAAACTAGAGCCACAGATTGAGAAAACAAGTTTTCTTATTTTAATTTTGGGTCCAAATGAATCACCACAGGCACAGCACAGGTACACTTCCTTTACTATGCATATGCATAGCGCACACTCTGTAATATGAAGCATTTTTCTCCAAATCTTTTCTTGCATGCACTTATTATTGATGTTTAATTCCTTTTTTTTTTTTTTTTCTTTTGGGTTTGTGTCAAAATTGGAGCTTTATATTTCTAGCTTAGAAATGATGATGATGTTGTTGTGGGCATTTCATTTCTTTGTATGGTTTCTTAGTTTTTGGAAAAGTGGAGCTTTGTTGGTTAGTTTAGATAGATTACCATTTGGAACAGATCAGACCAACCTCTGATTCTATTACGGAAAAGCCATACAAGAGTTCGTTTGGATAAAGAGCTAATACTCGCTTTTAGAATTCTATTGTTAGTCCCAATTCTAAAGGACATTTACTATGGGTCTTTTGAATTTGCATTCCTGTTCTTCAGGGCTCCTGCTAATGTTTGATGATTGTTTCTTGTGATTTAAATTTGAATTTGCTTTATTTATTTATTTATTTATAATTTTCTTAAAGGGGGTTTTATGTGGGTTCTTCATGTGCTTCGTATAGGTTTCATAGTTGAAATGAAAATTTAAAATTTTCTTCTTCTTTTAAATGTGTTAGTTGATCTCAATCAATCTCAATTTTGTAAATTATATACCAGTTTTTAATTTTTTATCAAGTACTTACAAATATTTTCTATGACCATGTCTCATTTAGCAGAGTATGAGATTGGGACTTGTGACCCAAAGTTTTGACTTATTTAAGTCCATGATACATTCATAACGGTGTGGTGAATATTAATTGTTTCTATGTTGTTGATTTGTTGCATAAAATCCCAATTGCCATAATAAATGGAATACTTATATTCTGATGTAATAGCATTTATTCTGTGTTGTTTTTGTAATTTTTTTTAATCAGCTGTTTGAAGGGTTGGCTTGTCTGCTGACTTTGCTCTTAGCGGCATTCAGAGTGAAACGGGCTACATTATTACTCGTTCATTTTATCTGCATTTCAAGTTTGCAACATTGTCTCGAATCTAGAAAGGAAGGAAAGTGAATTTTACCATATATAAACATGGGTAGTCCGCTGCAACCTAAGACAAGAGTAGCGTTTGTGCTGATTGATGGGTTGGGTGACGTGTCACTGCCAAGGCTTGGATTCAAGACTCCTCTGCAGGCAGCCAAAGTACCCAATTTGGATGCCATTGCATCTGCAGGAGTTAATGGTCTTATGGACCCTGTTGAAGTAGGCTTGGGTTGTGGGAGTGACACTGCTCACCTCTCTTTATTGGGTTATGACCCAAGAGTGTATTATCGGGGTCGAGGTGCATTTGAGTCCATGGGTGCTGGTTTGGCAATGTCTCCTGGTGATATTGCATTTAAGGTGAGTAAATTTTTCTTTACATTTGCTTCTTTTTTTTCATTTATGGCCACTACAATGGTTGCTCACTTGGTTAAAAATTCATATCTTTCTCCTGTAGCTAATTATGCATCATATGATGTGGGGTATGATAGTAGTACATTGGACAGTGTGATTCGTGATAAGAATTTTCAACACGTGAGCATTGCCACACAGTGCTATTATTTCTTGTCTATTTGATGACAAAATGAAGTGGCTGATATGAATGTTGGTCTACATTTTAAAGAAGAGAAAATCTACAGTTGATGTTAGTTTATAATTGTTTTGACATTTAGTACAGAAGGAAAATTTTAATTTGATCAACTGTGGTCTTGGTAGATTTGTATTTTGACATATTTTGCAGAAGCTGTAATCTTATAGATTTGAACTTTTGTGGACGTGAAATTGTGCTTTTAAATCCCTTTTTTTTTTTTTTTTCCATGAAAATTAACACTTCAAATCTTAATTGGGCTCTGTTTAGTTTAACCAATTTGGTTTTACTGGGTGGCTTGGGGTTGGGGATACATGCTTAAAGGGTGAAGTTCTTAGTATCCATTTGGGAATAGTTTATTTAGCTGAAACTGAAAACTTTTTGCTGAAAGTACTGTAGATAAAAGTAAAAGTTAGCTGAAATAGTACAGTGAGACCCATGAATAGTATCAAAAAGTACAGTGTGACTCATAAATAGTAGCAAAAATAAGCTGAATAGTACTTTCGGCAAAAAATTTTCAGTTTCAGCTAAATAAGCTGTTCCTAAATGGACCCTTATTGTGCGTATCTCAAATGATTTCTCTTGTTATTGGAGTATGTTAACTTATAGGGGCAGGGAGAAAAATTCTAAAAACATTATACTGGGAGAATTTTGAGGTCCAAACTTTATTATTCTTTATAATTTAGGATCTTTACATTTAGCTTTCTGCTATCTTAAGTAATAGGATTTTTATGTGTGCTACTCTCTTCCTTGTCAGTGGATACAAAATATGTCTGTATATGTGAGTTAAGGTCCTTTTTGAGACTCTATTCATACTATGCCTATGCCTGAAATATCAAATTATGTTTACTAAACATGAAACTTTTCTTATTACTGAAGAAAAATAATAATTGTGTGACTCCCTTTTGCATAAAAATTTCAACTGGTACTTAATCATGAGTGCATGTGGTAAGAGTCAATTGTTTTGAGCATTGGAAATTCATTTCCTTTCCATATTTTACCAGTTATCATTTGTCCTGCTTATGCTTGTTCTAGTACATTCTGTATTGTACGTTTTAAAATTTATTAGTGGTTGGCTATTATGCATGATGACTTGTTGCCATCTTTGGATTTGTAGTCAAATTTTGCAACCTTGGATGAGAAAAATGGAATAGTCACAAGTAGGAGGGCTGACAGGCACTTTGAAGAAGAAGGGCCCATACTCTGTGCAGCATTAGATGGAATGAAGCTGCCGTCTTTTCCTCAATACGAAGTTAGAGTCAGGTGCGGATGCTTATATCCGCTACAGTATTGCTTGTGAATTAGTGTTGGATTATGCTTCCATATCTGTGTTGTTTGAGATTTTTGCCAACCACAACCTTTATTTGGAGAACTCTATGAATTATCAACTTCTCCTGTTATTTAAACTATTTTAAATAACTTTGAAGTTTCAATATCTATGAACAAGGTATATCAAATTTTTATCAGTTTAAAAATTTTTTTTTTTTTAGCCTAAATAAATCAACTAATATGTAGTTTCAAGATATTGTTCCCAGCTTTTTAAGTTTATGTAGGTCCTTTAGTCACCAATATATAAGAGAGAGAAGTCCTACCTTTTTTGCTAAAGAGCTTTACAAATGGTGCCTCCTCCCCTTTTAAGAGCAAGGTGGAGGGTAAAATTGTGGGTTCCAAGACCCACCATGTTCATGTGTGACTTCCCAATTAAAATGAGATGCCCTACCTTTGTTCTTTAGTTGAAGCTTAAGGCTTTAATTTCAATAATAAACTAGACACAGATGAACACAATAACATTTACTACAGGTATGCAACAGAGCATAGATGTGGAGTGGTTGTCAAAGGACCAAGATTAAGCGGAAATATATCAGGGACAGACCCGTTAAAGGACAACCGCTTACTTTTGCAAGTTGAAGCTCTAGATGATACTGATGAAGCAAGGCACACAGCTGTAGTTGTTAATGAGTTATCCAAGGAAATGTCCAGAATTCTGATTTCTCATCCATTAAATGCAAAGCGTTTTGCAGAAGGGAAGAATGTAGCTAATGTTGTCCTTCTACGGGGTTGTGGTATTCGACTTGAGGTCTGTTGTATTTGAAATTTGATATCTCTCAATAAGTGGTCTGGATTTTGCTTTTTTTATTTTATTTTATTTTTTTTATTTTTAATATAATTATGAAATTTGGAATAATTTTTTTGAGCTCAAACAGAAGCTGGAGGACGTAAGGTATTAAGGAAAACAGTTTTGCTCTGAGATGTGCTATTCTTTAATCTTCAATACTTCCACACATCCTGTTGTTCTTGTAACTTATCCTGAAAGTTGATATATTACGGTGAGAAGTCTAGCATGTGGTTGTATTCCAGAGGCTTGAAAATCTTGTGAAAATTTAACTTTTTGATCGTTTTAACATAAAACAACCTTAAGCTTATTTTTTTTTCAAGAGCATATTAGGTGGAATCTAGCATCTTTATATTTGACTGGATTACTATATTAGGTGGAATCTCTTTGTTCTTCTTTTTCAGATTTTCTTGGATTAATCTAATTTTAGGCTATAATTTTTCAAGGGTTTTATTTTTGTGTACTCCACCCGTCCCCTGTACACTCAAGTTCCCTTTTTCTTACATGTTGTAATGTAGCATTCAGTAAATCCCAAAAATCTGAAAATAAATAAATAAAATAAAAATTGAGTAACATACATTTACAATAACAGCTTTGTATTCAAAATTTTGAATTGTATATTTCAGGTTCCTCCATTTGAAAAAAAGCATGGATTGTGGCCATGCATGGTAGCTCCCACCAAAATTATTGCTGGCCTGGGCTTGTCTCTTGCTATTGATATCCTTGATGCCCCTGGAGCAACTGGAGACTATCGAACACTTTTAACTTCCAAAGCAACTGCAATAGCTAAGGCACTCTCAGCTCCTTTGCAGTCTTGTCCCTCTGCTTTTGTACCTGGGGAGGATGAGAACAAACCTGGTCGATCAGATGGCTATGATTTTGGGTTTCTTCACATCAAGGTCATATATTTTAGGATTTATTTATCTTTTCTTCTGAGACACATGCAACTATCATAGCTCTTCAAAGAGTTTAATTTATCTTAATAAATTTTACATCATTGTTTTCAAGCTAGAAATTCTATGTGGGGCCTGCTTGCATTGAGGTTCAAATTGAATTACAGGATCTCATAGCTCTCATGCAATGATACAGAACATTTGCCTCATCTATGTTGGTGCATGACTGGCCTGAAAAGATGGTTTTGGATTGAATAGTGAAAATGATTCTAACAAATGATCATAGACCATTTGAATTAGATACCTATTGGGCATCTTGTTTGCGGAAAATTTCAGATAATTTGAAATGACAGGGTAGATTAATAGCAGCAAGTCATTTCACTATGAGAACATTTGATTATGAATGCTGCTTACTTTGTTTATTTACCTCTGGACTGGGTCTGTGCCAATGGACCACTGGATGGTAAGGGAGGTCAAAGTACTTGGCTCAGTATTTTCCATTGTTATGATGGTGATGGAGTCTGCTTGATACTTGGTATTGCAGGCAATAGATGATGCAGGTCATGACAAGGCAAGCATTTTCAAAGTCAAAGGGCTGGAAGCTGTAGATCGAGCTATAGGACAGTTGGCTAGGCTCCTCTGGGAGGCAGAATTAACTGGAAAATTTCGTTACTTTCTTTGTGTTACTGGAGACCACTCAACTCCAGTTGAATATGGAGACCACAGCTTTGAAACAGTTCCATTTGCAATGTGTCGGTTGAAAGACTTTGTGAGTGCAGTAGGTGGGGAGTCCATCATTTTGGGAACTTCTCTTGATCCATTTCCTCTTCCAGCCACTGAAGTTGATGATGACCTAACAGATGGTGTGGGAATTGGACAAGAGAGAATCAAACAGCTTCAAGCTTATAATGGTGATTCAGTTTGTGAGTTTAATGAGATTGCAGCTGCGAGGGGTTGTCTTGGGCGCTTTCCAGGAGGAGAAATGATGGGAATTATAAAGAAATTTCTTAAATTAGATGCATGAATTGTCTGGAAGTTAGGAGATTCATGGTGGCTGCATATCACGTAGAGAATTAATAAGGCTGGTCTTTTTTTTTCTTTTTTTTTTTTTTTCTTTTTTTTTTGGGGTGGGGGTGGGGGGTGGGTGTTGGGGGGCGGGGCTGATAGCTATAATCTGGTTATTTTAATCACAAAAATTTTGAAACTTAAACCGACTTTGCTTGGAGAAAATGAAGTTTGTACATACAATCTGAAATAAGTTCATCCAAGGTTCTGTTTCCTCATGTTCTCTTTAATCTTGCCACATGGATCTATGAGTAGACTTCTAAGGTGGAATCAAATCCATTGGTTTTTGGCAACATGCACATGGTATGATGTTCTTAATATGTATGGTGTCAACATGCAAATGGATCTATGGTGGCAACATGTATCTCTCGTGTTTAATTCATTATTAAAAGACAACATGATTCAATTGTTTCCCCTCTTTGGCCGCTTTTATGGGAATGGATTCATAAAATTACCTTGCTTCAAAGTTTTGATTCAATTTTCCTACCTTTAAAATCAAATAACACAACCTACTAATAGAAGAGTCAGAATGTAGGTTTTCGTGTAAAATCTCCTATTTATAGCTGTTCTTATAAGCAAGTTGCTGGTCAGGTGTGATGGTAGACAAGGCCCTTTTTCAGTTGATTTAATTTTAATAAGTACAATTTTACTTAACAAAAGTAAGATTCTTCTTACCTCAAAGCACAAACTTTTTATCAATATGTGCTTGCTTCTATACCTCTTTGTATATTGTCCTGCAATTGATGATGTCAATGCTGCCATTGTTAAGCTATAGGAAGTACAGACACTTCATTTAAGTTGCTGTACTGGTGTTGTACTAATGTCATATTGGCTGATCATGTTATATTTTTTCAAAATTGCTCGTGTTATTGTGTTGTACTTGCATTTGTATCCGTACTTGTACTTGTGTCCATGCTTTCTAGGTTAAAGCTAGTGCAAGATTAAGTATTTTGTGATTAGAACTAAACTATGCCATACTAAGAGCATCTCTAACTATGTAGGCAAAAGCATAAAATTCTCTATAATAGAGAATGGAACCATAAAAACAGTCTCTAATGGATTCTTTATACCTGGATTTTTTTTTTGCTCATGAACAGTAGCTCATCAAATCTGATGGGCTACTGTTCATTAGCAATTGGATTTCTTGGATTAAAAAATTATACCAGTTACTTGTTATATCAATTCTTTCTCTCTCCTTTGGATTTCTTTTTTTCTCTCATTCTCTTAGTTTCTCACATAATCCAAAAACAAAACAAAATCAAATTCTTAAAATAAAGTTGAATCAGAACAAGCAAATATTAAAAAAAAAAAAAAAAAAGAAAGAAAAACAAGTCGATCTGACCCCATTTATCACATAATCCAAACACAAAACACAAAACAAAATCCAATTTTGACCCAGCCTGGTGGTAGGGAGGAGGACGAGCGGCGATGAGGCGGCGGTCGTGGTAGTGCTGTATGGTGAACGCCGATCTCCATCGGCTTTGTCCTTTTAGCGACCTTGATCTCCACTGGCGGTGGGGCGGCGGACGACCAACAGCTCTCTCTCTCTCTCTCTCTCTCTGATGTGAAGTAAATGAGGTTGCTGGAAGGTTCCTGAGGAGTAAAAGAAAATAAAAGAAGAGGGATAGAGATCACTGGATAGTGGACACGTGTGTGGAGGAGAATGAAATGAAAGAAAGAAAAATAATATAAAGAATAAAAAATCCTAATTGAGAAATTCTACCATAATATTTTCACAATAAATTTTAAGTAACAGATTGTTATTAGTTAATATTAGCGAGAAAAATAATAATTTCAATAGTGGGTTCAAATTAAAACTAGTAACAACTTTTCACATAAATTTTGTTGTGAAAGTATTGCGTAAAATGTTGTGGATGTAACACTTCTTATTTAAAAATATAGTTGTTAAAAAAAGAATAAATGATGATAAAAAAAGAATAAAGAATAAATGAAGAAATAATATTTAAATGAAATGGAGAAAGGAATAGAGAATCTGTTGGAAAATATATTTGAAAAAGTAGGTAAGTAAAAACTAAATGTCACTGTTTATTTTCCAAACAATACAAAAATTTGGTGAATATGTTAGAGATGCTCTAAGATGCCCATTTTAGGTAGAACTAGAATGAAGAGATACTCCAAGAGGTTGCATGTTAAAGCTTTTTTTTTTTTTTTTTTTTTGGGTAAGAAAGGAACTTCATTAAAAACTAAAAAAGAGGAGGAATAACTGGCCCAGGGCACAACCTGGGATGATAAAGGCCATAAAGGTCCGATACATAAACATTAAACAGATTCGGGGGAGGGGAAGAAAAGAACATAAAATCAGAAGAAAGCCTCGTCCCCATTCTGGCAAGGGCATGTTAATGCATTATACTTAATAGAACTCTGCCTTTCAGATGATGAAAGAAGGGGTGGTGGATTTTTGTTTTGGAGGAGATGAGAAGAGGAGATATGGGACACGTTATCAGTCTGCATTATAGTTTCATGATGCCAAACTTGAATAGGTATCTCTTAAGTGTCAAATATTGGTTTTAAAATGTATATCTTTCGTGATTTTTCACTTTAAAATACGACGCTTGATCTAATTGCTTCCATGAGTGTGCTCATAAGTCATAATGTAATAATAAAGATACAGAAATGGATAGGATTAGGACTTCCACGTTTAATGGATAATAAAGATACAGAGAGGGATAGGATTAGGACTTCCACGTTTAATGGAGAAGAGGTAACATTTGACTATAACAGTGGCTTGTATAAGATTGTCCAATATGGGATCTAACTATTATATGATAGAAAATAGTATCACCTCTTTGACTCCATTCTATTTTAAATAATTATTCATTCTAAGACTCATAAAGTAAAACTTATTATAAATAAAGTATGATCGATAAAGTTTACCAAACGACTCTCTAGACTCCACTCTATTCTAAATAATTATTCATTCTAAGACTCATAAAGTAAAACTTATTATAAATAAAGTATGATTGATAAAGTTTACCAAACGACTCTCTGACTCCACTCTATTCTAAATATATATATATATATATTTTTTTTTATTCATTCTAAGACTCATAAAGTAAAACTTATTATAAATAAAGTATGATTGATAAAGTTTATCAAGTAATTGCGTTTGGTGCTTGATTCAAATGAACATTATTAATCACTGGAGTTAAAAAAAGAATGAGTGGTATTGATACAAGTGGAAATAAGTAATTTAGCATTAGTAAAAACAAATTTGAAGGTTGAGAAATCATTCGTTCTCCACCTTGATTATATAATTGCATAAACACATGGATCCAACTAAATTTTCAAAGAGACAAACCAATGTCAATAATGTCCACACAATCTATGTCTTGTATAATGTATGTAATAAAATTTATTAGCCAAAATATACTTTTGGTTCTTTAAAATTTTTAAATAAGCACCTATTGAACTCTGAAGTTTGAAAAATGAGCAGTATTGATGCAAGTGGAAATAAAAAATTTAGCATTAGAAAAAAACAGATTTGAATGATAAAAAAGTTGTTTCCCACCTTGATTCTAGGCATAAACACATGGATCCAGCTAATTTTCAAGAAGAGAAACCAATATCAATGATGCTCACGCAATTTATATCTTCTATAATATATGTAAAAAATAAATAAAAAATTGTCAACATAATATACTTTTGGATAAATGATGCTCACGCAATTTATATCTTCTATAATATATGGGCAAAAAAAAAAAAAAAAAATTTATCAACATAATATACTTTTGGTCCATAAAGTTGATCAAGTAAGTACATATGGTTCTGGAATTTCAATTGAATATTATTGGTCCGAGTTTTCATAAATGAACGTTATTGATTATTTATATAAGTTGAAATAAACAATTTAGAATTTAGAAAAAAAAAAAATCGGAAGGATAAAAATTTGTTTTCCACATTGATGGTAGGCATAAACATATGGATCCAACTAATTTTTTAAGGAGACAAACCAATATCAATAGTATCAATGCGATTTATATCTTTTATCATCTATGTAAAAAAGAAAAAAAATTTATAGGCCAAAACACACTTTTGATCCCTAAAATTTATCAAGTGAAAGTTTTTGGATCTTGACAGTTTCCTTCAACACTATTTATGTGTCCTTGAATTTTCATAAATGAACGCTATTTATAATTTTATACAAGTAGAAATAAACAATTTAGCATTAAAATAATAATAATAATAATAAAGGATAAAAAAATTGTTTTCCATGTTGAGTATAGACATAAACACATGGATCCAGCTAAATTTTGAAGGAGAAAATCCAACAGTAATAGTGCCCACACGATTTATATCTTCTATAATCTATGTGTGTGTCTATATATAAATAAATATATATAATCTATAGGACAAAATACATTTTTGGTCCCTAAATACTATCAAGTGAGCGCTTTTGGTACTTGAGTTTTCATAAATGAACGTTACTAATATAATAGGAAATAAACTGTTTAACAATTGAAAAAATATCTAAAGGATAAAAAGCCGTTTCCCACCTTGATAATAGGCATAAATACATGGACCCAACTAATTTTTCAAGGAGACAAACCAATATCAATAGTTCCCACACGATTTATGTTTTCTATAATCTATGTAAAATAATTTTTAGGCCAAAATACACTTTTAGTGTTCGTTTAACATGATTAATTTTATCATCTTATTTTACTATTCAGCTTATTTTTGCTTTTATTTATGAGCTTCATTGCACTTTTTGGTCTTATTTATGAGTCTCACTATACTATTTTAACTAATTTTTACTTTTATTTACAGTACTTTCAGCAAAAATTTTTAATTTTAGCAAAATAAATAAACTCCAAATAGACCCTTAGTCCCTAATTAAGTGAGTGCTTTTCGTTTCTGAAGTTTCAAATGAAAACTTGGTTCACAAAATTTTAAAAATGAGCACATTTTTTTTTTTTGATAAGTTAAAAATTGATACAAGTGGAAATCAACAATTTGTATTGGGGAAAACTTAATTGGAGTAAAAGTTGTTTCCAAACTTGATTATAGTACACATGGATGCACCTAATTTTACAAAGAGACAAGCCAATATCAATAATGCCCGCACGATCGAAGAAGAGAAAAAAACCCTTTGAATCAAAATGGACATTCTGACAACCCACAGTTTTGCTTAGAAGAAAAGAAGTCCCTAATCATATTTTGCAATGATTATGATGCATTTGCAGCTATATCACATGATTTTTTTTTTGGCAATAGCATCATCACCAATGACAATGTAAAACATATTGCAACAAAAGCTAAACACTGAACACATGAAGAATTCCGTCTTTGTCAAAAAATTAGTATAATACACTGTTCCATGCCAACTGGCTGTAGGAAGGTTTCAAAACTATACTGCACTATTTTATGTGTCCAGATTTTGGGGTCTCACCAAAGCTGACCACCTCAGAAAAAACTCAGCCAATTGACATGATAACCGATCATTCTTGCCATAGCATGAAATGGAAAAATGAAAATTGACGTCTGAATATAAGTTAAAGCTTTCAATTAAGACTGGCGAACTTGATCACCTACTTTGCAATAGCCTCAGAAAACATCCAAGTACCGGCACCACTGAATGCAATCTTAAAATTTAGACAACCAACTTACAACATAAAAAATAAATGAATAGCACTAAAAATCCCAGTTTCATGTTTGCTGAATTACCCCTTGGTGTTGGAACCCCTTTTCCCAGCAAATCCACTTACAGCAAGAAGCCTTGACAGAAAGCCCTGGTTGCTGTCACAATTGTCCTTGTCACTGAAATTGCTTAAATTGCTTATAAGAGACCAGTGTGTTTCAAAGTCTGGCTCATAACCCCTTTGTTGCATCACTTGAATGAGCTCCGATGCCTTCTTGAGATTGTCTTCTAAGTGATACCTATTAATTACAGTAGAGTACATCTCCCTCGTTGGACTTTCACCAACCTGAAGCATAGAAATTAGAAAATCTTCAGCTTCTGCTGTTCGACCATTTTGGCAGAAGGCATGGATGAGCATGCCCGATGTGTTAATGCTCTGCTTAAGATTCCTACACAACATTTCAGTATAAAAATCCATAGCTCCATCCAATGTATTTTGGGTACAAAAACCTTGAATTACTGAATCATAACTAGTAGAATTCGGAACATTTCCTTTCTTCAGCATCGTGTTCATAAGATCAACAGCTTTGTTCAGTCTCCCATACCGACAGAAGCACTTAATTAGATTGTCATAATTGATATTGTCAGGAATTAGGCATTTCTCTACCATCCTGTCCAACAGATCTTCTGCTTCTTGAAGCTTACCATGGGAAAGAAGGCCCCCAACAATTGCATTTTGGATGCTTGAACCATGAACCCAACCTCTTGATTCCATTTCTTGACTCAACTGCAAGGCTTTTCCAAGCTCACCAACATTACACAAGCTGCTAATTACTGCTCTCAAGCTCCGTTTACTAGGTCTAATTTTGTTAAAAATCATCATAGACAGCCAGTGCACAGTACTCGATACATCTTTACACTGAGAAAATCCATACACAAGAAAATTATAAGTGACTTCATTGGCTTGCAGTTCCCTCTCTTGCAATTCATCTAATATTTTATTTACAAGTGAACCGTTCCCTGTTGCAAAAAGAGAGAATATCAAAATGTTGTAGATGATGAGGTCATTTGACTTGCTATGCCCAAGCATAAGCTCCTTCAGACTCAATGCATGAAGGACCCTACCCTCCAAAAACATCAAGCGCACCATATTCCGGTAACTTGAGATTGAGAGGCCTAAATTTTTTCTTATAATAATACCAAGTAGCTCCTCAACTTTCCTCATGTTTTTCACATGACAATGCCCCTGTACCAGCATGTTATAAATTTCTGCATCTGGAAGTAGCCCCTTCAAAAACATATCCTGGAATAGAGTGGATACTTCTTGAATGTTGCCTGTCATACAAAACCCTTTCATTAGCGCACAATGTAAAGGAAATGAATATGAAGATTGCTCTCTTAAACCAATCTCTTTTAAGGCAATGGCTTTCTCGTATCTGCCAGCCCTGCACAGCTCAGGAATTAATAAAACAGAAATATCCCAAGATGGAGCCAAATTTTCACCCAGCATATTGTCCAATATCATAAAGGCCACTGAAAACTTTTTCTCCTTACAAAACCCTCTTACAACATGGCTAAAAGCTGTGCGATCCAAGATGCAACCATACTTAAGAATTTCATCCAACAATAAATGTGCAACGCCTGTAAAACCTCTAACACAAAGCGTTTCAAGGAATGCAGAGAAAATATCGAACCCTAAGTGATGGTTATAAACTAGCATACATTCAAGAAGCTGTAATGCTTCCACAAGCATTTCTCGCTGGCAAAGACACCCCACAAGAGCTTTACAATCTTCCAATCCTGGTAACCATTTGTTTCTTTGAGCAATTTCCCAGCAACTATGAAGGTCCTTCAAATTTCCTTTCTTACACAAACTCATTATTAGAGCAGTGTAGGCCTCATTCTTCACAATTAAATGCCGTTGGTGCATCCCGTCCAATATTATCCTCCCACTGTTTGTCAATCCTTTCTTGCTGTATGCTTGGACAAGCAAATTGAGAGTTTCTTGGTCAAGCTGATTAGCCAACTCTGGCATTTTCTCCAACAGCTTAGTGACTGTCTTGACATGGGAACGGGATGAACAAAGCCCTTTAACTAACACTGAGAAAACAGGCAAAGATATTTCTTGTCCCCATCGAATCATTTCATTTACCAGTTCCAATGCAGCTCTAAAATTTCCATGACTGCATTGCTCCATTACTAGTGAGTTAAAATCAGGTATCATGGAATCTTCAAGAACCCTGGCGACTGTTTTATCATACTCATCCAGGTCAGTATCTAAGTAGAGACCATTCCCAAGATTATCGAGAAACTCTGTTTTAGAAAATCCTGGATCATTGTCCCTTTTCAACCTCACAGTTGATGGATTGAACCCCAAGACCATAAATGCTTTGGAAAGTGGATCCTCCAATGGAGAGAGCTGAGTAAAACCATGGCTAGCCATCTTGCAGACTATCTTTTTCACTTCATCAAATTGTCTACCTTCACAAAATCCTGCTAATAGTATTCTGAAAGTTGATGCATTAGGTGGTGTCCCCTGATCCACCATTTCATCAAGGATGTCCTGGGCATGCTTCCACATGCCTTCCTTAAAAACCCCACTGACAAGAGCATTATAGGAACATATATTAGGTTTCAGGGATTTAGTCAACATTTCTGACATATAGACGAAGGCATTTTTCAGTTTCCCTTCACGACAACTCCAACCAATCAAAATCCCAAAGGTTATTTCATCAGGATTGAAACCCAAATCTTCCAATTCTCGCAAAAACAAGTCCGCACTTTCTGTGCCAGAATTGCTACATACACAATGTATAACCTTATTACCAGCAATAACAGTTGGGGCACACTTCATCTCAGCAAAGAAACTCAGCAGATCATCAAAGTCCTTCTTCTCACAGTACCCACGAGCAATTTCATTAATAACTAGGCTACTAGGCTCCAAACCAGAAACCACAGCCCTCTTGACAAGATTTCTTCCTTCTTGAATCTTTCCATCCCTACAAAGTAGTCTAATGACATTCTCAAAACCAGCTTTCTCTTCATCACTCAAATTAACATTATTCTCCAACATATCCCAACAAACTCGATAAGCCAATTGAATTTTCTTCTTTCGAACCAAAAGATTAAGAAGAACACAACAACATATCATGGATGGCACTAAACCTTGCCCCCTCATTCGATCATACACAATAATAGCTCTCTCTAATTCACCCTCACCAACATAAGCTTCAATCAAATTACCGAAAATTTCATGACTATCCAGTGAAATTCCTTGACTTTCAATTTTACAAAGCAAGAATTCAGCTTCCCTAAGCATCCCCACATGGACAAGCAACAAGGCCATGACTTCACACGACCGAGGGAGATGCTTAAAACCATTATCCTGATCATTAGCCCACTTGAAAATTTCCCACAAAGACTCAACCTTTCTAGCTTTAATCCCAATTTTCCCACTCTCATACTGAAAACCCAGTAATATTTCAAGCACATTTTCGGGTTTCAACACCGAGACCCTCAAAAATCTACGAGCAGTATCGGGTACTATATCAGATAAATCTAAAAGGAGGTCCTTCAGAGAGGCATGAGAAAAGTCGTTGCCTTTGTTCTTATCCAACAAATGGGAACACCTGAGAATGACAGACTGTGCAAAGCCAGTGAAGTTTATAGAAGAAAAATCTAAGTGGGTATTGTTATTTTGGGTTGTTGGTGATGATTGTGAGGGTGGGTCAGTGAGAGAAGTGGCGGTGGTGGTGGTGGAGAAGTGGTGGTTGGTGAAGAAGAGAGAGAAGAGAGAACGAACCTGTTTGATGTGAGGCCTGTGAGAGTGGAAGGTGGAGAGGAATTGGAGCATGTGATTGTGAAGAGCTGTGATAGTGATGGTAGTGATTCTTGGTTGCATCTACGAAGAGACGCATAATTTCCGTTCAGAGATTGAGGTGAACGCTGAAACTGAAAGCTTTCAGTTGCAGCCTCACAGCAATTGATTTTTTCTTTTTTATTTTTGATGGGAAGCAATTGATATTTTTTGGTAGCCAAATTTTGCTCCGTTTGTTTTCTAAAATGTTTTCAAATATAAAATATTTTAGGTATTTAATTTTGGGGTTACATTAAAGTTTTATAAGCACAAATCACCAAAATTGATGGCTTAACTAACAGAGCTGTTGGTGAGAAACCTTCTCCCCTCTCAATATGTGTTAAAAATACTTGGGACCTAATTGATTTAGGTGTTTAAACACATATTTTTAGTATTTTCTTATATATTTTTACTCATATATATTTTTAAAAAATACAAATAACGGTATTAGAACAATATGACCAAACGGGTCTTTAGTATTCTCAAAATAAAAAATAAAATAAAATTCTGTTGGTATTTGGTGACTGCACCGACTACTAGACCATCGGCTTTGGCCGCCAAACCATTGGCATCGCTGTCGAATTGCCAACTTTGGCAGTCCAGCCCACTAAATGGACAACTTGGCGCAGGGGGAGGGGGGTGGTGTACTTTTTATAAAATGTTTTACCAAATTTAAATGTTGTTGTAACCAATAAAGGATTTTATAAAATGGTAATATGCTTAATCTTGTGGAAATAACAATATAATAAGAGATGGTTTGTTTTTTATTTTTATTTTATTTTGACAACTTATTTGTTGAATTGTTATCAAAATATATAATTTTTAGGTAAGTTTTATGCCAAATGTGTTTTTTTTTAAAAAAAAAAAAAAACTAGTTTTATTAAATTTAAAGTTAAAATAAAAAATGCACAAGAAGTAAAAAAAAACTTAAAGTTATTTAGATTTTGCCAAACATATACACATGTTTTGAGACGCGGGTCTTCTCATTTTATTTTTTTGGGGGTAAATTACACTTTTGTCCTCTATTTTTAAAATGATGCATTTATACTTAACCCATAAGGTTGTTGTTATTATTATTTATTTATATTTTTCTTATCAAATAATCAATAAGCCGTTATCTTGAAATAATTATGTGAGAATCTAATTTTGAAAAAAAAAAAAATTAACTCAATTTGTGATAAATATAAATGATCATATGAAGTTATTTGTTATATAAATCAAAATCTCACGAAGAGAACTATTATTTATAAAAATAGGAGTGAATTTTAAAAATTCTGAATCTTAAGAGGTTATTATTATTTATCCTTATTCTCCTTTTCAAAAATAAAAAATAAGAAATAAAAATACACAGTATATATGGGCACTCTTTTATAATCTATTCATATATTTTTCTCCTAAACAAATTTGTTCTTTATTCTCTTTTTTCATATTATATGGTATACATTGAGGTCTGCCTAAATGCGAATGTTAATATCAAGTGTACTTTGTGGCAGTTTGAATGGAAATAGGACTCTAATCATACTTCAAACTTACCTTTTGTGTTCTGGAAAAATTATTCAATGCTCTGGAACAATAGCAATGTTCTTGCCTCTTGTATAAACTATGGTGCCTATCATGAATTTAATAGGTGGAAATCATTATTATATGAGAGGAAGGAACATAAATCCAAAAATATTGAATAATAACTCCCATATTGTTCATATATTGGGCATGATTGTTTGGAGGCACCTACATTGGCATTCATGTTGATCATTCAAAAATCACTTGCTTCCATTGGTGAGATCCATAGGTTGTAATCATTAATTAGATTTGGTAACTACATATCACATATTTGTTTCTCATAGAATACCGTTTGATTGCATATATGAAAAATCTTAGAAAAGGAAAAAAAAAAAAAAAATACCATTAATTAGATTTGCTAATTGCATATGACATATTTGTTTCTCATAGTATACCGCTTGAATACATATATAAAAAATCTTTAAAAATGAAAAAAAAAAAATCAAAATTTATCAATCAAAATCTTAGTTTTATTCATGGAAATATTGAATTTTTTTTTTTTTTTTTAAATTCACTAGAAAATCCTAATCATTAACATATTGAAATATTAATCATAACATAAAGTGTGAATCAAGGTGTTAAAAAATATTGATATTTTCCATATTTAAAACTTTGTTATATACCTACTTTTTTGCCTTTGTGTCTCATTTCCCTAAATCCTTGTAAATCATGATCATCTCTAATTCTTCACATGATCCTCTTTGTTTCAAAGAAAATAGAAATGGTCAATTTCATGGTCAAGAATTAGTTTCCAAGAATCAAAGGCCATGTTTGATTCCTCTGAAAACATGATGTGTTTTGTTTTTATTTCTTGTTTTATTTGGGGACCAACTAGTGAAAAACATGTTTGCCTTTTTTTTTTGGTTTTCATTCCCAAGATCCAAAAATGTGGGTATGAATATAGAAAATGAAAATAACTTTTGGCCATTTTCATTTTCAACAAATATGAAAACAGTGGCATTCTTTGTCATAAATGTGAAAATGGATGGTACCAAGTGCTGTGTTTTTTTTTTTTTGATAATTTGATAATTACAATAGGAAGAGAGATTTAAACTTTGAATGTCTCTGTTGAAACCACAAAAAAATGTCAATTAGTTGAACTACAAGCTCTTGGTGAAGTGCAGTTTGTTTCTATTTGCAAATATAGTTGACAAACTAACTAAATTGCCATCTCCATTTTCAAGTTCATAAAAAATTCCTCCAAATTTAATGAACGCTGATGAAGTTAGGTACTGTTTTTTTTTTCACTTCTGTTGCAGTGTAGGTTAAATAATGTATGCATGGTATGACATTTCATTTTCTGGCTCATGATGTCTTTTGCTTTATCTTTTCAGAAAACTGCACATTTGTGTAGTGCATAAACGGGATCCATCAATACGTCGAGAATATTGGTCTACATGGATGTGCAGCAGATCTGCTTCATTATTAACAATAAAATCTGCAAGTTGAAGTTGTTGTCCATCTATCGGCAGTGCAAATATAATGCAGGCTTAGTGTAAGCAAGTGGATGAGATAAATTAAACTACCATATTGCATCAATCAATAGAGAGAAACAGCCAAGTAGAAATCACTTACAGCAAGTCAAACAGGAGGAAATGAAGTCAAGTATGTCAATTGAGAGGGTGGCAGGAAAGTGCAGGAACCAAACAGAAGTTGGCAGCCAACGCATCTAAGTGCAAGCACATAAATCTAATAATTATTCACTACTACACGAGTGCAATCAACATATTACGTTAAAACAATTATTATTTTTCCCTTTAACATATATCATGTTAATAGCCAGTACTCCAGTATTTAGTCAAAGAATTGACTAAAGCCTAAAATAACTATTGAAAAAGGGCCTTATTTTTTAAACAAGTGCAATCTCCATTACGTTAAAACAATTATTATTTTTCTCTCTAGCATATATCATGTGATAGCCAGTACTCCAGTATTTAGTCAAAGAATTGACTAAAGCCTAATATAACTATCGAAAAAAAAGGGCCTTATTTTTTCATATGTATGCAAGTATGCAAGATTGCTCCTGTATTTCAAGGCAGTTAAGGGCCGGTGCACAGGGGC
Source organism: Quercus cerris (assembly GCA_963669245.1). Taxonomy (NCBI): domain Eukaryota; kingdom Viridiplantae; phylum Streptophyta; class Magnoliopsida; order Fagales; family Fagaceae; genus Quercus; species Quercus cerris. The sequence goes on from OY770006.1 coordinate 45,451,228, forward strand.
AGGCTCGCTGTTCTTGAGCAGAAGGCACCATCACTCCCTATTGAGAACTTTACTACCACTGATCTTTAAATGCAACAATAACAACCATTTGGAAGAAACACACGAAAAAGATATCCAAAGATTCTGAATTTTCATTTAACATCATATAATCTGTTGAGAATTCATAGCCAACTCCAAAATTTTTGGAATTAAAGCATATTGTTGTTGTATATATTTTTAATGCTTACAGTTAATTCCATACAACAAGGACAAACTAAAATCGATTTAAAAGAAAAAACAGCGCAACCTATTCTCTATACCAACGGAGGCATCTACACAAGTACAATCTGAACTTGTGTTCTAGTATGGCCATCCTACTCCAGCAGGTGATTCAACAAAGAGGAGATTTGATGTTACAAAATGAAAATAATAGAAATGATTAGATAGATGCATTAGTATCAGAATTTGAACATTAAACAAAGGAAAATTAATTCCATGCTACTCACTCCCAGTCAAATGAACACAAATCCACATTACATGTTATGTGACGTACCTCTATTCCATGCCAATAAATTTTTTCAAAGGCCTTGATGACCTCTAGGATTAAATGGACCCAACTCTGTAATGGCACCTCCACTAATAGAGGAAGAAACTGGAACTTGACCGTCACTATCAAGAATTTTGTGTCTAAGAACCTCACATTAATGTTTCACAGCTCTCTCTCTCTCTCTCTCGTGAATGAATTTTATCAAGTATTTATAAACTTTACATCCTTTTTCACCCTCAAAAATCAAGCCCATGACTTAAATTGGAAGCTCATGGGACAACAAAATTACAACTCTTCCCATCTCACTGCTAAAACTGGGAAAAGAATCAGAAAATAATATTTTAGAAGGAGAGTTTCGTATTCTAGATCATAATAGCATGTTCTGAATATCAAATAAGCCCTCTTAGAACAATCAAAATGGAATTGCTAAATGCCTGAATCTGAAACAATGTTTTTCTATCAAACAGAGAGAACCAGAGATGAGGGACTTTATGCAGATCTAGACCTCCAAAAACATTGGTCTAGTCCACTTAATCCGGTTGGTTCTTAGCCAAATACTTCATCCCGAGTGAATGTCTTCTACCCACCAATCTACTTTATCTTATTTGGCATAAACGGACAGGATCTTGTCTTAATGTTTGCTAAAGTAAGACCAGATATAAGAGAGCTTTTACCACTCTTCCTCAAGTAAGAAAGAATCAATGTCAGCAACATAACCATCTTCTTTCATTAGAGCTGTCAAATCCTTCAGAATTGCATAGATTTCACCAGCACTGGTATGAGACCTATCCCCTGCAACAAATAAGTTCTTATTTTGTTCCACTTCAATCCAGCTACATCCAGGAAACTTTCTAACTCCTTTTTCTTTCATTTTCCTCCTCAAAAAGTTAACCCCATCCCAGTTTCCTGATGCAGCATATATATTAGAAAGCAGCACATAGGATGAAGAATTCAGGGGATCTAACTCAATAAGTTTCTCAGCTGCCCTCCGCCCCCTTATTTCATCTCCATGTAATCTGCAAGCACCAAGAAACGAGGCCCAAATCATAGCATCGTCATGTTCAAATTTTACTTTGTCAACTAATTCTTCCGCTTCTTCAAGGGAACCCCATCGGCCAAAAAGATCGACCATGCAGGCATAATGGTCTACTCTGGGCTGAATGCCATAGTAATTGACCATATTGCCAAAAATATGACGGCCTTCAGATACCTTCCCTGCATGACTACATGCAGTGAGAACACCAAGGAATGTGACATCGTCTGGCATAACACATTTTTGCTTCATCTCATCAAATATCTTAAGCGCATATTCTGCATAACCATTTTTAGCTAACCCCACTATCATAGAGTTCCAAGAAATAACATCATTTTTACTGCCCATTTCTTCAAAAACTTGCACAGAGCTTTTTACATCCCCACATTTGGCATACATATCTACAAGGGAACTACCTGTTAACTCATCTAAGTCAAAACCAGTGTGGAAAATGAGGGAATGGATCTCCCAACCATCTCTCAAAGAAGATGAGACAGCACATGCATGAAGGACACTGACAAATGTAGCTTGGTCTGGTAGGGCATTCTCCCTACGCATTTCTCGATATAAATGCAAAGCCTTCTCACAGAAATCATTTTGAGCGAGTCCTGAAATAAAAGCAGTCCATAAAACTGTACTTTTTGGATTTGGAAACTCTGAAAAAAGAATATCTGCATCTTCTTTTCTTTGGAATTTCAAATACATGCCCAACAGAGAGATGCCCAAGAAGTCACCATCAAACAGAAGGCCCCATTTTACTATAAGACAGTGGATTTGAATTCCCAGTATTAGCATAAGTGATCCATTACATGCATCTAAAATGCTTGCAAAAGTGATTTCAGTTGGATTTAGTTCTACAGCCCGCATCTCACAAAACAAATCTATTGCTTCCTCTAAATTATTTTGTGCACACCCGGCAATCAGAGCATTCATGGAGACCACGCTTCGCTCAGGCATGCAAGCAAAAACTATGCGTGCTGCCTCAATAACCCCACACTTAGCATACATGTCAATAAGAGAGCCCCCGACATACAGGCTTGTTTCCAGACCAGATTTAACTGAGAGACAATGGACTTCCTTTCCTTGCTTAAGTGCTTGAACATTTGCACAAGCACTGAGTATACTGGCAAGGGACACCTCATCAGGAACAATTCCATACAAATTCATTCTACGGAACATGTAGAAAGCCTCATCCTCCTCCTCTTCCTGCACATACCCAACAATAATTGCATTCCAAGAGACATTGTCTCGATTGCTTATGAGCTCAAACTGTTTCCTTGCCTCCTTTAATGTCCCAGATTTAGCATACATATCAACCAATGCATTACCCACAAATAAATTTGATGACAATCTGTTCTTGATAATAACCGAATGCAATTGGCGACCCATTTCTAGATCTTCCAAGCAAGCACATGCACTCAAAATGCTAGTATAGGTAAAATCATCAGGATGAAAGCCACATTCTTTCATTTTAAAGAACAACTTGATTACTTCATGGGCATACTCATTCTGTGCATAACCTCCAAGCATTGCATTCCACAACACAACATTTTTCTCATCTAAAGCTTCAAATACTTTCTTCGCAGCATCCAGTTTCACACATTTGGCATACATATTAATCAAAGAACTGCCTGCATAGACATTTGAATCCAACCCCTGTTTAATTGCCTGAGCATGAACTAATAGGCCGTAGTCTAGAGCTCCCAAAGTGGCAATTGCACTAAATACACTCCCAAGTGTAGATCTTGTGGACTTCACTCCAGCTTTCCTCATATTCAGGAAATATGTAATAGCTTCCACATTGTAACCTCTCTGGGCATGCCCTGAAATCATCACATTCCATGCAACAACATTCGGATTGGGCATCTTGGCAAACATTTCACAGGCATAATCAAGCTTTCCAATATTCATACAAGCACTTATGACAGTCACAAAGGCCACCAGGTCAGGAACACGGCCAACTTTCTGCATCTCCTCGAACAGTTTAAGTGCCTCCTTGGGCAAACCAACTTGAACATAACCAGCAATCATGGCAGTCCAAGAAACTGTGTCTAAATCCACAGCCCCATCAAATATACGCCGAGCATCACTCACACAATTGCACTTGGCATACATATCAATAAGTGCACCTTCACAGAAAGAGCTTGATTCAAGCCCCATCTTAAAAACACTACAATGGACTTGCCTACCACACACAACATCCACCATTCTTGCACAAGCAGACAAAACAATTGCATACGTGTATTCATTTGGCAATACTCCACAGTTCCTCAATAACACAAAACACTCAACAACCTTTTCCCAAAAGCCCCGCCTCGAGTACATGGAAAGAACCGAGTTCCAAGCCAATACACCCCTGTCCTCCAACTGGTTAAATGCCTTCTCAGCGAAGTCCACATTGCCACACTTAGCATAAAGATCTACAATGGCGTTTCCTAGCGACCCTTTTGAAGAAAAACCAAGTTTCAGACTCTGGGCATGGATAATTTTGCTGGTGTTCAAAGCATGAGCCAGCAGTTGAGGCATTTCGTCGAACAGGTGGCGGGTTCGGATTTGTTTGCATTGTTGTAGGCAGGACCGTAAGAGATCGGCATATATGTGATTCTCTGAAGGCAAAAGGGGTTCTGGGTTTTGGGTATGTTGAAAAGAATCATGTGGAATAGCGGAGAAGTTGTAATGGCGATGGAGAGAGTGTGCGGCTCTGAGTCTGAAGGGAGGTCTGGAGTGCATTGAGTCATGGACTCACTTCAAATGCTTCGCGCCAAAGCTTAATAAATAAAACGGCGCAATGGACAGTACAGTAGGCTAAATTATCCACAAATGTTTAATTGTAAAACAATCTTTATGAAAGAACTCGAAGGAAAAAAAAAAAAAAAAAAAAAAAGGAAAGAAGAAGAAGAAGAAGAAGAAGAAGAGATTCTTATAAGGTCCGGTTAATGTTTGGCTTAGGCACACGTCAATCTTTCTATTTTTTAGAATATTTTTTCGAAAATTAAAAAAGTTGTCATTATTTTTTTTAATTTTTAAGAAATTTTTTTTCAAAAATAAAAATTAATGTATGTCCTAAGGACACATATTAGTAAAATTATGACAACTTTTTTAATTCTCAAAAAAATATTTTTAAAAATAAAAAATATAATGTGTACCGAACACATATTAGTAAAATCCTTACTATAAAAAAGTTGTACTTGTCGTAGAATATCAGTTAAAAGTTAAAAGTTAACGTTTTTAACGTTTTGTTACGGTTCTATCTAATATTCTTTAATACGGGTACTTTTATGGTCACGCTTGACGAGTGGGTTACAATGGTTGCCATTGCCCTCCTTTTTGTTTATCAAAATCTTCTATTCCCTTTCTTCTTTTATTATTATTATTATTTTATAATAATCTTTTATTTCATTAAGAGGGCAATTTTTTAGTTAAATTATTTGTTTAAATCCACTTTTTGCTTTACATTTTAACAAACAAACAAAATAAGCAAACATTTTTTTTTATTACTTATAATCACTTTTTGTCTTGTTTTTCAACAAATAAGCTAACGAAAAAATAGGGGATGCCAAACCTAACCGTGTTCTATTTGTGTTGAATACAATGAATAGTTGAAAATAAGGCACTTGTTTTCTTTTAGAACACTATCTTTGAATGGTAAAAGGCTAAGAGGAGATGAAAAAGTGGAAAAATTGAAAATATAGAAATGATGGAGAAATAAGAGGAAAGAAAAGATTACTTTATGTTATTTTATTTCATGTGTGAAAAAAAAAAGTGTAAGGATAGAAAATGATTATAACTTTCCTTTATTTTTCCCTCAAAAATATTTTTTTTTCTTTTATTTGGTTGATTAATTGGAGAAATAGAAGGAAAAAAAAATTGTTATTTGGTTAAATTTCTATTTGATATGATTAATAAATCCTCATCCTCTATTATGAGAATTTTATTTGGAAAGTCGGTGAAATAAAAATAGAATTTCATTTGAAGAGGAGGAGTAAAAACCCGGAATATAAGATTTTTAAAAATTATTTTAAAAATTTCTATCGGTAGATTTAGCGGTATGAAGTAGCAGGGAAGGTGAGTGTAGTTTATTTTGAATAGTAAAGAAAATTTGTATATAAATCGATATAAAAAAAAGAGGTCATTGCAATTTCAATACTCTCAAGGCAAGTCCGTGCAATTGTTGACCATGACCATCATAGTTTTCACCATTCGTCTTAAAGATCACAAATGCTAGGTATCTTAACCTATCAGCTCTACAGGTTGCAATCGTTGAAACAAAAATCAAAAAGAGAAAGAAAAAACAGCTCTAACATATGAAGTTGTAATTTGTAGACCATATAGAAATCAAGCAAAAAACAGCTATCTTACCCCACCTATTGGAAGAATCTTTCCACACGGTTCCCACCATATATTCCAAGTTGAAATGAAGTTTCATTTTTTATTAGATGGAGTTTTATGATTGATCCAGTTGGATTATATGACAATGACCGCCAGAAAATTTGGATCAAGGTCATTCTTATTGTGTATTTTTTTTTACTAATTAAGTTGAAGTCATACGAAGAATGAAAAATGTCATACGCGCCAAGAAGTATGCAGTCATAGAAAGCCAAGTTTCTTCCCACATGCTTGTGTTTGGAAGTCTTGTATATGTTCATATTGTCAATAAAGAAATATCCAAGGTATAATAAGCTACAAGTTAAAGAAAAAAAAGAAAAAGAAAAAAGAAGAAGAAGAAAGTATTCATTGTTTATGATAACAAATTTCAATGATTATAATCCAAGCACAAGAGACCATTCTTTGAAACTGAAGTAATGTTTACAAGACTGTCACCAACCTTTTCTTCATCAAAAATAAATAAATTCAAGTGAAAGAGTACTTGCACAGGGATGGAGCCAGGATTTCTCCTCCGGTAGGCCAAAGTATGAAAAAAAAAATCACTCTATGAAGCATTAAACGAAATATAAATAAAAAAGACTACTTATTTCTTAATGTATTTCAAGTTAATCATCTATCAAGATGTACTAAATTTTGTAGTAATTTCGCTTACTCTAAAGTTAGAGGTTACCATGAAAAAAAGAAAGATAAAATGATGGGTATAAGGATGAAAGAAAAGTCCAACTTTGAGATTATACAGAAAACCAAACACTTTAATATGAAAACAATGCATTCAATTTGATGCTAGTGAAAATACTCAGTATTATGTTATACTCAAAACTACATAAAAGAAGAAGAAGATTATTTTCAAAACATAACCTGTTTTCAATTCTCTGTAATATAGTAACAATTCTTGATTCTAGGTATTTATTAACTAAAAATCATTTTTATTTTTGGTTTCAAGAGGGTCATAGGTGTACGTCAATTGGTTAGTTCTATTTTTGGGTCCGTTTAATACTAACTTTGGAGAGAATTTATTCTTAGAAAAAAAAAAAAATTGAAGAGAATTAAATGAGATTACTTAAAGCCTAATTATTAAAAAAATATAGGTAAAATACTATTTTGGTTCCTAAACTTAAACAAAAATTTGTTTTTCATCCCTAAACTTTAAAAAGTTCTTTTTCATCCTTAAACTTTGTAAAGAGTTTTTTTTTTTTTCAATAGTTTTGAGACAAAAATAAGGATTAAAAAAGAAAAATTTCAATAGTTTAGGGATGAAAAACAAATTTTTAGTAAAGTTTAAGGATATAAATAAAACATTTTTAATAGTTTAAGGATGAAATTTTTTCAATAGTTTAAGAATGAAAAATAAACTTTTTAAAATTAAAGGAGGAAAAATAAAGTTTAGGTAAAATTTAGGTATCAAAATAATATTTTACCCAAGAAATATTCATTGGTGTAGGGGAGCTCACTCCCGCCCCTTAGTAGCTCTGTCTCTGGTATTACATTCTAGAGTCTCTAAATCTAAAGAGGAAACTGCACAAATAGAATTAGAAAGTACGTGGTTGATGTGAAACCTAAAAGATTGATTTGATGAACTTTTTCAAGATATGAAATGGAGAAATTCTATGGATAAAGAAATCAAGCCAATTGATAAAAATAATTTATGGGGCCTTACAACTTCTCCATAAGGAAAGCAGGTAATTAGAGTCAAATGGATATTAAAAAAGAAAAAGAAAAAGAAAAAGAAAATGCAAAAGCAAAAGATGAGGGGTAAATGAAAACATTACAATTCATTATGATGAAGTATTTATTCATGTTGTTTGATTAGAGACCATCAGATGGATTACTTGCTCCCCAGAATAGATAGATAATCTATCAAATGGATGTTGAGCAGTCCATGGGATAATCATTAGAGGGCATGAAGATAAAGTTTTTAAGTTGAACAAAGCACTAAGAGAATAGAATAACAGAATAGATAGATATGTTTTTGAGCATGCTTGTCTTGCACTATGGCTAAAAAATTTGATGAAGAATCTGCACTTTGCATAAAAAGAGAAGCTATATAATTTTCATTGATAACAGATTAGAACATAAGATAAGATTGGCCAAGAATTCAATGTTCTAATAGTAAGCAAATCAATACTAGGCATCATTTCATTAGAGAATATATTGTAAAAAAGGAGTGAAGCTTAAGTTTATGAAATCATAAATTTAAATTACTTATATTTTTATCAAGCCATTCAAGAGTAATATTTATTTAGTTACACTTTTTTTTTTTTTTTTTGGAAGTAAAATATTTTTCCATTTTCAGGCTCTTGTTTGCATGTAAAATGTGATTAAGCTTATAAAATATTTTCCGTTGATCGTAAAATCATATGTAAAACGTTTCACATTTAAAAACTTAGTAAAAAATTCTACAAAAATACACAGTGGCCCTCCCTATCTAGTGGCTAGGTTACCGTGTCGACAGTTTGAATATTGGAGTTGTTATTTCGAAACCGGTTTTGCCGCTTCAATTGTAGGTGCTAGTTGCCAGGTTGCAAAAGATGGTAGCTCAATAGTTGCAATTGTCCGTTTGATAGTTGGTGTCGACTATCTAGTCGTCAGAGTTGCTACTTTGGAGACCAATGCCAGTAGTTTGGTTGTAGGATTTGTTGGTCCAGTAGCCAAAATGGTGGTTCGATCACCGACAGTTTCAGTGGCTGTGCTACCGATTTTGGTGTTTTGTGCTTGAAAAATTTAAATGTTATACCAAACACTTGAAAATATTTTTCTTCGAAACGAATGGAGCTTAAAAATTAACTTTAAAAGTAGTGACCAAAAAAAAAAAGATTGATTTATTATTATTTTTTTATATTAATACATTGAAAAAAATCTCTCTAAAAAAGCATATAGAATAATCCATGTATGTAATTGATGGAATTCTTGTACATGTACCTCTAACCTATAAGTACCCATATAATCTATCAATTTGATGAAAGTAAAAAGAAAAAAAATAAGTTGTCTTGAGTTCCTAAAATATTCAAGTGATCTACTTCTAACTTCTAATGCTTCATTTATTCTCCTGCTAAGCATTTGTATAAAACTTCAAATTCCAACAACATCAAGTAAAGAGGAAAAGAAGGACAAAGTTTAGTTACAAAATTGATTGTAGTATAAAACTACAATTTTATTCAATATTTTTTATTGGAGGTAAATTTTGACAAATCCACCATTGGATGAAATCTTCTTCTTATATTCTCCATACTTGCAAAATTTCTAGAAAATTAAAAATCAATAGCTATGTCATCAATATATTGTTTAACTTGCAAGTTTTTGTATTTTAAAATTATGTATAAAATATAAACTTATAGATCATATGGTAAATAATATCCAATTGACTCAAAATTTGATATGTGTATTAAGAGTATAAAGAACATGTAATTCAATTGTTTGATTTTCAAAATATGTAATAATGTTTATTTTATTGAGTAAGATTATACTCTTAGGATATAATTAATTTTGTAACTAAACTTTGTCCGAAAAAGAATTAATAAAAAAAAGGATTGCAAATAGTTCTAGGCAAATAATTTGAACTAAATCCAGTCAAAGATCTCTTTCTACCGTTAATTCAGTAAAAAAATGATTCGAATTTAATTGGTGGATAGTGCAGTAGATTGTTTTCCACTATGCTGATACTGCAAAATTTTGTTAAGATGTGAAGCCAGGGCCAAAAGGAAAAAAAATAATTAACAAAAGAAAAATAAAAGTGGAGAGTGTGAGACCACGTATTAGTCAAGCTCCTCTGTAGTCTGTACTAACTTCATTGAATAAAAACTACTTGACTAAACATGGACTAAGAAAAGCTCGTAGGCTTTTTGTTGTTGTTGTTTTTATTTTATTTTATTTTTTTATTCTTAGATTCAATTCCGTCATGGTTTCAAAATGCAACTTTACAGTCTATGCTTTTATTCAAAGGGGGAAAAAAGTAGCCATATATGGTAGCTCTAATGGAGGGTTCACCGCAGTTATGGATAATAGTGTGGAATATACCTAGTATATCCATATATGGTATCTCCCCAAAAGCTCCCACGATCTTGGTTTTTTTGTTTTTTAAAGATTATGTCTTTATCCTTACAACACGGCCTGGTTTTGAACATTCCACACCAATAATCTCTCCCCTCCACCTTCAAAATAACATCAACATTTATGCCTTAAATCCATATTTTTGGAGGTGGTTTATGGATTTCATTATATTAGTGAGACTCAACCAAATGAATTCTTTTCTACAATTTCATTTTATCCCAAGTTATATTTTTTATTATTTAATTGGTATGTCATTTTTTACTATTTTAATTACTGTTTTTTTTTTTTTTTTTTTCATTTTCTTAACTTAGATCAACTCATTCTTTTTCACTGTTACATAAGTCACTCACATTTGAACATGATCAAACCATTTCAAATGACTCTCATTTATTTTTTCATTAATAGAAGCTTCCCCTCTCTTTAAGTGAATTTCTCCATTTTATATTTTTGTGTATTTCTATTTATCCACAAAAACATTCTCATTTCAACTACGCTAATTTTTTAAATACACTGTTTTTTAGCAACCCAACATTTAGTACAAAAGAGCATAGTTAGTCTTATAAATTTTTTTTCCTTTAACTTAATAATTTTCTATGGTCACACAATGCTACTAATATACTTTTCTATTTTTCCACCATACTCTTATCCTATGATTCACATATTCTTCAATTTCTCAATCTTAAGGAATATATTAATCCAAAGATATTGAAAGCTCTTGCTCTTTGAAATCTCTTGAATACCGAGTCTTACAACCATTTCATCTTTGTTTCTAGTTTTACTAAACTCACATTTCATGTACTCTATTTTAGTCCAACTTAATAGAAAGTTTTTAGATTCTAAGGTGTAGTGTCAAATTTCCACATTGACAATAACTCTTTGTTTAGTTTCATCCACTAAAATTATATTATCTACAAAAAGTATATACCCAAAGAATTCCCTTTGAATCGATTTCATGAATGCATTTCTCACTAGTGCTAAGAATATGGACTTAATGACTTTACATAAACTTATAAAGAGCAGAAAATGGTGATGAAATTCACCTGGTAATTACCCTATATTTGTTATTCCAAGTCTTGGGGTCACTTTATGAAGTCTAGCTAGCTCTTTCCCAAACCTTTAGTATTATTTTATCCTTAATGGCATCATGAATGCATATTCCTTAGGGCCCTACGGTCCCCATAAAATGTTTTGTGATAGTTCCATTGTTATAAACTGAGAATAGCTAGCTAGCATACTATAAATAAAGGTATCAATTATTTTTAGCGACAAGACTACGTACAGAGAGAGAGAGAGAGAGAGAGAGAGAGAGAGATGGTGAGAGGCCCCTTCTATGACAAAAATGGACTTAAGAAAGGTGCATGGACTCCAGAAGAAGATGGTAAGCTAAGAAGTTATATTCATAGATATGGCCACTCAAATTGGTGCAAACTTCCCAGGCTCGCAGGTATAAAGCTATATTATATATTTTAAAGCATGGATACAGTCTTTAGCTTTCTTTTTTGAAAATTAAAATTTACCTAGGGCTACGGTTCTATGATTCTATATATTTTTTTTGTCTAGGTTCAGTGAATATGAATATGAACATACCATTTTAGCATTCCATTTGACTGAATTGGAAGATTAAAAGAGATAAGTTATAGGATTTCATCTAGAAGACAAAATGTTTTTAGGAAAAACATCTTTTCTTGCATGTTAATGTTTCTCACTCTGTTCATGTAACAAAATTTCTCTTCATGCATGATGATACTTCATTATTGTATGGCCTTCTTACATTAATTCTATTTATCTAACTTTTAGTTATTTGTTTCCGACAACCTTACATGCATGAGAGAGATAAGAAATGAATCTAATTAAGTAGTATTATGTAACAATAAAATATGATGTTTTGGACAGGTTTATCAAGGTGTGGCAAGAGTTGCAGGCTGCGATGGGTGAATTACCTCCAACCAGGTGTAAAACGTGGAAACTTCACCAAAGAAGAAGAGGATTTAATCTTCAAGTTGCATGAAGAAGCTGGAAACAAGTATGTATAAAAACATTTTACCTTTTGAAACTCCTCAATAAATTTTTAGCATTATGAAATCAAACTAAGTTTATGAACCAAAATATAAAACAGTACTACGTTTTTTTCCCCAAGTTTCCGTAGGTATTATATGTGTACGTCAGGATAAACAATTAATGTTTATCCTTACCAGAACAAGTAAAAATATTTGTTTGTTCGTTTTTTTTTCTTGCTCTCCTTCATTTATAAGCTTGTTCAGTGAACGTGAAATGTTCTCCTTTCAGGTGGTCTATGATTGCCAAAAATTTATCCGGACGAACAGACAATGAGATAAAGAACCATTGGCACACGCACCTAAAGAAGCATGTAAAGAAAATTGCAAAAACTTCCCAACGCAAAGCCAAGAAAATTAAAGAATCAGAAAGTGAAAGTCTTCGTGCCAGTTGTTCTCCTAACCAAAGTTTAGAGAGCTCTCCATTGACCACGGAACTTTCTTCCTCTAAATTATCCTCTTTGAGCTGTGACAATTCAACTGTCACTGGCACAAATTGGACTGAAGAAGATAGTCTTTCTTCTTTGGAGACATCACAAAATTCCTTTGAAAACATGCACTTGAAGAAATATTCAAAGAAAACACTCAAAACTGAAAGCCTTCATGCCAATGATCCCTTCCACCATATCTTAGAAAGCTCTCCATTGTCCCCAGAAGTATCTTTTGCAAAATTCTCCTCTTTGGGCAGTGATCATTCATCCATACCTGGCATAAATTGGATTGAAGAAGACGTTCTTGCTTCGTTCGAATCACTTGACGCAGCCTTTGGAGACTTTTGGACTGAACCATTTATAGCAGACAACATTTATATCCCAGATGAGCTTCCAATATCACCATATATTTCATACTACGATGATGGCACAGATTTGTTTGACCAAGTGATGCAGGAATTGCCAAAGAATTAATGCATGTTTCCTCACTACTAGGATCTATTTTTATTAATAACAATTGTGCTAGTGACTGATTGTAAAATATCAAAGTAATGTTGTGTTACTTTCTTTAGCTACAAACAGCCACCTAAATGTCAGATATGTATAAGAAATCATACAGGGAAGTTTTAAGCTTTCTGCTATAATATTGCAGGGAGTATTTGCTATGCATATGTACCTTTCGGGCTAGCTTGTTAAGCTCAAACTTCCTAATGATCAATGCAATAAGTGCTGTAATCTTCCTAATCAGATTTGTGTTACTAGAAGTTGAGTTATTCTTCAGTCCCTTATTTTTGGATAGGTAATTAGATTATCGGATCCTAAATTCTGTCTAAAAATCATGGGACGAGGATCCTCATAATTTAAAATGCATCAATTTCACGATTTCAATTAAGGGTCTGTTTAGATACTACTTATTTTGCTAAAAACTAAAATCTTATTAAAAACACTATAACAAAATAATTTTTAAAAGGCAAAACACTGTTGTTGCATTTTACTAAAGTTGGCTGGTCTGTGAACGGTGCTATGAAACTAGCCCAAAAAAAGGCAAAAAACACTGTTGCTGCGTTTTACTAAAGTTGGCTGGTCCGTGAACAGTGCCATGAAACTAGCCCAAAAAAAGGCAAAACGCACAAATATCTGTTGGCAAATGCATTCTAAGTGAACATTTGGATATAGCTGAAATGATTTTTTAGCTGAGTCCAGCATTTGGCAGTGGATCCTATGCACTGTTCATGAGATCTATAAACTTTTTTTTTCAGCAAAATTTTCATTAAAAGTAGATGTCACGGCATTATTCACACATTTAAAAATTATTTTGTTACAGTATTTTCAGTTTTTAGTAATAAGCGGTATCCAAATATACTCTAAATATTATAAAAATATCACATCATAATTTGTAAAATTCAAAAAATAAAATATTAACTATAAAATAGACTTTCTCAATTACACTAATTTCAAGACTATAATCAGATGAGATGTGCACTTTTTTTGATTGATGTGGGATGACACAAATGGCATTTCTAAGGGATGAAAATGTGATACTTATTCATGGATACTTTAAGCAATGTAGAACCAAAAACAATTTAAGGATTAAATATAGGCATATTGAATTGAATGTATCATTTGACTAATGACATGGCATGATGGAATTAGCCACTTCAAATGCAAGTAATTAATTTTTGAAAAAAAAGGAGGCTTGTCTGTAAAGCTATCCAAGCCAAAGGAACTAAAATATTTACATGAGCAATGAGACATTTATTAGAGTCCTAACTGATAAACTCAAAACATTCAATGTATGGATCAGTTTACGCATTTCTCATGCAATTGAAAAAAAAAATAATAATAATAAACTGAACATTTAGAAATAAATTTATTAAGCAGACTAGTTTCTCAAAAAAAAAAAATATTAAGCAGACTTTAACTATTCTTTCTCTAATGCATGCATTTATTAAATAGGTTATACTGTGTGTGAAAGGAACAAATCATACCCATGAATGTTCAATGGGTGAAAAACGTGTTGTTCAAATCTTTGAAGATAGACTTGTGAGGTGAAACAGTGTATAGGGCAGATGGTTTATATATAATTAATATAGTATAGACCATATATCATCGGTTCAAATTAATCCTCACATTTGAAACCCCCAAAATAAAACAAGAATAGAAGATAAGATAAAGGACTGATTTATATCTCTCTCCGAATGTGAAAATTCGTGGTAAACGTGATGTGAACTAATTGAATATCGAAATATTCTTCTATCGACCAAGTTTCAATGTGACTTGTGTTCCACAGATACTCCAAAAAATCTTGTACTTCTAATCTTTACTCGGAAAAAGTAGCTAGATCTAAGTTTTACCAGTAAACATGGTGGACCAAACTTTTTCACCAGACACAAACGTATATGCAGGTGCAAGTGCAACTGTAAAGCAATCGAGAACGCTTGGTCATACTCATTCCCAGTTGGGTAGTTCAAATAGTGGAAAAAGTAATGAAGTTTATTAAGTTGAGAAGACATTATATATATTTATGACATATATGATGATCTAACTGCTCCAACTATGACCATATATGACAGCTAAAAGATTTGTACTTAAGTACTGTGGCATTCTCTCACTCTCCCTTGCTAGTTGTCAACCAAACAGCAAAGAAAATAATACAAGTAGTGACATATATAGTCCAAGAAAAGATTATCATAGACAATAAATAAATATTAATCTATATAATTTACAAAATAAATAAACAATTAAATAAAAATGTTATTATATATCATAGACAATATGGCATATATATACATAATTGAAATTTGGTCTCTACCTTAGAAGTTTTATTCATAATTAAGGAGCATGAAAGAAATTGAAAAATAAAAGCATAGTTCAATGACATTGTTACATAACCCCTCCCTTGTTATAATAATAATAATAAAAAAAAAAGATTGATAAACTTAAGACAAAAGAAACCATAACCTAATAAAAATTAGAACATGCTAAAATTACCACTAGTTTACTACAAAAATCTTACTAACCATCGTAACAATGAATATAATTAGTATTCTATTAATAACATAATAATATATTTTTAATTATATTTTATGTTGTATAATTTTTTTTTTTAATAAGTCTTTACGTTATGTTTAATATTTAACATATAAATTTATAAAAAATTATGCAATAAAATTTGTAATATTTTTTAGGACAATAATATGTAGTTTACATTCACTATACAATTCTATAAAGTTTACATATATAATTGTATACATTTGCATAAAAAATATATAATATTATACATATATATTGTTCGTGCAAGTATATACAATATTTAGTCTACAATGTAAAAACATAATTTTTCTATTGTTTGAATGGGCACGCAAGAGAAACTTGTAATTAATAGATCCATGGGCTTGGTTTTGGTACTTGTGGAGGGACCCGTATGTTTGTTTTTAGGGCGAGGGCGGTCTGTCTTTTATCTATATCACTTCAAAGCTATCTAATTAAGTTCATTGTGAGCGACGGAGACAGGGAGGCATGGTTTTTCTCGTTTTTCAAGTTTTTGCCATTTCTTAACATTCTATTTATTAGTTCCCTCAATTATAATTGACAGAAATTAGTTATATGATCTGCATATATTATTTTATTAATTATTTTTTTTGTCCGTTATGGGTAAAGAAATTACAATAGAATTGAATGATTAAATTTGGACCATTCTTAAACCTTAAGATTTAAGAATTAATAATGGAAAATTTATAAGACAGGAAATCAGTTTGCAATTTATCTAAAACTTTAAGGGATCTTTTTGCATTTTAGCGAAAGATCTCTCCATATTAATAAAATTAAAAACGTTCATTTCAAGTATTAAAAGTTTCATTTTTCTTATCTTTTATAGCTATATACACTTTCATTTCAAAAGGTAAACGACATAAAACTTTATTGATTGAACAGTTATACGATTACAAAGCAGCATGCTTTGTGGGGTAAGGTATGTTCATAATATTACTTACAGGATTCAGATCCTTTAAATTTCTTAGAGTACTCTATCAATAAATTTCTTTAAATCCTAACAACTTTTTAATGATTTAATGGTTTACATTCTGCCATATCAGCATTCCACTAACAATGTTCTTAAGATAATAAAATAATGTTGTAAACAAAACAATTAAGATTATTGTTAGTAGAATGCTGACATGGAAGAATTTAGACCATTAAATCATTAAAAAATGACTAAGATTTAAGAAAATCTATTTGGTAGAGTACCCTAAGAAACCTAGAGAATTTGAATCCTTACAAGAATGAGAATCCATTTGGGAATTGGGAGCATTAATTATGTCATCAGCTGTATGTAAAAAGCATATAATGGTGAAAAATTATTAGATACTTCTGAAGTACCATAAATGCATACTCCGGCTTCTCACATAAATGGTGGGTTTCACTATGAATTTAATGAGACCCACCATTCATGTGAGAAGAGAGAGTACGTACGTACTCCGGGAGTACACAATAATTGTCTTATAATGGTTGTATTGGAAGATTTTTCCCCAACTTGAATGGAGCTTTAGATGTGTGGCTACCCAGTGTCAACTAATTAAACTCCAAAGTGAAGACACAAACACAAGAACTTATTGATCAGGACAGAAGTTGAAAGAACTATAGGAGCAAAGCACTAGTCTTACTCTAGAATGCATTTGGAACTTGAGGAACCAGGTTGAACACAAAGGAACCCAGTTGAATCTCATCTCCAATACTCCAACATCAAAAATTTTGAACAAAGGATTGTGGAAATATATACACATGATTTAATGAAAAAAAGATTGAAATATATAAATCCACTTGATGAATACTTATAAACGAGAAATAAAATTATCTAATTAATATATCATGTTAAAGACCTTATCTAACTGTTCTTATTGCTCTCTAACCTTTTATAAACCAAAAAAAAAAAAAAAAAAACCCTATTCTTTTGCTAATAATATGCAATTATGCATGACCTTGTTTAGGGAATGATAAGCAATTATGCATGACCTTAATTATTCAATTATGGAAGAGAGATATTAACATTAGAAATTTGGACTTTGGAGCCAAGATTTCTACTGAGGGGCCGATTATTTTTTTTTTTTTGGTGGCTATCCAAATTAGCACCTATTTATAACAAAATATCAACAAATGAAAAAAAAAAACTATTTTCTAATACATTGCAATGCAATTATCTATTAAATAAAATTCATTGTTCTTTTAAATCTCGAAAATCATAAATGATTAATTCTATACTAAATGTCACGATAATTTTTATTTCAATGTAGAAAATTAAAGAGTGCGTCATTCAATTAACATACAAAATCAAAGTCCATTAAAATATCATATTCCATTTTATTGTGAAACCTAGTTTTGACCATCTTCATGGTTGAAAATACAAATTCCATAGTTGTAGTGGAAATTGGAATATTAAGTATAAGTACGACAGTACAACTACTCTATAAACAAATTGGTAGGATATTAATTTTCTAATTCTTACTAACCAATGACACAATTAAAAAATATTTAACAATTTTTGGATGTCTAGATGTTGAACCACATTACCCTCATAATGATTAAATTCTATTTTCAATAGAGCTCAGTTGTATAGTCAATTTACTAATGAGGAAAAAAAAAAAAAAAAAAAAAACTGATGTGGGCTGCAGAAGCGACAAGAACTAAAACACGTTTACTTCAAGAAAATAAGAAACAAAATACCTTTACTTCTGTAATATAACCTTGAATCCACGAGGGTCTTTAAATCCATAAGGAAAAAATGTCTGGAATCCACTAGAAAGCAGAGAGACAGAAGTTTGAATTTTATTAATTGAATAATTGTTAAAAACATTTATAGACTTGGAGACCTATTTAAAGGCTCCGCAAAACTTGACAGAAAAGAAAATATATTCTAAAATAAATCATAATTAATTCCTAACTGTAATAGGAATCAAATTTGACCAAAAAAACATTAAAAAAAGCACCAAAAAAGGGAAAATAAATACCCTAAACCTAAAATAACTAAAATTACATAAAAATACTAAAATTAATGAATTACAAAAATTAAATTATCGATTTTGTCCTACATCAAACCCCTCCACTTGAAAGAAAAAATCTTCGACTTAATAGTTGAGATCTGAAACCTTTCATGCCAAACAAAAAAGTATTGTCTAAACTTTTTTTTCTTGCCAAACTTGAAAACTATTGATTGGACAAACATATCAATTTTAATTTCTTTTTCTTTGGCCTTCATGCAATTGAAGTTATTCACCCAATACGATTCAATGATCACATCAAATCTTTCCATTCCACCCCAATAAAATCAAAAAACAATGGTGTCTCACCTACCACTAAAATATTAGAATCATGAGGTTGATAGTCATCTGATTTGATCTCATTGAGCTCCTTGACAATTTCCTCTTCTATTTCTTCTTCAATGGTCTTTGCCATCTTGACTGCAAGATTTCTCTTTATAATAGAATGTTTAATAATCTCCTTCACAATCTTGATTTTCGAGATCTTCTTCTATAACGAGATCTTCATGAATTTCCTTATAAACTTCTATATTTTCTTCAACAAAAGTATTTTCTTTAAAATGCAAATCTTCCATTAATGGTGAAATATAGGTCTCTTCAAAATAAATCCAAGTATGAAATTCTTGGCCAATAATCTTGTTTTGTATATGAAATTTTTTTATCACAATCTTAAAGATAAAATTTGATAGCAAGCATCTTTTTCATCCTTGGCCATGAACGAATTTTGTCTTTACATTGTAAGATTCTATCAAATTGTATTTGTTCCTACCAACATAGGGCATACTCACTAAGTTTGTACAAAACAAGTCTAACTTTTCTCTTATTATAAATATTCCTATAGTCAAATAAATCCTCTAGATCAAGTAACCAATCAAGAAAATATTCTTTATAAAAAAAACCATTAAAACTTGCATTTATAAGGCCTGTATGAAACTTGCTTACCAATAGGTTGCTTGTGAGTTACGTCTCTGCGTTAGTTATCCCTATTATCTCCATGCTTGTACGACGTTATCCTAGCAAAGATATTTGTGAGTTCTTACTGTACGTCATGTAATACTTGCTAAGTTTTCCATCACCAAGAAATGCTACGTCTCATACGTTAGCCACCAGACTAGGATAAGTCAAGATTTTGATACCAACTGATGTGGGTTGCGAAAACAACAAGAAGTAGAACGCATCTACTTCTAGGAAATAAGAGACAAAACAAATTAAAAAAAAAAAAAAAAAACACCTTGAATCCACAGGGAGAAAGAGTCTAGAATCCACCAAAAAATAGAGAGACAAAAGTCTGAATTTTATTAATATTATTGAATAATTATTAAAAAGGTTTACAGACTTGGAGGCCTATTTGAAAGCTTTTTAAAACTTGACAGAAAAAAAAAAAAAAAAATTCTAAAATAAATCTTAATTAATACCTAACCATAATAAAAACCAATTTTTACTTAAAAAGTATTAAAAGTACTTAAAAACAATGAAATAAATACCTTAAACCTAAAATGACAAAAATTACATAAAAATACCAAAATTAATGAATTACAAAAATTAAGTTGTAAATTCTGTCATACATCAAAAATCCACCAGATGGAACTAGCCAATTGGATAATGCCAAAATCTCAATGTCCCAAACTTTTAATATTGGGTCCCAAATAAGCAAATAACCAAAGTGTCGTACCAATATTTTCTTAAGGGATTTTTTTTTAAATTATTTTTTTTTCTTTTTTGAAAGGGATCACCAACCACAAATATTGGGTTGATGACCATTTTAATTAATTTTGAATTTTTTATAGGTTAGATGAATTTTAATTTTTTTAGTTTCAATTTGGGGGTGGGGGGATATGAAATTTTTAAGCAAAAATGTCAACAATATTTATAAATATCATATATTTAATAAAAAATTTCAAAAACTCAAGGAAGCTATGGCCTCTCTAGTCAAAGGGTACTTTTATCCCTAGTTTAGATGAATTTTCTTTAATTCACTACATAGCAATTTATAAGACTATGTGTATTATTTAAGCAAGTCGCATGGTCCGTTAAAAATATTATGTAGATGGTCATTCTAACCACCACATAATTAGTTAAGTTTCATCAATCCAAATCAGTTTAGTACGAGGAAAACTTTTTCCTTAAAAAAAAACACATGGACTGGGCTTCAAGTACAATGTGTTTCTTCTCTTCATTAACTTACAAGACTAAGGGTCTGTTTGGAATCCACTTATTTTGCTAAAACTGAAAACTTTTTGCTGAAAGTATTGTAAATAAAAGTAAAAGTTAGTTGAAATAGTAGTAGGACTCATGAATAATACCAAAAAGTACAGTGGGATCTATAAATAGTAGTAAAAATAAGTTCAATAATAAAATAAGTTGACAAAAATAATCTTTACCAAACGGACACTAAGGTACCGTTTGGATAGCGTCTCTCACGCCCACGTTTTGCATTTTTTTTATTATTTTTTAAAATTTTTTTTAAAACCAGCCATGAATAGTGGAAATAGGCAAATGAACAATAACCTATGAACAGTAACCCATGAACAGTGCAAATAGGTAAATGAATAGTAACCCACACATAAACAGTAACTTTTTTATTATTTTTTTTATTGTTTTCAGTTTTTAACAAAATAAGCGGTATCTAAACGCACTCAAAGTGTTTACATCTGATACATACCTACTAATTGTGTTATAAGCAAGTTTTTGATTTATTTATTTTTTCATGTGTCTACATATTTGTAACCGTTAAATTAATAGGGTACCCGATCTTAGGCTACTTAATTATTTTGCGGTAGTTGCTCATATAAGACAGAAAATAACACATAAGATGATTATGACACTTGAAAGGATAATTAACCGGCCTATATTATATAAGACAAACTAAACTAGTTTTTAACTTCAACTTGAGGGAAACATGTATCCAAAGTCGTCAAAGCCAGCAAGAAAAAAGGAGGTTGCAGTCTTTTTTTTTTTTGCAAGGGAGGTTGCAGTCTTAAAACAATGACCAATAAATAAATAAATCAAACACCCATGAAGTTGGAAAGATATAAAGAATTAGAAAATAGAGACAACAAATGTAGCTGGAAAAGAAGACATCTAAAGTTAGAAAATTTAATAACATGTAGACCACGCGTGCGTTCTTACTCTCTCTCTTTTTTATTTTTTTAAATTTTTTATTCTTCATATTTTCTGATAGGTTCTTCCAATACTTTTTTATAAAGAATTTCCTCTTGTTTTAACTAGCTGCTAACTCGTGCTTAGGAGTGTCAAATGAGTGGATTTGGGGTGGGCATAATTGGGTTTAGTATATAAAACTCATTTAGAACATCAATAGTAGTGGAGCAAAACATATAGCTATTTGTATTTGGCACTTACAAAAGTCATTTTATATATTTTACCTTTTCACACCCAATATCAATAGAGCTATATTTTTAGGGGTAAAATATCATTTTCGTCCCTAAATTATCACAAAAGTTTGTTTTTCATCCTTAAATTTTCAAAAGTTCGTTTTTCATCCCTAAACTATCACAAAAGTTCGTTTTTCTTCCCTAAACTTTCAAAAGTTCGTTTTTCGTCCCTAAACTTTTCCAAATGTATTGATTTTCGTCCCTCCCACATCAGCACTCATCAAGCCATGGAGGGACGAAAATCAATACATTTGGAAAAGTTTAGGGACGAAAAACGAACTTTTGAAAGTTTAGGGACGAAAAACGAACTTTTGTGATAGTTTAGGGACGAAAATGATATTTTACCCTATTTTTAGTTATTTGATTAAAATAATACAAATAACTCATTGAAATAATAATAAAAACATCTATAGCAAAAAAAAAAAAAAAAAACCACCAGCCCAAATCCTTAATCTTTTTCCCCAACCTAGACCAAATAAAATCACCAAATCACAAATAAAATAAAAAATCACCAATCACAAACAAAATCAAAAATCACCAACACAGTACAAAAATGGTGTGGGTTGGCGAGCTGGGTCAGCAGAAGGGGTGGATCGGCAGAAACCCAGCACAAACACAAACACAAACATAGACCCAGTGCAAACCAGAGACAAACCCAGAAATCAAGCTCCAACAGAACATATGAAGATGAAGATCCAACAGAACCAATCGGCGATGGGGCTTTAAGAGATGGGTCTCGACAAGATGGGTTTGGGGAGATGGGTCTCGACGGTAGGTGAGTTGGCCAACGAGCTGAGGGAGATGAGGGAGGCCCTAGATGGCTAGAGAGAGAAAAAAAAATCGAGGAGGAAGAAAGAAGAGAAGTCGAAGAGAGAGAGAGAGAGAGAGAGAGAGAAAGAAAAGAGAAAATGTTTGTTTAATGAGAGAAAAGAGAGAAGTGTAATAAAAAAAATACTTTTTTTTTTTTGTTTCAAGCTACAGTACCTGCGTACTGTAGCTTTGAAGCTAAAATTTTTAGCTTTGCCTCCACTATTGTAGAGCAATTTTTGTATTTTAGTGAAACTAAAATAGCAATATACCTATTTAACTTCACTATTGCTAATGCTCTTACCAATTAAAACCTATTTAACTAATTGCTTCTAACCTAAACCCAACCTAACTCAATTATTATGGATAAACCCCAAATTATCAAAATTACCAAAATGCCCATAAAGTGAAAATGACCAAAGTACTCTAAAATCTTAAAAAATGACCAAAATACCTCAAAACCTAAAAATTACCAAAATACCTCAAAGACCTAGAAAATGACCAAAATACTCCTGAAATCCAAAATTGATCAAAATACCCCTGAAACTTAAAAATTACCGAAATACCCCCCGAAACCCAAAAAATATCCAAAATACTCCTCAAATCTTAAAATGACCAAAATACCCCAAAGACCCAAAAAATGACCAAAATAACCCAAAAACATAAAAAATGGCCAAAATACCCCCCAAAACCTTAAAACTACCAAAATACCCCCAAAACTCAAAAAATGATCAAAATACTCTCGAAATCCAAAAATGACCAACATACCCACCGAAACCTTAAAATGAACAAAATTCCCAAAACCTGAAAATTCCCAAAATAACAAAAAACCTAAAAAATGACCAAAATACTTCCGATATTCATCAATGACTGAACCAGTTATAAATTTATAATGGAAGATTCACATTTCTCTTATTTTATTTATTTTGTTATATTTTTAGTTGTTTAGGTAGATGGAGTAGGTATTTGGAAACTAAAAAAAGTAACTAGTCAACTTTAGTAAATTGAATGGTTGACAAGTGGCAATTAGTAGTGCAATGGTGGCAGACAATACGAACCTCTAGTATCCAATTGCAAGGCTCTGAGTAAGGACCACCATGGCCTACAGGAAAAAATGGAACGTAATGCTTTAAATTTTGGACTAGAAGCTTAAAATATTTACTAGGTTTATATAGTTTAGTAACATATATTGTAGAATTATTAACTTTAATATAAACATAGCGGTCATCCATAAATTATTGATTATTTTATACCCCCAAAAGCAAGTACAAACTAAAATATTGGCTTCACCTTGTCTAAATTATTCTGAGAGAATTCTATGCAAAATTCAAACTGCCAACAAGGTCAGCACTAATCAATTATCCATAATTATGTACAGCCAACACCAACATATTTAAATTATTGGATAAATCCAATAACTAACAACCTTACATACAAATTGCAAATAGATATTGAAATGCTGCCGATGATAATTGTATTAGAATATATTCTTCGACATAAATAAATCAGAATTCTATCTAATGTGCCCAAGAATTACATCTTATATTCTAGTACATATATTTTTCTCTATTTCTTTTTTCTTTTCTTTTTTTTCTTTTTTTTTTTGAAAAAACAAAATGTAATGAGATAAAAAATGAGCCTGCACAAGAACAAGCAGATAATAGGCCAATCACACTGCGATAAGCAATAGAAACATTTTAGCATTTACTATCCTTTTCAATAAAGCCAATAGATAGTCTTTTATGACTAATAATCAATTATATCCAGTCATCAGGGCCATCGTCACTTGCATAAGACTTCACAGGACTATGAAGTATGAACTTCTACAAAATCTGCTTCCTGGTCTTTAATAATTGTCCTCATCCTCCTCAGGTTTGGCTGCCTCCTGCAGACACATCAAAGGATATCATTATTGTACATAAGGGTGCCGAGTAGAATTAGGAGTTGCGAGCATGGCATAACCAAAGAACGATGACACTTTGCTATAAAAGCATTAACCATAACCAGAACTAGCAAATAAGCATGATCATTTCATATTTAAACTTCAGATATCTAAACAGTGCACTAGCACTAGGTCTGTCACAAAGAGCATTTGTATCTTAGCAGAAGATAGAAGAAAAGATTACCAAAATGCTTACATTAGTTTCTAATAAATAGAAAGTAGAATGTTGTATAAGAGACAGTACAATAAGCCAAATGATATAAATATAGATTCAAAGACATTACTCAGTATGTAATAAAATTACATACTGAGTATGTAATACAATTACTTCAGTACTCAAAGACAACAAGCTCAAATTTCCACAACAAAAGCCAAGTTAAACTCCAAAATTTCATTAGCAACCCAACAGTAAACAACTACACATTCCACAACCCATTAGCCACCAAACAGCACACAACGAAATGAGCAAATAAGCAAACTTATCCCAAATTTTCAAAGCAACCAAATAGTTAACAAAAAACCCAAAATTTAAAACTTTCTAAGCAAATCAAATAGAAAATTCCACCTTGTCAAATGCAACAGGAATAATCTTCAAGCTTTGGAACTCTTTATCAAATACCCCAAGTGCATAACTACAGTGGATTCACCAGAATGGTTAAACCCAACAAAATCCACATTAGACCCAGTTGGGGTTACCACCATCTCAACCGGTGCAAGTAAAAAATGAGAGAGAGAGAGAGAGAGAGAGAGAGAGAGAGAGAGAGAGAGAGAGAGAGAGAGAGAGAGAGAGAGAGAGAGAGAGAGAGAGATTGAGCTCATCTAAGCAAAATACAGTAGCTGAGAGATAGGAGACCAAGAGAAAATCGAATGGAGGCTGAGAAAATGAAGGAAACTGCGAAATCTGAATCAGCACGAACAAGATTAGTAATCAATTCGAAGAACCATAGCAAACTTACTGATTAAAACACGATTGGAGGCTGAGAAAATGAAGAAAAATTTGAAAACCCTAGTCTGAGGATTGAGGAGAGAGAAAGAGTCGAGAGGAGGCTGGTTTTTTTATTTTTTATTTTTTTATTATTTTTTTATGTTAAGGGCTGGGTTGAATTTGAGTTTATTGTTTTTGGTTAAATGGGCGTCAATGAGGTTTTAGTTAAAACCCAATAATTACTTAGTCTAATTGGGTTGATGTCCATTTAACCCAAATAAGAACTGGGTGGGTTTGGCCATGCTATATACGAGAACTTACCTATTTGTGAAATAGACTACAATAATTTCATAAAATTTTTAAGAAACTATACTATGACATGATTTGCTCTTGTATGACTTCAATTTGTGTTACAATTTGATGAAGAAGCCATTGCTTGGACATGCAATGGCTTACAAAAAAATTGTCAGACAATTTCAGATATTACAAAAAAAAAAAAAATTTCAGATATTAAAACTTTTGAAAGACCAAAAAATATTGTAGAATCAGATGATTCACTACTTAGAAATTATTGAAACAAAACAAAATATATATGACTAAACAAAAGAGAAATATAAGAGAAAGATGAATTACATTCGAAAAAATAATTTCAATAATTGCAAGCCTTTCTATCTTGTAAAAATACATGAAAAGCCATAATATATATATATATATATATATTAACAAAGTAGAGGAAAAGAAAATAACATAAAAAGAGCTCATACCACTACTCGGCTTTAAAAAAAATATTGGGGCTTGCTTTACTTTTATAGTGTTCATACCACTACTCGGCAAATGTAGAGATAAATTATCAATGTTTGAGTTTGAGTTTAAGTTGGACTTGTTAGAGACATAGAGTTTCACTCCTTGTTAAGTTTGAATTAAACAAAAATAATTTTGTTTAAAAAAATGATAATGATGAGTTTGAGTTTAAGTTGGACTTGTTAAAGAGATAGAGTTTCACTCCTTATTAAGTTTAGACTAAAAAAAAAAATTTATTTAAATAAAATGATAATTTTATTTAAATATTGTGCTGGCGTGGAAAATTGTGAGAGCTTCAGAGATTTTAGTTATATATATATATATGAGAGACTGTCACATCACCCACTAACTAAATAAAAGGTGAGGAGTAAAACTCACTACCACTTGTTATTATATATTTAAAATAAAAGGACATGTCTAGTTAAAAAAGTACTGGAAGTAAGCTAAACCATTTCTAATAAATTTTTTCATTCTCGTATAACCAAGTACAACTGTTGTATTGATAGTCGTTGCAGTTGTCGCTTGTTTCTGCTGTTGTTATTGTTTTTTTCTTTTGCTACTATGACAGTTGATGCGGCACAGAATCAGTAGGCTGAATGTTTTGCTTTGATGGACCAACAGTTGTTGTGAAGGACTGCTAAGATGAACACACTATCAAAAGGGGATCGGAGTGGACTGGCCAAACACCCTCCGATGGCTAAGTTAGTTTCTTGCAAGAAAAGAGTTTCAACTTTTCAGAAGTAAAATCTCATATTGCACTTTCTTCGATTTGATTCAAATCGGTCCTTATATAGAAAACCTTGGA
Organism: Quercus cerris; assembly: GCA_963669245.1. Classification (NCBI taxonomy): domain Eukaryota; kingdom Viridiplantae; phylum Streptophyta; class Magnoliopsida; order Fagales; family Fagaceae; genus Quercus; species Quercus cerris. The sequence goes on from OY770006.1 coordinate 45,478,409, forward strand.
GCAGTTATTAGTGTTAGAAAATTTAGACCCCGGTTGATAGAATTAATAAGTTTTAAACCCAAGTTGTTAATTAGATTTATTATGAATCAAACTTGTTAAAACAAACAAACATCAATATCTTGTCAAAATCATGCAGCGGAAAAAATAAATAAGACAAGATATGATGACCTAGGAAAACCAATGAAACCAACCAGTTTCACAGTAAAAAACCTGGGGGGAAACCTTCCCGAAAAGCAATTCACTATAGTAAAGAGAAGTTTTAGATCTAGTACAAAACCTTTGTCCCTAGACTCTACAATCCCCGTAGATGAACTCACAGCAGAAACCTTCTACCACTTCAGAACCTCTGAACTCTTCAATATATGAACGCCACTCTTTTTGTTGCACGGATCCCAGTACGTGACTAACTCCTTTGCACAAATCCTAGTACGCAACTCACTCACCAACTTGAGGAAGAAGAATGTTGGCTGCAAAGTTCTTCACTTCATCAATAATGAAGATCAAGAAGCACTTGGTTACAAAACCCAAAGGCGCAAAGATGCAGTAACTTCTTTTAGAGAGAATAAGGCATCGATCACCTTTTGCATATGTTCTTCTTGTATTCTCTTATGTAACGGCCTTTAAAATAAGTCTTATATAAGTCTAGGGTTGTGAGAAAAGAAACCCTACTCAAATACATAAGCCTGGCCCAAAAATCAAAAAGCTGAAATTCTGATTTCCCGTAACCTCGATTGATCGAGAGGTGTCGAGGAGGTGTCGAGGTTTAATGAATCTCAACAGATAGCAGCTATCGAGGAGGTGTCGAGAAGGTGTCGAGGGGACAGAAACTTTCTCGATTGATCGACTAGCTATCGAGAAGCTATCGAAATTGCGATAAGAATCAGCTGAAGAGCTCGACAAATAGCCAGGTGTCGAGGAGCTATCGAGCTATCTATCCGCAGGTGTCGAGATATCTGTCCAGCTTTATTGAACACCTTTTCTTCACTTGTTTCTTGGTCCAATCTTCATGGCTTTAATACTAGACTTGAACAACATGTTTCTTCTAGCATTAAACACAATTTAGATCTACCCAAATACAAGTAAAGTGCGTTTTGTCAAAGGATTAGCCAACTACATAAAATATGTCCTTAACAATCTCCCCCTTTGGCAATCCGTGACAAAACCACAACAAACAAATGAACATATGAGAGAAGTTATAAATCACTCAACTCATACTTACTTGTTGAATACAATAAAATCTATCCTAACACAAACTCTTGAAAAACTTTGCAAGAAAAGAGTTTATGGCAAGTAGACTTTGACAACCTGTATTTCTGAAACACTTTAAACAAAACTCATCAAGGTATCTTAGTGTGAAACAGAAATAATAGATTGCATACAAGTATAAGAAACATGTGTATGAAAAAAAAGAAAAAAAGAAACAACACATGTAAGGTAAGTGAAAGAAACATACATCAGCATATAAAGAAGATAAACACAATGTATGTAAATATGGTCACAAGACCCAAGGTGCAAGAGCAAGGAAGTAAGCACTCCCCCTAACAAGATGAAACACATCTCCCCCTTGCAAAGGAATGTATTTCTCCCCCTAACTTGTAGAATCTTAAAAAAAGAAACCACAAAGTCACAATTTCTCTCCCCTTTTTTGTCATGATTGACAAAGGGTACAAGAAGCTAGAAAGTTTAACCCGAGAAACATAAATATGATCAAGGATGATCAAGAGGGTACAAAGAAATCCATATAAATGCATGAATGTAATGAAACAAGATGCTATGGATGACAAGATAATAGAAGGATGCAAAACATGTGAAAAACAAGAAAAATGTTAAGCACATAAAACCCAAAACACACACACACATACTAAACAAGTCTAACCAATTTTATATTTCAAAAACAAGTCAAGACAGTTTAGTGAGCATACATTAGCACATGTAAAACCTTTGTGATGGCCAAATCACATTGTACCTGCATATGTATCAAAAGTAGCAAAGAATATTGCGTGTTGTGTGTGAAAAATATCGTAAGATTGCATATGTGTATACATGTTATGATGATCTGAGATATGAGAAAATAACTTTTAACTCACACACAATCATAACTGTTTGATGGGGACTATCACCTTCGAGGTACATCCTATAACTCCCACATCTCCTAGAATACACGCTTGCAACCATATTTAAAGCATTTTTAATCTTTTTGCTTTTTTATTTTCTTTGCATGTTTTCTTTTATTTTAGCATATCATACATGAGTATATAAAAGAGAGAAAAGAAATACCCAAGATGTTAAGCAATTGACATCGCATTTTTGCTATGCCGAAGCATACGAATGTCTTTGACACTGCACTTTTGTTATGTCGAAGCATACAGGTGTCATATTATAATTGGCGGGCAATAGTGGTGAGATGGTTATTTATGCCTTTCTCTTAGGATTTTCTAGTTCTACCCGTCAAAAAGAGTGATATGAGTGTTAAGTTTTAAGAGATAACCTAATCTTACTCATCACAAACAAGAGCCACAAAGCTCACTTGCTTAGTTGTGCATAGAGATGTTCATCTAAGCTACAAGAGATACACAGTTTAGAAAACTTTGTTTCATTGGCCATCCAAGGTACACAAGTACCAAAGTACACAAAACACATACTGTTTTTGTATTTTTCTGATTTTTTCTTTTTATTTTTATTTTGAAAACAAAACCAAATAAAAACTAAACAACCAAACAAAAACAGATAAACAACATGTATGCATGAAAGAAAGATGCATATGCATGAAAACATGATAGAAATATGCAGATGCATGAAAGCATGATTCCAAGAACAGATAAGAAATCAAGCAAGAAAGTCCTACTTTAGATAGAAAGAATTAAAGCAGAGGAAAAACAGAAAAGACAATTAAGTCTTAGGCTCCTTTCTCACCCACATAGCACGAGTCTTTGGCCGTGAAGATGAAAAGGCTCGTGTCCTAGTATGTCTACTAAAGGACATAGAAGAATTAGAATTCTCTTGAAATTGAGTTAAAAAACTCAAAACTTTTAATAACTCTCCAAACAAAGGTGTAGGCGCTTGAGAGGAAACCTGTGACCGTTTGGACAATTGCTTATGAGGATACAACTTAAAGCAATTAGGACGAATGTGTCTAGTAACACCACAATGATGACAAACACAAGGCTTAACACAGGATTTAGAATTAGCCAGATTAGTTTTGGATTTCATACCTCTATTACCTTTCTCAGATTGTGGCACAAAGATAGTCCTTGATCCAGAAGCTGTGGATGAGGAGGGGTTGGAGGAAACAACATATCTTAAGCGAGTCTTATTAGAGGCTTCCTGAAAGGTCATCTTCTTAGGTACTTCATCATCAGAAGAATCCTCACTGTCACTAGCACTCTCCACAATCACCTTATCGATTGTGGCAGCAAAGGCCATAACTTGACGACATTCATCCACAAACTCATCAGAAGAGTCATCCTCAGTATCACTCCAGGTAGCAACCAACCCTTTATCTTTTGACTCCTTGGTCTTTTCCTTCATGAGGTAGTTTGGGCACTCTATCCTCATATGACCAAAACCTTTGCACTCATGGCATTGAATAAGGGGTTTTTCATTCTTACCCTTCCTAGAGGATTTAGGTTTCCTAGGAGGTTTGCCCTTATCCTTTTTCCTAAACTAAAGAAGCTTGATAATCTCATCAGTTATGAATGATAAATCCTCATCCTCATCATCATCTTTATCTTCATCTTCGGTTTCAAAGTCCTCAATCTCTTCCTCTATACCCTTAAGAGCCAAGTTTTTACTCTTTCCACCTTTTCCCATTGAGCTTAATCCCATCTCATAGGTTTGAAGGTTCCCTACAAGCTCAGTCAAAGGAATTTGATCAATGTCCTTGACTTCTTCAATGACAGCGATCTTAGCATGGAATCTTTCAGGTAAGGACCTAAGGATTTTTCTAACAATTTTGGATTCTGCAATACATTCTCCAAGGTTGAAAGCAGAATTCACAATATCCTTGAGTTTGGCATAGAACTCATCAAAGGTCTCATCCTCCTCCATCCGTATTTCTTCAAAACTACTAGTGAGTTGTTGAAGCTTCACAGTTTTTACTGCCTTGGTACCTTCATAGGTGGTCTCAAGAATGGTCCATGCTGCCTTGGCAACTTCTGTGGATGATATTTTCTTGAATTCCACATTAGTCACCCCACAGAACAAAGCATTCAAGGCCCTACTATTGAAATTTGCAGCTACAATTGTTGCATCATCCCAATCCACAGGTGCTTCCTTCGGCTTAATCCAGCCAACTTCAACAGCTTGCCATACCTGTTCACTTAAAGCCTGCAAAAAAACTTTCATACGAACTTTCCAGTACGCATAATTAGTTCCATCAAATAAAGGAGGTATAAATAAAGATTGTCCTCTATCCATGACAACAGGGGTCAATGGATCACACTCAGGAAATTAATCCAATCAGCCCGCTCTGATACCACTTGTTAGAAAATTTAGACCCCGGTTGAAAGAATTAACAAGTTTTAAACCCAAGTTGTTAATTAGATTTATTATGAATCAAACTTGTTAAAACAAACAAACATCAATATCATGTCAAAATCATGCAGCGGAAAAAATAAATAAGACAAGATATGATGACCCAGGAAAACCAATGAAACCAACCAGTTTCACAGTAAAAAACCTGGGGGGAAACCTTCCCGAAAAGCAATCCACTATAGTAAAGAGAAGTTTTAGATCTAGTACAAAACCTTTGTCCCTAGACTCTACAATCCCCGTAGATGAACTCACAGCAGAAACATTCTACCGCTTCAGAACCTCAGAACTCTTCAATATATGAACGCCACCCTTTTTGTTGCACGGATCCCAGTACGTGACTAACTCCTTTGCACAAATCTCAGTACGCAACTCACTCACCAACTTGAGGAAGAAGAATGTTGGCTGCAAAGTTCTTCACTTTATCAACAATGAAGATCAAGAAGCACTTGGTTACAAAACCCAAAGGCGCAAAGACGCAGTAACTTCTTTTAGAGAGAATAAGGCATCGATCACCTTTTGCATATGTTCTCCTTGTATTCTCTTATGTGACGGCCTTTAAAATAAGCCTTATATAAGTCTAGGGTTGTGAGAAAAGAAAACCTACTCAAATACGTAAGCCTGGCCCAAAAATCAAAAAGCTGAAATTCTGATTTCTCGTAACCTCGATCGATCGAGAGGTGTCGAGAAGGTGTCGAGGGGACAGAAACTTTCTCGATCGATCGACCAGCTATCGAGAAGCTATCGAGATTGCGATAAGAATCAGCTGAAGAGCTCGACAGATAGCCAGGTGTCGAGGAGCTATCGAGAAGCTATCAGCTATCTATCCGCAGGTGTCGAGATATCTGTTCAGCTTTATTGAACACCTTTTCTTCACTTGTTTCTTGGTCCAATCTTCATGGCTTTAATACTAGACTTGAACAACATGTTTCTTCAAGCATTAAACACAACTTAGATCTACCCAAATACAAGTAAAGTACGTTTTGTCAAAGGATTAGCCAACTACATAAAATATGTCCTTAACAATTAGCTTAGTAACTTCCTCAAGATTTGTGGAAATTAGTGAATCTAGACATAACTTCCTCAACGGTTATAGGAGTTACAACCGCTAGTGGAAGTTAAGTACTTATGAAGAATTTGTGGCAATAAATATGGGTTAGGTAACCGCTCCAAGGTTTTGTAGCTCAAATCCTCTCCACACGAGTGAGTCTATTCTTGAGAGTTTTCCCAAGTGTTGTGTGGTTGTCCATGTGCTTTGCCTATGGACGACTCTTTTGTTCATAGATGGAGTGTTATATGATCGTCCATGTGTTTTGCCCATGGACAACTCTTTTGCTTAGAGGATCTGTTTGAACATTTGGCTCAAAGCTCATGGACGATACCTATGGACGAACCATAGATGGTTATGGGGATTTAATTCACGCCTTTATGGTTTTGACCTAACTCTTTTTCCTTTTTTTTTTTTTTTTGTTAAGGCCACAGGTCACAATTTTCTTGGTTGACCTATTGCGTTGATTGCATTTTTCAAAGGGACTGCCACATGTCGTCTTCTTAATGGCTGGTGTTGCTTCGCTGACCCTACTTCTAGACTCTATAAATAGGCACATTCTCATTCTTGCCCTTCACCTTTCTCATAATCTCCCCTTTGCCATCTTGTCCAAGAGCCTCGTCTAGCCCTTCGTCCTAGTTCTGTCAGGTATTTCATCTTCCTTTTTAGGTTTTCATCTTAATCTTTATTTTAGTCATGTCTTCATCTAATAGTAGTATAGAGAAAGAGATAGACGAGTACCAAGACGTTTCTTCTGGGAGTTATGAGAGTGGTGAGGGTAGCACGAGCTACAATAGTAGTTCCTCGGACGAGCATTACTTGTCTGGGGTCCCTAGTATTCCCTTTGAGGAATTCTAGGAGACGCAATGTAGGATGGCATCTGGAGCTGGGATTAGCTCGTCTAGAGAGCCACCTAGCGTTTCTCAAGACGAGGACGAGGAAGAGGAGAATGTGATATACAGTTGTGCCCCTGAAGTAGTGTCCACCTTAGACACCCCTAAATTGAAAACCCTTGTAGATAAATACCAGATCCCTATTGAGTTCAAACCTTGTCTACCCAAGGAAGGAGAATGGTGTTGTTCTCCTTCTTCAGGTTTAGGATTATATACGTCTTACCTTTTTGCTAGCCTTAGGTTTCCTCTAAATTCTTTTTATAGAGGTCTTCTCCATAGGTTGGGTATTTGACCTAACCAGCTCAACCCCAATGGATGAAGGACCGTAATTTCCATGCAAGTGCTATGGCGTGAGGCATTGGAAAGGGACTGTCCTATCACAGTGGACGAGTTCCTCTACTGTTATAAGCCCTCAGAGATAAAGAAGTTTGCTGGTTTTTACTAGTTCTCATCCAGAGGCTCCTACTATAATTTAATAAAGGGCTGTAGCTCATCTAATAGGCTTTGGAAAAAAGAATTTTTTATTATTTCCAGAAATTGGGCTGGGGACCCAGTTGATGTGAGTAATGCCCCCTTCCCACCTTTTACCGGCCCTATAAGTCGTCTTCGTCTTGAGGGTATGTCTCATTTCCATTTTATTTTATTTCTCTTTACATATTTTCTAACTTTTAGTCGTCTAACCCCCCCCCCCCCCCCTTTTGTTTTATTGACGCAATTGTTATTCGTTCACGCTTGGAAAATTTTTACTTGGATCGAATTGACCAAGTATGTGCCTTCCCTTGGAAAACCTTTCATGATCTAGTGACTCTTAGTCGTCTAGCTACGTTGGGGCTTGGCCCAGTACCTACCGCTGAGAATCTTGGTCACGAGGAAATAACTCGTCGAAGTAAGTATCGTCCATTCTTCTCTTTTTCTTTTCTTTTTTTTTTATTTTAATTTTTTAATTTTTTAACTTGATTTTCCTTGTCGCAGGAATGACTACAATAAGGGAGAACAAGGAGAAAACCATAACTAGTGGGGATGAGGATGTCATTGCACCACCAGTCGTCCAGAAAACTTCTGTCTAGACAGGGAAGAGAAAATCTAAGTCTATATCTAGTGTTGTGGATCTGGACGACCTTCCAAGTTGTTAAGGTCCTAAGAAGCAAAAACCTGGCAAGGCTTCTCTTCCCAAGGTTCCTAAGTTTACACCCCCGACGGTAGACCTGGATGACCCTCCAGTCAACGTGGAGTCTGTCCAAACAGTTCATCCTGTCCAAACTGATCCTACTCCCCCTCTAGCCAAGACTCCTTGCAAGCCTTATCCGTCAGAGCCATCTGAGCATCCTTCTAACCTGGTGCTGGACGAGAGCTACGCATGGAGGACATTCAAAGGAATAATCATTGATAATGAAGTCAATGAATGCTACAATATGTCAGTGAAGGAGTTTGAATGCTCTGGTATCCATGACCTCTTTAAGGTATGAGTTTCATTCGTCCTCGTGTGTTTTTAGTAAGTCATTCAAAATAAAATATCTAACTTTCCTTCGTTCATACATAGGCTATGTCAAAGTTTTACACAGTGACGTGCTAGGCCAAGGAACTCTATGAGGATGCCAAGATGGCTAAGGAGAAGGCTAAGGAGTTGAACAATGAAATTTTATTAAAAAAAGGGAGAGGTGATTAGGTTGACTAATGATTTCAATCGTCTGCAAGGAAGTGAGACGAAGCTAAAGAACGAGGTGGAGGAGCTCAAAGCAGATGCCATCGAGAAAGATACTTACATCGCTCATCTAGAGTTACAAGTCTCAGGGTTTGCTTCATCCTTAGAGAAAGCACATGAGGAAGCCATATCAGCCTTTAAGAAGTTTGACGAGTACAAGAATCGTCTAGACAGTCACTATGCTGTTGGTTATGAGGACTTCTATACTGATGCTAAGGAAGCATTTCCTGACTTGAACTTTAATACATTTAAGATTCCCCTCGCCACAGAGAGTTCCTTGCTTGCGACGAGTTCTGAGGACGTCAATGTGGTGGACGATGCTAATAACGAGGTGACCCAAGACGATCCAAAGACTGGCAATGCTCTTAGCGGTCTATCCAAGTGATTTTATCTTTCCTTTAGAAAATTTATTATTCAATTTTGTTGAAGATGCCCGATGTTTTGGGGTTTGTTTATTTTTTTTAGAATTTATTCAAGTACAATTATCTCATCTAAGTTTATGGATGAGCTTTATATACAATCAGTTATATTGTCTTTACATAACTTAAAAAGGATTTTTGGACGTTGGTCGTCCACCCTTCTTTGAATTCTTTGAATGAATGAATGAATGTTTTCCATTTTCTCATTTCATTATGTTTGAACACGTTTAAGAATTTATGGATACTTTATTAATATCGTCCATGTCATTTCTATGGTTGTGTGGTTCGTCCATTTAGGAAAACATTTTATCTCGTCTTGAGCATATGGATGAACTTCTTCTTTCATTGCCAAAATAGAGTAAAATGAATCATTCATGTTCGCCATTCAAGTACAGCTCGTTTATGAATGACGTTTCTTTTCGCCAGCTTTATACGTTATTCAAACTTGGGACGATTATTTACTCGTTCTTAGCGAAATTGTTCCCAGCGAATGCTCGTCCATGTGCTGGATTGTTAGGCTGGTTAGATTCGTCTGTGGGCTTGCGGTGTTTACACGCACATTATTCGTCCATGATTTAGTTAATCATATCTTAGCTTTTATCTCGTCTTAAGCTTGGACGGATATACCTTAGGTTTATTTTTCTTGCTTTATCCTTATTTGGAGGAAAACTTATAGACGATACATCCTTGCATCCAAGGATTTTATTTGTCTTTGGCTTTTTGCCTTTTGTGGATTATTTTGAATGAAATCACAAAAATGGAGGATTTTCATACAATCATACATATACTTGGAAATACATCATATATATATATATATATATATTTGGAAATCCACACTATGTAAACATTCGTTCACAGTTATGGCACATGCTTAAGAGCCAGTGCCTTTAGAGAATTAAAAATATTTAATACAACATAACTTCGTTCATGAGTAGCACACAATAATTATACATCTAAAACACAGTAGTAATAAGAAAATATGAGAAAATAATACTGTAATCAACACATTACTTCGAACGTCCAAAGATTTCGTCTGTGGCAATGTTCATCCATAGTCACCCTTTATTGATAGTATCTTCTTAGGTGTTCAACATTCCAAGGGTGTTCTAGCTTCCGTCCATCGAGGGCTTCCAAGTAATAGGGTCTTTGCCTTTTGCAGTTGATAACCCTATAAGGTCCTTCCCAATTTGGTCTCAGCTTCCCGTGGGCCGGGTTTTTGGTGGCAAAAGAAACCCTTTTTAGGACGAGATCCCCAATGTTGAAGTGCTTGGGTTTTACCATGGCATCATGTTGCTTTGCCATGAGATTTTTGTACCCTACTGTTTTCTGCTCCGCATCCATCCTTACCTCGTCTATAAGACCGAGGTTAAGACAAAGCTGTTCCTTGTTTTCTTCATCTTGGTACTTCATCACCCTATGGCTGGCCATGTGCACTTCTGCACGTATGACCACTTCGCTCTCATAAGTTAGTTTGAAAGGAGTGTTAGGACATATATGTTTTAACTAGATTAAGAACATATGTCACGTATTTATGTAAATTGGTTAATCCTTTTGACAAAACGCACTCTACTTGTAATTGGGTAGTTCTAGGTGTTTTTAATACTTTAAGAAACAATGTTTCAAAGTCAAGTGTTGAAGTCATCAGGTCTATCCAAGAAAAAGCAAGCTGAAGTGCAAAGTTTTTAAAGCTCGACACCTGCTCGATAGCTACCTCGACACCTGCTATCTGTTGAGATTTAAAATTTCAGATTTCTAATATGATTTTCTTGGGATCCGTGAATATATGTTTGGGCTTTCTTTTCTTCTAACCCTAAACATATAAAAGGATTATTTTAAGAGCCGTCAAGTGTGACACAAGTTGCATTATCATTGAGCAATCTCTGTTTAAGCAAATTGTGATCAAAAGACGAAGTTCTTGACCTAGTTCATCTTCCATCAAGAAGTTGTTGTGTATTTGCACCGTAGGGTTTTGTAACCAAGCATCTTCCTGCTATTCATCATAAAGGATGAACTGAAGAACTTTGCAGCCAACCATTCTTCCTTAGTTGGTGTTCTGAAGTCGCGTATTTGGATCCGCGCATTGGTTAATCACGTACTTGGGAGCCGTGCATCAAAGGAGGGAACTGTCACTACAAATCAAGTCCAATTGGGTATTGGGGTAAGGGTTCAACTGTAGGTTGGTAAGGTACTTGGGATTCCTTTACTTGTAACCGCTTGATTTGATAATAGTGGAGTTTTGGGAGTGGTGACTTGAAAATCACCCGGTGGGGTTTTTGCCGTTAGGGTTTTCCCCATTCATAAACAAATCACCGTGTTATTTATTTTCCGCTGCATATTTGGTTTTTGGTGATTTGTTTGTGCTTCCATAAAATTGCATGATTAATTGATTAATTAATTACTTGGCTAAATTAATTAATTAGGGTTAATCACAAGGGGTCTTCAGATTGTGACCTATCAAGTGGTATCAGAGCGGGCACACTCTGATTAAGGTTTAATCTTTGCTGTGTTGATCCATTGACCCCTGTTGTCATGGCTATAACTGGTTTGAAAAGATCCTTGTTTTCAAATACATCTTGTTTTTCTAATCACTATTTGTTTGAGTGTCTTAGAAAACACAAGTCTAAAAGTTATTTGAATTCTTTTATAATGAATAATGGGAAGGATCTCAGTTTGGCTAAAAGGAAACTAGACTGTCTCAAAGTAAAAATGTGCAAAGGAGTTCGTCTGAGAAGAGTAAAAGTTAAAGGCTTAGCTCATCAAAGGCAGTTGAGTGAAAGAACCATTCCCTCTGATCTGTCATCCAAGCATGAAGTGTGTTTCATGATGAAGTCTGCTTTCAAAGTAATGGAAACTGTAAATGTGGTCATTGATGAGTCTTCAGATTCCAGCACTGAGAAAGGCATTGAGGAACTCTCTAAAGAAATTCTTCCTCCTGAGCCTAAGGAAGTTCAAGACATTGTTGAACCAGAACCTGTGTCTCCAAGTACTCCTAGTATTGTGGAAAACTCTGTAGATGCTCCTACTTCACCAGATTCTGTGTCTCATGAAGAAAAAGGATCCTCCTTTAGAATCAAATTAATTCATCCTCCTGAAGATATTGTGGGAAACATGAATGAACTCACATTAAGAAAACGTACAGTTGACAAATGTGTTGCTAACTTTGTGTCTTATTCCTGTTATTTGTCACAAGTTGAACCCAAGAAAGTTGAGGAAGCACTACAAGATGAAAGTTGGGTCGAAGCAATGCATGATGAGCTACTCCAATTTCAGAGGAATGATGTTTGGACACTAGTACCTAGACCAGAAGGTGAGCACATCATCGGTACAAAGTGGATATTCCGCAACAAGACTGATGAAGAAGGCAATGTGATTCGCAACAAGGCCCGACTTGTAGCTCAAGGATACTCACAAATGGAGGGAGTAGACTATAATGAAACATTTGCCCCAGTTACCCGAATGGAGTCAATCAGAATTCTGCTTGCCCTAGCATGTCAGCTGAATTTCAAACTCTATCAGATGGATGTAAAGACTGCCTTCTTGAATGGGTTACTCAAAGAGGATGTCTATGTGGCTCAACCAAAAGGATTCATTGATCCACACTTCTCGGATCATGTGCTATACCTTAAAAAGGCACTTTATGGGTTGAAGCAAGTTCCAAGAGCCTGGTATGATAGACTCACACAATATCTGGTGTCACATGGGTTCACAAGAGGAAAGGCTGATCAAACTCTCTTCATCAAAAGGGAAGATGATGAGTTGATAGTTGCTTAAGTCTATGTTGATGATATCATCTTTGGGTCGACTAAGGATGAACTTGCTCATGGCTTCTCAAAACTCATGCAAGCCGAATTCGAGATGAGCATGAATGGAGAACTGACTCACTTCTTAGGATTACAAATCCGCCAACAAGATTTAGGTATATTTCTTTCTCAATCTAAATATGCTAAAAATATTGTAAAAAAGTTTGGTTTGGAATTTGCTAGTTCTGTAAGAACCCCTGTGAGCCCAAATGTTAAACTCACTATTGACTTGTTAGGTAAGAGTATTGACCCCTCTCTTTATAGAGGAATGATAGGTAGTCTTCTTTACCTTACTGCTAGTAGACCTGACATTAGTTACAGTGTTGGAGTGTGTGCTAGATATCAAGCTAATCCCAAGGAATCCCACATGACCGCTTTAAAAAGAATTATAAAGTATGTCAATACCACTGCTGAGTTTGGTGTGTGGTATAGCAAGGACACTAATGGTGTCTTAGCTGGGTACTCTGATGCTAATTGGGCTGGTAATGCTGATAATAGAAAGAGTACTTCGGGGGGTTGTTTTTATGTGGGTAACAATCTTGTCTCTTGGATGAGCAAAAAGTAGAACTCCATCTCATTATCCACTGCGGAAGCTGAATACATTGCTGCTGGTAGTTGTTGCACACAACTCCTCTGGATGCAAAAACTCCTTCATGATTATGGTATTAGTCAAGAGCATCTCACTATCTATTGTGACAATACCAGTGCCATAAATCTCTCTAAGAACTCGGTTCAACATTCTCGAACCAAACACATTGAGATTCGACATCACTTCATTAGGGAGCTTGTCGAAAATGGTACTCTCACTCTTGAGTTTATTCACACTGATGATCAGAAGGCTGACCTGTTTACCAAACCTCTTGATAGCAAACGTTTTGAATTTCTTCGTCAAAACATTGGTGTCATCTCCATGGATTGATCTCCTTCTCTTGCCCCTCTTCTTCATGCATATGCATCTAGTTTTTGCTTTATTTTTGTTTAACATGTTTTGTGTGTTTACTTTCAGTTTTTTTTATTTTGTTTTTGATACAAAAAAAAAATACAAAAAATAAAAAAATTGAAAAATCAGAAAAATACAAAAACAGTGTGTTTTGTGTACTTTGGTACTTGTGTACCTTGGATGGCCAATGAAACAAAGTTTTCTAATTAATTTGCTAAAAATCTAAATATCTTAATCTCGACACCTTAGCTGTCGAGATTTACTGAGGTGCCTATTTAAGGATCTGTCGCGATTTTCTTCATTTCTCACTCAATCTCTCTCGATCTCTCCGTGTCTGTTCATCTCCCTTTCACTCTCCTTTCACTCAAATCCTCCAACCCTCTTGGATCTTGATCTTTTCTTGCTCAAATCACTTGGTAAGATCACTTTTCTCTTCCTTTCTCATGCATTGCATGTTTTAAAACCTAGTTTTTGGGATTTTTCATAAAAGTTTGGGGTTTTTCAAAATTGTTGAGTTTTTCTTGAAATTTTGGGTTGGGTTTTCACTTAAATGTTGTTATAAAGGTTGTTAAAAGCAAGCACTTCAGCTTGCTTTTTCTTGGACAGACCTGATGACTTCAACACTTGACTTTGAAACATTGTTTCTTGAAGTATTAAAAACACATAGAGCTACCCAATTACAAGTAGAGTGCGTTTTGTCAAAATGATTAGCCAATTTACATAAATACGTGACATATGTTCTTAATCTAGTTAAAACATATATGTCCTAACAATCTCCCCCTTTGGTAATCCGTGACAAAACCACAACAAACAAATGAGCATATGAGAGAAGTCATAAATCACTCAACTTTTATTCACTTGTTGAATACAATAAAATCTATCCTAACACAAACTCTTGAAAAACTTTGCAAGAAAAGAGTTTATGGCAAGTAGACTTTGACAACCTGTATTTCTGAAATACTTTAAACAAAACTCATCAAGGCATCTTGTGTGAAACAGAAATAAATAGATTGCATACAAGTATGAAGAACATGTGTATAAAGATAGAAAAGAAACAACACATGAAGAAGAGAGGTGAAAGAAACATACATCAACATATATAAGAGATAAGATAAGTACAATGTATGTAAAATGGTCAAAGGACCTCATATACAAGACCAATGTATCTAAGATATAAGAAAAAATACATATATAGCCTCACTACATCCCTCAAAAATGACAACACTCCCCCTATCAAAAATGTCCTGTACTAACTCTCCCCCTAAGATGACTACTCTCATAGCCCAAAACTACTCCCCCTTTTTGTCACGAGTGACAAAGGGTAGAGTGGCATGTAGACATCTCATCGGCAGAGCTAGCATCCTCATCATCATCATCATCATCATCCTCATCATCCTCAGAATCTAAAGCTGCTGGAGTAGGTGGTAAAGGAGTAGCCTCTGGAGCAAATCCACCCATGATCGCCTACCGTTGTGCAATGCGACCAACACGAACATTCACCTGATACAACTCAGCAGAGAATGTATCAAGACGAGTGTCCATGCGCTGCAGCTGGGCCATAATATCTCCAAGGGATACATCGCTCGAAGAGGAAGAAGGAGCAGATGTAGATGGAGCTGATCTGGATGGAGTCGAACGGGAGGGAGGAGTGGCACCCGGCTGTCTCGACCTGAACTGCGCCTCACTACGTTTTACGGTAGCGGCATCTATGGCAGATATGTGTGTGAAGTGGTCGGACACAGGAAAGGGAATGGAAAAATGGTGCGGGATCCGCGTGATAGCAGAAGGAAAGATGAGCTTATCACGGGACGCCGAATCAAGATAAACATCTATGATAGACCGGATGAAGTGAGAAGGAAAGTCTATGGTAAGATGCTCTAACAGGGATAGCAAAAATCGAGCACGAGGCATTGTGATAGAGTTATAGTGAGAAAGAGGATGGAGAACAAAAGTCATCACCATGTTAATAAATCTAGGACCTTTAGCAAAAGGCCTACATGATGTGAACTGATGCTCACCCCAATCAGCAGGGCGCTCACAAAAAGTGAAAATGAGCTCATCTTTGGACATAGTCCTCAGACGCTCACAAGAGGGGTAATCAGGAAACTCTATCCTAGGTACCCGAAGCACATCCGCAACAGGCTGCGGTGTGACAGGGATGTGTGTACCTCGAACGCGAGTGAAGAAGAAAGGTACTGAAAGATCAATCCCGTGCATGTTGGAGTAGAACTCTTGTATCAGCACGAGAGTGCAAGTGACCAGGATGTCACACAGTGACCCCTATCCCCTACTGTGAATGACAGAGGGAAGGTCAGTATCGGCGAAGTCCGCAAGAATAACTTGGCGTTCCGAATGAACACCTCGTTTAGAAAAGTTCTCCGAAAATGCCTTATGGGCATCTCCATCACGGAACCGAAGGTTAAAGGGAGCAATATCAGAAGAAGTAGAAGCTCCAGAACGCAGAGGGTTCCGAGCAGGAGTGGATTTATGTTTGGGTGCCATAGACACTACTAACGTAAAAGAATTAGAGAGAGAGAGAGAGAGAGAGAGAGAGACACTCAGAAAATTTCCCAAAACAGTTCAAAAATGACAAATATTTTGAATAACAAGTACATATGCATGGGAATGCATGATCATGTGATATGCAAAACAAAAATTTTATCATGGGCTCAGCCCAATCCAATCCTACCAGCACACAGCATATAGCACACATCTAAATGCATGTAAATATCATTATAATGCACATGAAATGCAATGTATGACATTTTAACAACCTTTAAGTGAAAACCCAACCCAAAATTTCAAGAAAAACTCAACAATTTTGAAAAACCCCAAATTTTTACAAAAATCCCAAAAACTAGGTTTTAAAACATGCAATGCATGAAAAAGGAAGAGAAAAGAGATCTTACCTAGTGATTTGAGCAAGAAATGATCAAGATCCAAGAGGGTTGGAAGATTTGAGTGAAAGAAGAGTGAAAGGGAGATGAACAGACACAGAGAGATCGAGAGAGATCGAGTGAAAAATGAAGAAAATTGCGACAGTTCCTTAAATAGGCACCTCAGTAAATCTCGACAACTGAGGTGTCGAGAGGTATTGAGGATGCTGTCGAGAAAGGTATCGAGGATGCTGTCGAGAAAGGTATCGAGGAATTTTCCATTGACAGTTGAAGGTATCGAGAGGTATCGAGATGCAAGAAGAAATTCAGATACGTGATGCTCGATCGATCGCAAAGGTATCAAGGAGACAGAAGATATCTCGATCGATCCACAAAGTGTCGAGACAGGTGTCGAGAAAGAAGACTCAAACACAATAAGTGAATCTCGATCGATCCATCAGGTGTCGAGAATCTATCGAGGGAACAGAAACTTTCTTGATCAATCCGTCAGGTGTCGAACAGGTGTCAAGATTGCGATAAGAAATAACTTGAGAAGCTCAACAGATGACCAGGTATCGAGGAGGTGTCGAGGAAGGTGTCGAGCTAGCAGTAAAAAGCAATTTTTCAAGAAGGGAAAAACACAGACATGAATGCAATCCAACACACATCTCAACCAAAGATCCACTCAACATATAAATCTTTCAAAGACATCTCTCAACAAAAAATATAAGCACAAGGATCATCCAAAACACACACACACACACTAAACAAGTCTAACCAATTTTATATTTCAAAAACAAGTTATGACAGTTTAGTGAGCATACATTAGCACATGTAAAATCTTTGTGATGGCCAAATCACATTGTACTTGCACATGTATCAAAAGTAGCAAAGAATATTGCGTGTTGTGTGTGAAAAACATCGCAAGATTGCATATGTGTATAGATGTTATGACGATCTGAGATATGAGAAAATAACTTTTAACTCACACACAATCATAACTGTTTGATGGGGACTAACACCTTCGAGGTACATCCTATAACTCCCACATCTCCTAGAATACACACTTGCAACCATATTTAAAGCATTTATAATCGTTTTGCTTTTTATTTTCTTTACATGTTTTCTTTTATTTTAGCATATCATACATGGGTATATAAAAGAGAGAAAAGAAATACCCAAGATGTTAAGCATTTGACATCGCACTTTTGCTATGCCGAAGCATACGAATGTCTTTGACACTGCACTTTTGTTATGTCGAAGCATACAGGTGTCATATTATGATTGGCGGGCAACAGTGGTGAGATGGTTATTTATGCCTTTCTCTTAGAATTTTCTAGTCCTACTCATCAAAAAAAGTGATATGAGTGTTAAGTTTTAAGAGATAACCTAATCTTACTCATCACAAACAAGAGCCATAAAGCTCACTTGCTTAGCTGTGCATAGAGATGCTCATCTAAGCTACAAGAGATACAAAGTTTAGAAAACTTTGTTTCATTGGTCATCCAAGGTACACAAGTACCAAAGTACACATAACATACACTGTTTTTGTATTTTTCTAATTTTTCAATTTGTTTTTATTTTTTTTTTCAAATTTTCAATTTTCAATTTTTGATACAAAAATAAAAATAAAAAAAATTGAAAAATCAGAAAAATACAAAAACAGTGTGTGTTTTGTGTACTTTGGTACTTGTGTACCTTGGATGGCCAATGAAACATAGTTTTCTAAACTTTGTATCGCTTGTAGCTTAGATGAGCATCTCTATGCACAACTAAGCAAGTGAGTTTTGTGGCTCTTGTTTGTGATTAGTAACATTAGGTTATCTCTTAAAACTTAACACTCATATCACTCTTTTTGACGGGTAGGACTAGAAAATCCTAAGAGAAAGGCATAAATAACAATCTCACCACTGTTGCCCGCCAATCATAATATGACACCTGTATGCTTCGGCATAGCAAAAGTGCAGTGTCAAAGACATTCGTATGCTTCGGCATAGCAAAAATGCGATGTCAAATGCTTAACATCTTGGGTATTTCTTTTCTCTCTTTTATATACCCATGTATGATATGCTAAAATAAAAGAAAACATCCAAAGAAAATAACAAGCAAAAAGATTAAAAATGCTTTAAATATGGTTGCAAGCGTGTATTCTAGGAGATGTGGGAGTTATAGGATGTACCTCGAAGGTGATAGTCCCCATCAAACAGTTATGATTGTGTGTGAGTTAAAAGTTATTTTCTCATATCTCAGATCATCATAACATCTATACATATATGCAATCTTGCGATGTTTTTCACACACAACACGCAATATTCTTTACTACTTTTGATACATGTGCAGGTACAATGTGATTTGGCCATCACAAAGGTTTTGCATGTGCTAATGCATGCTCACTAAACTGTTATAACTTGTTTTTGAAATATAAAATTGGTTAGACTTGTTTAGTGTGTGTGTGTGTTTTGGATGATCCTTGTGCTTATATTTTTTGTTGAGAGATGTCTTTGAGAGATTTATATATTGAGTGGATCTTTGGTTGAGATGTGTGTTGGATTGCATTCATGTCTGTGTTTTCCCCTTCTCGAAAAACTGCTTTTTACTGCTGGCTCGACACCTTCTTCGACACTTCCTCGATACTTGGTCATCTGTTGAGCTTCTCAAGTTGTTTCTTTTCGCAATCTCGACACCTCTTCGGCACCTGATGGATCGATCGAGAAAGTTTCTGTCCCCTCGATAGATTCTCGACACCTGATGGATCGATCAAGATTCCCTTATTGTGTTTGAGTCTTCTTTCTTGACACCTGTCTCGACACCTTGTGGATCGATCGAGATATCTTCTGTCTCCTCGATACCTTCTCGACACCTTTGCGATCGATCGAGCATCACGTATCTAAATTTCTTGTATCTCGATACCTCTCGATACCTTCAGCTGTCGACGGCAAATTCCTCGATACCTTTCTCGACAGCATCCTTGATACCTCTCGACACCTCAGCTGTCGAGATTTACTGAGGTGCCTATTTAAGGATCTGTTGCGATTTTCTTCATTTCTCACTCGATCTCTCTCGATCTCTCCGTGTCTGTTCATCTCCCTTTCACTCAAATCCTCCAACCCTCTTGGATCTTGATCTTTTCTTGCTTAAATCACTTGGTAAGATCACTTTTCTCTTCCTTTTTCATGCATTGCATGTTTTAAAACCTAGTTTTTGGGATTTTTCATAAAAGTTTGGGGTTTTTCAAAATTGTTGAGTTTTTCTTGAAATTTTGGGTTGGGTTTTCACTTAAATGTTGTTAAAATGTCATACATTGCATTTCATGTGCATTATAATGATATTTACATGCATTTAGATGTGTGTTATATGCTGTGTGCTGGTAGGATTGGATTGGGCTGAGCCCATAATGAAATTTTTGTTTTGCATATCACATGATCATGCATTCCCATACATACGTACTTGTTATTCAAAATATTTGTCATTTTTGAACTGTTTTGGAAAATTTTCTGAGTGTCTCTCTCTCTCTCTCTCTCTCTCTTTTACGTTAGTAGTGTCTATGACACGCAAACGTAAATCCACTCCTGCTCAGAACCCTCTGCGTTCTAGAGCTTCTACTTCTTCTGATACTACTCCCTTTAACCTTCAGTTCCGTGATGGAGATGCCCATAAGGCATTTTCGGAGAACTTTTCTAAACGAGGTGTTCTTTCGGAACGCCAAGTTATTCTGGCGGACTTCGCCGATACTGACCTTCCCTCTGTCATTCACAGTAGGGGATGGGGGTCACTGTGTGACATCCCGGTCACTTGTCCTCTCGTGCTGATACAGGAGTTCTACTCCAACATGCACGGGATTGATCTTTCAGTACCTCTCTTCTTCACTCGCGTTCGAGGTATGCACATCCCTGTCACACCGCAGCTTGTTGCGGATGTGCTTCAGGTACCTAGGATAGAGTTTCCTGATTACCCCTCTTGTGAGCGTCTGAGGACTGTGTCCAAAGATGAGCTCATTTCCACTTTTTGTGAGCGCCCTACTGATTGGGGTGAGTGTCTGAGGACTGTGTCCTAGATTTATTAACATGGTGATGACTTTTGTTCTCCATCCTCTTTCTCACTATAACTCTATCACAGAGCCTCGTGCTCGATTTTTTCTATCCCTGCTAGAGCATCTTACCATAGACTTTCCTTCTCACTTCATCCGGTCTATCATAGATGTTTATCTTGATTTGGCGTCCCGTGATAAGCTTATCTTTCCTTCTGCTATCACGCGGATCCTACGCTATTTTTCCATTCCCTTTCCTGTGTCCGACCACTTCACACACATATCTGCCATAGATGCCGCTACCGTAAAAAGTTGTGAGGCACAGTTCAGGTCGAGACAGCCGGGTGCCACTCCTCCCTTCCGTTCGACTCCATCCAGATCAGCTCCATCTACATCTGCTCCTTCTTCCTCTTCGAGCAATGTATCCCTTGGAGATATTATGGCGCAGCTGCAGCGTATGGACACTCGTCTTAATACACTCTCTACTGAGTTGTATCAGGTGAATGTTTGTGTTGGTCGCATTGCACGACGACAGGCGATCATAGGTGGATTTGCTCCAGAGGCTACTCCTTCACCATCTACTCCAGCAGCTTCAGATTCTGAGGATGATGATGATGATGGGGATGCTAGCTCTGCTGATGAGATGTCTACATGACACTCTACCCTTTGTCACTCGTGACAAAAAGGGGAAGTAGTTTTGGGATATGAGAGTAGTCATCTTAGGGGGAGAGTTAGTATAGGACATTTTTTATAGGGGGAGTGTTGTCATTTTTTAGGGATGTAGTGAGGCTATATATGTATTTATTTCTTTTCTTATCTCTTAGATACATTTGGTCTTTTATATGAGGTTCTTTGACCATTTTACATACATTGTACTTATCTTATCTCCTATATATGTTGATGTATGTTTCTTTTACCTCTCTTCTTCATGTGTTGTTTCTTTTCTATCTTTATACACATGTTCTTCATACTTGTATGCAATCTATTTATTTATGTTTCACACAAGATGCCTTGATGAGTTTTGTTTAAAGTGTTTCAGAAATACAAGTTGTCAAAGTCTACTTGCCATAAACTCTCTTCTTGCAAAGTTTTTCAAGAGTTTGTGTTAGGATAGATTTTATTGTATTCAACAAGTGAATATGAGTTGAGTGATTTATGACTTCTCTCATATGCTCATTTGTTTGTTGTGGTTTTGTCACGGATTGCCAAAGGGGGAGATTGTTAGGACATATATGTTTTAACTAGATTAAGAACATATGTCATGTATTTATGTAAATTGGCTAATCCTTTCGACAAAACGCACTCTACTTGTAATTGGGTAGTTCTAGGTGTTTTTAATACTTCAAGAAACAATATTTCAAAGTCAAGTGTTGTAGTCATCAGGTCTGTCCAAGAAAAAGCAAGCTGAAGTGCAAAGTTTTTAAAGCTCGACACCTGCTCGATAGCTACCTCGACACCTGCTATCTGTCGAGATTTAAAATTTCAGATTTCTAATATAATTTTCTTGGGATCGTGAATATGTGTTTGGGCTTTCTTTTCTTCTAACCCTAAACATATAAAAGGATTATTTTAAGAGCCGTCAAGTGTGACACAAGTTGCATTATCATTGAGCAATCTCTGTTCAAGCAAATTGTGATCAAAAGACGAAGTTCTTGACCTAGTTCATCTTCCATCAAGAAGTTGTTGTGTATTTGCACCGTAGGGTTTTGTAACCAAGCATCTTCCTGCTATTCATCATAAAGGATGAACTGAAGAACTTTGCAGCCAACCATTCTTCCTTAGTTGGTGTTCTGAAGTCGCGTATTTGGATTCGCGCATTGGTTAGTCACGTACTTGGGAGCCGTGCATCAAAGGAGGGAACTGTCACTACAGATCAAGTCCAATTGAGTATTGGGGTAAGGGTTCAACTATAGGTTGGTAAGGTACTTGGGATTCCTTTACTTGTAACTGCTTGATTTGATAATAGTGGAGTTTCGGGAGTGGTGACCTGAAAATCACCCAGTGGGGTTTTTGCCGTTAGGGTTTTCCCATTCGTAAACAAATCACCGTGTTATTTATTTTCCACTGCGTATTTAGTTTTTGGTGATTTGTTTGTGCTTCCATAAAATTGCATGATTAATTGATTAATTAATTACTTGGCTAAATTAATTAATTAGGGTTAATCACAAGGGTTCATTCAGATTGTGACCTATCAAGGAGCTTCCTTTGTGGGGATCCTCACTATTGTTCTGTAAGCCTACAAAACACCTGGTAATTCATCCGGCCATACTCCATTTGCCCATTTCAAGCTGGGTCTTGATGATTTTCAATAAAGATCGGTTTGTCACTTCTGTTTGCCCATTGGCCTATGGGTGGGAAGGTGAGAAGTAATGGTTATTGATTCCAAGTTATTCACAAAATTTCCTGAAAGGTGTGTTGTCGAACTGTCGTCCATTTTCAGACACTATAATTCTGTACTCCAAATCTGCATATAATGCTTTTCCAAACGAAGTTTTTGACATTCTATTGTGTAATCTTTGCTAAGGGTTCAGTTTCTACCCATTTAGTGAAATAATCTATTCCTACTACCAAAAACTTCATTTGTCTAGTTCCAGTTGGGAAGGGGCTTAAAATATCTAAACCCCATTGTGCAAAAGGTTAGGGGGTCATCATTGGAGTAAGATACTCTGATGGTTGTCTAGGAATATTACTGAAATGTTGACATTAATCACATACCTTAACATATGCCTTAACATCAGTTTGGATGGTTGGCCAATAGTATCCTGTTCGGATGACCTTGTGGACGAGTGATCTAGCTCCTGAGTGGTTACCACATGCTTCTTCATGAACTTCCCTCAACACATAATTCACCTCGTCTGGAGCTAAACACCTAGGTAAGGCTGGGAAAAACCTCCTTTGTATAACACTTCATCCTTCCCCTCTAGAAGCCTTCTGTTCTTCAGGTATGATACTATCAGGGTCATCCAATTTTCCTCACCTTCTATTTGTAATATTTTTGGGAGGTCTATGCTTGGTATGTATTGTATTTCATCAAACTCGTCCCTTACTTCAGTCGCGAAGGCTTCCTTTGCCAGAGTATCTGCTTCTATGTTCTCTTCCCTTGGGATTTGAACAAAATCAGTTTCTTTGAATTTCTTCACAAGGCATACCACCTTCTTTAAATATCTCTTCATTCTATCTTCCTTGGCTTCACATGTCCCATTTATTTGGCCAATGACCAACTGAAAGTCTCCTAAGACGAGTATTGAGTCTGCTTCTACAGCTTTAGCCAACTTCAACCCTTTAAGAAGGGCTTCATACTCCACTTCATTGTTAGTTGTTTGGTATTGCAAGTAAACCTTGCACTTCAATTTATCTCCCTTTGGTGATTGCAAACAAAACAACTTCTATACCTCCTACATGTAGTGTAAATGATCCATCTACATGGACGACTCATTTTTTATTGTTTTCTCTTTCACCAAAGTCCTTATAACTTGGAGTGAACTCTGCAATGAAATCGGCCAGGACTTGAGTCTTTATTGCATTTCTTGGTTGGTAATGAATGTCAAATTCACTAAGCTCGACTGCCCATTGAATTAGTCGTTCTGCAGCTTCCAGCTTGTTCATTGCCTTCTTAAGCGGATGATTCGTCATAACATTGATGACATGAACTTGGAAGTATTGTCTTAACTTCCTAGAAGCTATTATTAGTGCAAAAGCTAACTTCTCTATCAGTGGGTACCTTCCTTCTGCTTCTCTCAGTGCTCGGCTAGTGTAATACACAGGTTTTTGCACCTTCTCTTCTTCCCTGACCAACGCTGAACTCACGGCATATGGAGACACTACTAAGTACAGATATAGTTCCTCTCTTAGCACGGACAGACTTAACAATGAAGTCATGGTAAGATAGTCCTTTAGATCTTGGAAGGCCTTTTGACACTTGTCCGTCCATTCGAATGCCTTCCTGAGAACTTTGAAGAAGGGTAAACACTTATTTGCGGCTTTTGAAACAAACTTGTTCAAAGCTGCAACTCGTCCAGTTAGGGATTGGACTTCCTTAATGTTCTTCGGTGGTTCCATGTTCAATATGGCTTGGATCTTGTCTGGATTTGCTTCAATTCCTCTCTGTGAAACCATGAATCCTAGAAACTTTCCTGACGATACTCCGAATGCACATTTACTTGGGTTCAATTTCATCTTATATCGCCTAAGTGTTTCAAAGGTTTCCTGAAGATCATCCAAATGGCTTCCCTTGTCTAAGCTCTTCACAAGCATGTCGTCAACGTACACCTCCACATTCCATCCTATTTATGGACGAAACATGTGATTTACCAACCTTTGATAAGTTTCTTTTGCGTTCTTTAGACCAAAGGACATCACCTTATAACAAAACAAACCTTAACTGATAATAAAGGAGGTATTTTCTTGGTTAGCCTCATCCATCTTTATCTAATTATATCTTGAGAAGGTGTCTATGAAGCTCAACAACTGATGGCCAGCTGTAGAATCCACCAATTGGTTAATGCGTGGCAAAGGATAACTATCCTTAGTGCAAGCCTTGTTCAAGTCAGTGAAGTCTACATACATCCTTCACTTGCTGTTTGCCTTCTTTACCATCACCACATTGGCTAACCAATTTGGGTAATAAACTTCTCAGATAAACTGTGTTGTGGTCAGTTTCTAAACCTCTTCCATGATAGCCTTATCTCGTTCAAGAGCAGACACCCTCTTCTTTTGACGAACAAGCTTAGAAGAGGGGTACACATTCAATCAATAAGTAATTACACTTAGATCGATACCTAGCATGTCTTCATGACTCCACGCAAAAACATCGATACTCTTCTTTAGAAACTGGAAGAGATCTTTTTTTGCCTTCTCCTTCATACTTATTCCAATTCTGGTGAACTTTTCAAGATCACTTTCTTGTAATAAGATGTCCTCCAATACTCTAGTAGGTTCCGTGATAACTTTTCTCTCCTCTATACTCATTGTCTGCACCTGCTCGTCCAAAGCCAACATGGCTAAATAACATTCTTTGGTTGCCAACTGATCTTCTTGTGCTTGTCCTATCCCGTACTCCATAGGGAATTTGATTGACAGATGGTAGGTAGAGGTTGCTGCCTTCCAACTGTTTAAGGTTGGCCGTCCAATGATGGCATTGTATGAGGATGAACAATTCACCACAAGGAAATTCACTTCCTTAGTTAACTGCTATGGGTATGACCCTACCACTACAGGCAATGTAATGGTGCCCACGAGTTGCACTTTCATTCCTCCAAATCCTATCAGTGGTGAACATACTAGACGAAATTGATCTCGTCCAAGCCTCATTTGCTGGAAGGTGGGGTAATACAATATATCTGCTAAGCTTCCATTATCCACCAACACCCTCCTAGTTGTGTAATCTGCGATGAGTAGGGTAATGACAATTGTATCGTCATGTGGATGATGGATTCTTTCAGCTTCATCATCCGTGAAAGAAATGGTTGGCTCGTCTATCCCCCTCGTCCTTGGAGATCGTCCAGAGAGTTGAACGTTTTGCACCACTTTGAGATACGTCTTCTTTGATTTGGAAGACTGTCTTGTTGAAGTCCCTCCCATAATAACCCTTATTTCTCCAAGTGGGGGTTGTGATGATTCTTCCTTCTTTCCCTTCAACTTCTCATCTTTATGATCACTTCCAATGAAGTGCCTCAATTTTCCTTGTCTAATGAGATTCTCAATCTGTTGCTTCAAGTCATAACACTCATCCGTGTCATGCTCATGATCTCTATGGAAGCAACAATATTTATTCTTATTGCGCTTGTTTTGATCTCCTTTCATCTTCTCTAGCCACTTCAAGGAAAGATCATCCTTGATTTGCATGAGCACCTGATCGAGTGGGGCATTTAAGGATGCATAATTCTGATTCCTTGCTGAAGGGCTTACCTTCTTGTTATCTCGGTCTTTCTTATCTTCCGTTTGTCCCTTCTTTGGACGAGGCCCTTTTTTAGAGTGATGCGTGGGGTTTACTTCCATTCTCTCAGTTCTCTTCCTCTTTTTAGCTATGATTATGTCTTCTGCATTCATAAAGTTTTGGGATAAATGGACGAGTTTAGCCATGGACTGAGGCTCTTTCTCATAAAGCTTGTGAATGAATAAGTTCGAGTTAACCCCATTATGGAAGGCTGCCAATAATAGCTTGTCATCCACCTCGTCTACTGTCAGGGCTTCCCGGTTGAAACAAGTGATGAAAGACTATAGACTTTCATTCTCTCCTTGTTCTATAGTTAACAGGCTAGACGAGGAGCGCTTGTGTCTTTGCCCTCCGTTGAAGTTATTGACAAATAACTTACTCAACTCTTCAAAAGAACTGACGTGCTTAGAGGTATCTTGCTAAACCACACTCGTGTTGGTCCTTTAAGGGCGGTAGAGAAGGCTCTGCACATAATCTTGTCTAGAACCCCTTGGAGATGCATTGTAGACTTGAAATTGTAATATGATTGAAAGGATCACACGTTCCATCATATGAATCCAAGGAAGGCATTTTGAACTTTGGGGGCAAGGGATGGCCAATTATGAAAGCTATGAAAGGGGAATCTGTTCGGTGAACCAAATCTTCTATGGGATTTGCCCTTCTCATGATTCATCTCCTTCTCCAAGTGTGGCACCCATTGCGAAGTGGTGTCCCTTGATTGAGTTTCGGGCTCAGCATTTCCCCCTTTATCTTCTTGACTCTGGGCTTGTCCTTCGGTATATCCTTCACGACGCTATCTCAGATTAATCTCCCTAGTCAATTCTTGGTTCTGGCAAGTTAACTCTGCCATGGCGGCTACCATGGACTGCATGTGTTGGATGGAAGGCGGCTATGTGACAGCCGCTGATTGGTGATCTCGATTGGGATTACTAGAAGCATCCCTACTCTCTTAGTAGCCTGGACTAGTGGCCCTTGATCTTGTCCAAACCATATAGCTTTTTGTCAGAGAAAGATAAATTGCAAAACTCGAAGTTTCTCCTTCCCATAGACAGCACCAACTGATGCTGCATAGAATTAGTAGGCTGAATGTTCCGGCTTCGATGGACCAACGGTTATTATGAAAGACTGCTAAGGTGAACACACTATCAAAAGAGGACCAGAGTGGACCAGCTAAACACCCTCTAATGGCTAAGTTAGTTTCTTGCAAAAAAAGAGTTTCAACTTTTCAAAAGTAAAATCTCAGATTGCACTTTCTTCGATTTGATTCAGACCGGTCCTTATATAGAGAAACTTAGAGCGATTATTGGCTTAGTAACTTCCCCAAGATTTGTGGAAATCAGTGAATCCGGACATAACTTCCTCAATGGTTATAGGAGTTACAACTGCTGGTGGAAGTTAAATACTTATGAAGAATTTGTGGCGATAAATATGGGTTGGGTAACTGCTCCAAGGTTTTGTGGCTCGAATCCTCCACACACAATTGAATCTATTCTTGAGAGTTTTCCCAAGTGTTGTGTGGTCGTCCATGTGCTTTGCCCATGGACGACTCTTACATTATATATCTTCCCTCCAGACCAAATAGTCACACATAAGGAGGAAGGGGAGGTTGTCATTCTTATGATCGCTTTCATAGAAGGAGGAATGACATTCCCCATAGGTAGGGTGACTCGAGACTATCTGATCAACCATCGGTTGACTCCCCATCAGTGCGCCCTTAACCTATTTAGGGTCTTGGGTAGTATAGACGCTCTTAACGAGTATATGGGCCTGACACTCACATGCCACGATGTCACCATATGTATGAGTGCCACAAGCTCAAAGGCGCGGGATATTACCTCAAGTCTCGGTCTGAAATGGTTAGACTGATATTGTGTCTTCTCAAGTCTAACAAAGGCATGAAGGATGACTACCTAATCGCCTCTGGGGATTGGCATAATAGTCTTCACTGCCCAACTTGGGAGGGAGATCCAGGTGGGGTACCCTAGGTTTAGGTCCCTTGGCACGGGGTTTAGCCCTTATAACTTCATTTCCTTTCAATTTCAACACTTCACCTTCCTTTGATGATAATTTTTATTAATCTAACCATAATTTCCTTCTTGGATGTTTTTGCATACAAACAGCACATTGCCTCAAGATTTAGTCTGGTTAATGTTCTAGCTCTCAATAAGTTGTTGAGGTCTGAGATTTTTGTGAGTACAAACGGGCAACTGCGAGTCATCCACCTAGTATTGGACTTCAAGCTCCTATCAATTGCGTTCCAAGACGCGGGCCAAGCCATAAGGGCAAGTAATCCTAGAATCCACCGAATCAACATTTCACGACCTGGTTTCTTAGCTCGAGAAGATCTTCCATCAATCATATTGCTACTTCAATAGGTTCTACCTTAAGAAACAACACCACCAAGGGAGGAGATTGCCTCTTCACGCTCATCACTCAAGGAGGAGATAGATAAATTTCACTTCGAGGAAGAGGAGAACCTAGGGGCTCAACTAATTCACATATCAGACGCCGAGGATGAGCCTGATAGGCAATTAGGTGTTCACGCCCCTACTTTGGTGATTGCCCATCTGGACAACACCTCCGAAGAAGAGGAAGACGGGATGGCACTAAACCTAGGGAACAAAGGCCTAAGAGACCTTATGGCCATAAGGAACAAGGTGTCAACTTTGAAAGAAGCCCTCGAGACCCAAGTTCCTACCCCTCTTCCCCCTCCTCTTCCTCTACCTCCTACTGACCTTGGACTGCACGCCATTCAAAATCTAAAGAAGAAAATGCCAATCCAAGAGCTTGGAGAAGGGGAGATGGGCCCTCAAAAGGGGACTAAACAGCAGAAAGTGGCCAAAGACCCTCGGGACAAGAGGTCCACTTTTGTGGACAGTCGGGAAGAGCAAACTAGGGCTGAGGTGTGCCTTCAGCAACGCACCTGGTCTTTTTTACTGGAAGTGGATGGGGCTGCCATCCTTTGGAACGCCTCTGTCAGGGAGTTCCAAAGAGGTCACGCTCCATACATAGCTGAGGCCTTGGAGCAGCCACTTCTCTTACCGAAGGATATGGACGTTGTGAGGAAGTGGAAGCAGCAAGACCTCTTCATGTCCCTAAAAAGGGACCTTGCCATGGTAAGTTTATAGTTACACACCTTTTATTTATTTGAGTACTAATGAGTTTTTTCTCTTTCTTTCGTTCTCATAGGGTTGCTATATTGTTTTTGTGCAGATCAATCAGGAGGTCTTTATGGTCAAGGAATGGATCAATGAGACTTGAAACAATGTTAGGAACAAGGTCCACCTCCGCCTCGAGACTGAAAAGGCCTTGGGGGTTGCAAAGGAGGAAAATGTAAAGCTACTCTCCAAGCTAACTACCAAGGAGAGGGAAAGAAAGAGTGCTCAGGCAGGATTAAAGACTGCCGAGACTTAAGCTGAAGACCAAAGCAAGTTGCTTTATCAGACTAAGTTGTAGCTAGCTACTTCAAGGTAACTTGTGCTGAATCTGAAGGCAGAGCTGCAGAAGGCTAAGGAGGCAACTCAGTTGGCCAAGGAGGTAGCAGAGGATGAAAAGCAAGCATCCTACACCCTCGGCGAGGAGGAGATGCAAGCCTAGCTCACTGAGGAGCTAGCCGAGGTATGGAAGGATTATTGCGAAGCTACATGGACAGAAGCCCTCAATGTTGCAAGAGTCCCTGTAGATTCAGAGTGGAGGTAATTGGGGAAAGTATACTACCGACCTGAGATCCGTGAAATCTCGATTGGCCTCCCATCCCCCTCTGTCATTGCTCCTGAGTCTTCAGAGCAGCCTCTAACTGCACAGGCTGCTCTCCCCCTCCTTGAGGCTTCAAAAGGACCCAGCCAAGCTGATGATCAAGGCCAAGGGGCTGAGGGGGCCAAAGACAAAGGTAAGGGCAAGGGGACTAAGCCCCCTTAGAGTCCAAGGATGCTGTTAAGGCCAAAGCGAAGGAGACGAAGGCCAAGACCAAATAAAGTGATCCTTAGGTCAAGGATGTCCCTACCTCTTAGCCAAGCCAAAAAGAAGACCCCCCCAAGGCCAAGAAGTAGCACTTAGGATTTAAACTGTAGTTTCTTTTCTTCTTCTTCTTCTTCCTTTTTTTTTTTTTTTTTTTTTTTGGGTAGTGGCATTCTGTCACTGTATATAATGTACTTCCTCTGTTTAATGGAAATGCTTTTCTTTTTATCTCTCGCACCTTTACTTTATATGCTTTGAAGCTCATTTCTATTGCAAATAGCATTGAACCATTGCTGTTCTGTCTTTAATAAAAACTAACAATAATACACTGCTAATAATCTAAGTAATTTGATGAAAAAGTACCAGCAATAAAGAGACCTATCACATATTTGTATTGAGAAATGAACTTTCTACCACGAAGACTGAACCTAATGAAGACAAATATATACTTTGTAAAAATAAAAGGGTAGACAAACCTCGTCCTGTTCATCACTTAGATAAATAAATGAGGACTTCAACTTACTCAAAGCCATCAATCCAAGGAGTTGGTATAACCTTGGATCTATTTTGGTACTTAGTAAAAGACCAATAGATATCATAGTGTTAATTTTCCCCTAGTATGTGATCCAAGGGATCAATCATGACTAGGGTTTTGTTTAATACTTAGAACAATACTGTAGAGTGTTAATTTTCTCAAAGTATGTGGTCAGAGAAGCCAGGCATGTCTAAGGTTCTATTTAACACTTAGGAAAATGTCATAGAGTGTTAATTTCCCCTAAGCATGTGGTTTAAGGAACCAGACATGTCTAAGGTTCTATTTAACACTTAGGAAAATACCATTTAAGTATTAATTTAGCCGAAGCATGTGGTCTAGGGAGCCAGACATGACTAAGATTCTGTTTAATACTTAGAAAAATGTCATAGAGTGTTAATTTCCCCAAAGCATGTGGTCCAAGGAAGCAGACATGTCTAAGGTTCTGTTTAAAACTTAGGAAAATGTCATTTAAGTACTAATTTAGCCAAAGCATGTGGTCTGGGGAGCTAGACATGACTAAGGTTCTGTTTAACACTTAGGAAAATGTCATTTAAGTACTAATTTAGCCAAAGCATATGGTCCGGGGAGCTAGACATGACTAAGGTTCTGTTTAATACTTAGAAAGATAATATTGGGAAGTACAATGTATTTAAACAATGAATGAGCATATGGCAAAAGAGACTTTCATTAATAATAATACATTTTTAGGTTGTTTACATTCAAAAGGCATGGTATAACATGTTCATCTAGGTCTTCGAGGAAATATACTCCTATACCAGCCACCAAGGTGATGTGATATGGCCTCTCCCAGTTAGGCCGTAATTTTCCCCATGTTGGGTTCTTTGCAGTGCCTAGAACCTTTCTCAACACTAAGTCACCAAGCACTAATGGTCTCAGCTTCACATTAGCGTCATACCCTTGCTTGAGTTTGTGTTGGTAATATGCCAACTAGACCATGGCATTCTCCCTTCCTTCTTCAATCAAGTCTAACTCTTTTCTAGCAATTCGTTGTTGTCGCTTGGACTGAAAGAGCTTGTCCTCTGCATTGGGAAGCCAGTTTCTAAAGGAATAACCGCCTCGACTTCATAAGTCATTGAAAAGAGGCTCTCTCCTGTTGATTTGCGAGGTATGGTTTGGTATGTCCAAAGGACATGTGCCAACTCTTCCACCCATTTTCCCTTTCGCATCATCTAGCCTCTTCTTGAGTTCATTCACTATGACCTTGTTAACAGCCTCAACTTGTCCATTCCCTTGGGGATAAGCTAGGGTAAAGTATCTATTCATAATTCCCAGGTCACAATAGTATCTTCTAAAAGACTTGCTATCGAACTAAAGGTCATTGTTCGGGATGAGGGTACGAGGGACCTCGAACCATGTGATAATGTTTTTTCAAACAAACTTCTTGGCATCTACATCCCTAATATTTGCCAAGGGCTCAACTTCAACCCACTTAGTGAAGTAGTTTGTGCCGACTAACAAGTATCTCTTACTTGTTGCTGCCTTGGGGAAAGGGCCTACAATGTCTAAGCCCCATTGAGCGAATGACCAAGGGCTGGATAGAGGATTAATGACTCCTCCCGGTTGGTGTATGTTTGGCGCGTACCTTTGACACTGGTCGCACTTCCTTACATATTACTGTGCTTCCTTTTGCATGTTTGGCCACCAGTAGTCTTGAGTGATGGCTCTGTGTGACAAAGTCCTGCCTCCAGTGTGGCTTTTGTAAATCCCCTCATGTAACTCCTAAAGAAGTGATTCTGTTGCCTCGGGGTGTATGCACAGCAAGTATGGCCCAAAAAAGGAGCGTTTATATAATTTTTGGTCCTTGGATATCCAGAACCGAGGAACCTTTCTCTATACCTTGTCAATTTCTGATTTCTCCTTAGGCAAGGTGTCCTTTAAGAATAGTACCATACGGTCCATCCATTTAGGCCCTACTCTAACTTGGTGAACATGGACCACCTCTCTTTTCACTTTTGTGGGCTTGTAGAAATTCTCTACAAGGATGACTCGAGGTAAGTTCTGTGCCAAGAAGGTTGCAAATGTGGCTAGGGAATCAGCATGTGTGTTTCCACTTCTAGAGATATGTAATAGGTTGAAAGATTCAAACCCTGATTGCAAGTGTCTAACCTGACTTAGGTACCCTTGCATTCTTCCATCTTTTGCTTCAAACTCTCCTTTCACTTGACCAATGACCAATCTCGAGTCCGAGAACATCTCTACTGCCTTTCCGCTCATTCTTTGAACCATGGTCATTCCCATCAGTAGAGCCTTATATTCAATTTCATTATTTGTGGTCGAAAAGCCTAGCCTCAATGATTTCTTAATAGTAATCATTTCGGGGATATTAGAACTAGCCGCACTCCGGATCCTTTCTGATTTGCTGCACCATTAACATAAACTTTCCAGGTTAAGGGATCTTGTTGGGAGACCATGCCAACCGATTTTCCATTCATGCCGCGCTTCTCTGCTTCTACTTCCAAAGGGGATTCAGCAAACTCGGCTACCAGATCTACGAGGACCTGACCCTTGACAGAGGTACAAGGTACGAGGCATGTATTTGATGTCAAAAGCTCCTAGGATTGTGCCATATTTAGCAATCCTCCCCGTATAATCAGCACTTTGAAGCAAATCTTTAAGCGGGAGCTAATTTAGGGCAACTACTGTGTGTGCTTGGAAGTAATGGAGGAGTTTAAGCGTAGTAAGTACCACCGCCAAAATGACTTTCTCCAGTGGTAGATAACGAATCTTATCCTTATGTAGTGACTTGCTCACATAATAAAATAGCCTTTGTATGCTGCTATCAACTCGTACTAAGACCAAGCTTACGACATGAGGGGCCACAGCAAGATAAGCAAACAGGACCTCAACCATTTCAGGACTGGACATGATAGGTGGCCGAGAAAGGTAATCCTAAAGCTGCTGGAAGACTAAAGCACAATCCTCAGTCCACTCAAATCCCTTCCACTTTTTCATCAACAGGAAGAAAGGTCTGCATCTACCCGCTGATCGAGAGTTAAAATGGTTCAAGGCAGCAATCATTCCGATTAGTTTCTAGACTTTCTTGGGATTTCAAGGTGGTTGCAAACTGTTGATTGCCTTAATATGGTTAGGGCTAACTTCAATTTTGTGATGTGTAACCATGCACCCCAAAAACTTCCCTAATCCAACCCCGAAAGAACATTTGAAAGCATTGAGTCGCAGTTTGTGTTTCCTCATAATTTCAAAAATGTTTTCGAGGGCTCTTATATGCTCGGACACCACCTTACTCTTCACTACCATGTCTTCTATATAGACCTCAATACTTTTGCTCAATTGTGGTTCAAACATCCTAGTCATCATCCTTTGATAGGTAGATCCTACATTTTTAAAACCGAAAGGCATCACCTTATAATGGTAATTTCCAGTGGGAGTGATAAAAGCTGTCTTTTCCTGATCATCTAGGGCTAGCGGTATCTAGTGGTATCTTTGAAAGGCATCCAAGAAGCTCATCCGAGGATGGCCTACAGTTGCTTTACTAGCTGGTTTATCCTAGACATAGGGAAGTGATCTTTTGAGCAAGCCTTATTTAGATCTGTGAAGTTCACACATACACGCCACTTTCCACTCTTCTTCTTCACCATCACAGTGTTAGCCAGCCACTCAGGGTAGAAAACCTCCTTGATAACCCCTGTCTAATTGAACTTCATCTCATCTTTGACAGCATCAGAGTAATCCTTGGATGAGCGCCGATGTGGATGCTTCTTTACGTTGACACCTCATTTTGCAACCTGCATTTAACCTCACTTGGAGGGTAAAAGGGTAATTTTACCTTGAAAATATGCATCTTGATTCCGGTCATTAGATCCTTAATCTCATTTCACCAAAATGATCTTGATGTTGTAACGATCAAACCGACTGGTCATAAGCTCTAATCAGATCACTTGATTGAAAGTTATCATCAAATCAAGTTTTAATGGCCGAGATGTACTATCACAAATTGAGTCCGACTATATGTGATTATGAACAATTGATTTCAATTGGTTATAAGTGTAATCAATTTGAGATCAATGATATGTCATAATTTGATTGGTTAGGACTACATTTTATAGTGAGGTTGCATACACTTAATTAATTAGATATTTAAACATTAATTATTCAATGAGTAATTTGTACAATTATATTTTAATTAGAATAAATTTAGAACCAATTAAGTCTAAAATGGGAGTGATTGGAGTCATTTAATGTTAATTGGGAGCTAATTTGGGGCCTATTAATATTAATTGTACTGAAACCATTTTCTAACAAATGACCTCTGCTCACCATTTCATCAATATCTCTTAGAATATTTTGAATCTATGAATGAGGTTAATTTTCTCAAAAACTAGACATCCAGAGCTTCAATTTAAGCATAAGAATGAGACAATTCTGATCAGAATTAAGTCAGATATGATTTTTGAAGTTGGCTCTACAGGCTGTTATAGTAGCTACAGGAAAACTGAATTTTGGCTCGCTCCTCACTCTCACCAATCTTTCCATTTATTATACCAGATTTTCCCCAAGGCTAAAATAAGGTCTAGGTTTATGATTCTTGTCAATCTTCATTAAATAACCTTCCATTCATATTTCCTCTACCACTACTATATAAACCCTCCATCTCTTTCATTCCAAAGCACACAAAAAACCCTCCTCTCTTCTTCTCTTTTGAGTTATAGTGAAGTAGAGTAGTCTTGTCATATCTTGGTTTTCCTGAGACTTAAGGTATTGAGTGAGACTCACTCTCCTTCTCCTAGTTCTTCTTTTTTTTCCACCCTTAGGACCTCCACCAAGAGTCTCCTCCTCTACCATATGGATCTTACACAAAGGTTGAATCTCTTTCCCTAACAAGTTTTTTTTTTTTTTTTTTCATGTTGCTATGATGAGAATTTAAGATTAAAGCATGATAGTAATTATTTAAATTCCCTTGAATATGTTTGAATGCTCTTAATTGTTCTTATATATTCTTCAGATGTTTTTAGTTGTTCATCATATGTTCATGCATAACACTAGTTTTAATCTTAAACTCACATAAAAAATATGAAAAACATGTTTGTTTTAAAATTCTTTCAAATCCTTAAATCTAGGTTATCACCATCCACACATTCACTAGAATTTATTTTTCAATCCAAATGCAATGCTTAATAAATTGAATTAGGGTTTATCACATGCACACACATTAAATTCAACATACAAATTGATTGACATATTGGATGATATGATATGAATGTTGGCCACCATAGTCTAGAAATTCAGTTTCACCGGGTAAGGTGGGTGCCTAACACCTTCCCACCTTGTAACATAGCCTCCGAACTTAGATCAAGGTTTAGTAGATCAAATGTATATCCTTGTAATTTTCAATTTTTAGATTGTAACTAGGAAACAAAACTATGTACTTTATCTTAGATTGTATCTAGGACCAAAGCGATGTAACTTTCCTATGATCAATGTAAATTCAATTGAAAATTAATAAAATGAAGAATTTTTCAATTTTGGTTTTTTTATTTATCCCAATAATTAAATTGGTGGCGACTCCATTGTAAAACTTTTAATATAAAGGGGAAAATATAACTAGTCGAACCTCCATTTTGAGAGTTAATAACACGACTCCATCCATTCACGTGGGTTTGGCTAAACACTCTTAAAAGAGGGCTGGGGGCCCGGTCTCTCACACTTTGGGGCGACAGATGGATTAACATTTAGATGATGGCAGATGAAGCTCGGATTCACCCTCGGGGCTTCGTAAGTATTCCAGGCGAATACATCAACGTTCTTCTTGAGAAATTCTACTAATTTTTCCTTCTTTTAAGGTGGTAGCTGAGCTTTAACTTGAATGAAAAAACTTCTCTGGATCATCACCTACGGTAAACTTCTCTAAATCTTCACATTTAGCCTCCTCGGCTGGCCCCTTCATAGGTAATACCGGGGGCTTTAATTGCCATAATCCCCCTCAGTGAAGGTCGAGGATTCAGCTGTAGGCTGGTGCAAAATTGCATACACGATGCACTACCTAGCTACAGATTGGTTACCAATCAGCTCCTCAATCCGATCCCTCGACAGATACTTCACCTTCTGATGCAACGTTGAAGAGATAGCCCCTAGGGTATGAAGCTAGGGTCTGGCCACAATAGCTGTGTAGGGGGAGAATGCATCCACCACAATGAAATCCACTTCAACTACCTCTGATCCTGCTTGTACGGGTAATCGAATCTGGCCCTTCAAGATAATAACTTTACCATCAAAACTCACTAGGGGTGAATCATAGGTTGTCAGATCTTTAGGCTTTAGGTTCAGCCCTCTGTATAAGTCAGAGTACATAATCTTTGCACAACTGCCTTGGTCTATCATTACTCTTTTCACATCATACCCCTCTATTCTGAGAGTGACCACTAAAGCATCATCATGTGGCTGGATGGTTCAATCATGTCTTCGTCCAAGAAACTCAATGACAATCGGGCCTCTACTTTAGCTCTCTTCTGCTCAGAGTTAGAATCCTCGATTGATTGTCTAGCTATATACATCACCCTGGAATGGTGGGAATCGGTTCTCCTGGGTGCAGTAAGGATGACATTAATTATGCCTAACGGAGGCCCTGAAGGAGCATTCCCCTGAGCCCCTAACCTTGATTGGTCCCCTTGTCCATTGGGCAGGTACAGAAATTGTTGCAACCTTCCTTCTCTGACCAGCTGCTCTAAATGGTTTCACAGTGTTCTACAGTCCATGGTAGTATGACCCCGCTCTTGTTGGTACTGGCAATGAAGGCTCTAGTTACGCCTCGAAGGGTTTCCACTCATCTTGTTCAGCCATTTGAAGTATGGCTTGTTCTTAATCTTCTCCAAAACTCGATGCACCGGCTCTCAAAACACAGTGCTAACTATTTGAGGAGTTGCAGGCGCAGACTGCCCAGCAAAATCCCTCCAGGGTTTGTAATTGTTGTAGCGGTCCAACCTAAAATCCTTCCTCTCTTGAGGGATAACCTTGCTCTTTCCTTTGTCTTGCTGTTGGTCCTCCTCAACTCTCTTATACTTATCAATTCGATCCATAAGCTGGCGTATACTGGTAACGGGTTTCCCAATCAAGGACTTTCTTAAGCCATGCTTGGCAGGTAGGCCGAGCTTGAAAGTGTTGATGGCTACATCATCAAAATCAACATCTATCTCATTGAACATTTCCCAATATTTGTTTGAATATGTTTTTAGGGTTTCTCCTTCTCTCATGGACAGAGATAACAAGGAAGCTAAAGGCTGAGGAACCCTGCTGCACATAATGAAACGGGACCCAAATGCCTAAGTGAGTTCCTTGAAGGAATCAATGGAGCCCGCTCTCAGACCATCCAATCACCTCATCACTACAGGCCCCAAGCTAGATGGGAATACCTTGCACATTAAGGCCTCGTTTTGGGAGTGTACTGCCATCCTTTGATTGAAGTGGCTAACATGCTTTACAGGGTCTATTCTGCCGTTATACATGGTGAATGTGGGCTGAGTGAACCGTCGATGAAGTCTCCCTCTCTCAATCTAGCGCGTGAAATGTGACTTGAAAATTTGGTTGAGTGCTTTACTCATAGTGTCATTTCCCAAGCCTACTGAGGATGAATTTTTGTTTCTGCGCTCATGATAATAGTCTTCGTCATATGAGAAAGATTCACTATGAGGGGTTCTTGATCTCTGTCTATAGCTCTCATCTTCTTCACCATCAGAAGAGAAGTCGGAATTGGATGGAGCTCGCCTTCACCACTCATGGCATAGGCTTCTCTTCAGGTGATCAATCTCCTTCTGCATGGCTTTGGCATTCTCCTCATGAGAGACGTGGCTTTTACCCCGAGATTGGCTCTTACTGGTATGGGTAGTATGTACGCTTCCCTTCCAATCTCTTTTCCGTTCAAGATCACGGAAGTGATCTTAGCGTTGAGACCCTATAGATTTTGCTTGGTGTAGACTTAAACCTACCATCGTTAAAAGTTGAATTTACTATAACACCAATAATTTTCTTCCCATAGACGACACCAATTGTAAGGACCAGATTTGAATTCCTAGCCCAAGATACGAATGGACTTAGGCCCAAAAAGCCCAAAACAATGAATTTGTAGAGAATTGGTTAGAAAACTGGGCTTCAGTTAATCAAACAACAAGTTAGGTAGGCTTGATGACAAAAAAGTGAAAATAAACAAATTTAAACTGAAGAAAAAAGCCCTCAGCAAAGTCCGAGGAGACTGGTTCTTATATAATGCTTTTAAGTATGGTTATAAGTCTGGTTTTGGATTGCTACAATGTTTCTTTCTTGATTTCCCGATCTCCCTTCCCTCCAGGGGTCTCTTACATTATATATCTACCTCTTAATGATCTTGGTCCTCCATTTGTTGATCATCCAAGCCACTACTTGAGTGCTTGTCCCATCGAACACCCTCTTTAGCTCTCTACAAGTTGGGATAGCCAAGGCAGCACTGTTCAAGAGTCTTCTCCACATAAATGCGGCCAGAAAGTTAGCTGTAGAACATTTAATGCGGTGGATGAGGCTTTTCCTTAGATATTTCTGAGCTTCTATCCCTCTTGTGCGTTCACAATATACGTCCCTGTCAGTAGAATATCCTGGAAAGTCACCTTGAATGATAGGACATGTATTTGATTTGTGCTTTATTCATCCGAGGAGGTGAGCCTCCTCGGAATTTCTTTCCCATACTCTTCGTTTGCATCTCATTCATGGGACTTGGAACTTGACGTTCTCACTACTATTTATCAGTCCTCGGACTAGTTAACCTCTTCAGACAAAGCCCAAGGCCCAATATACAATTTTTGGGCCATTAACCCTACAATAGCCAAAAGAGCATAACTACCAGCATTGCTAAGTAGAACTCATGATCACAGTATTTCTCTTGGTACATTAAGTTACAAATTTGAATGATTATGAATTTTTAATTTTTGGTTTGAATAAGTTTTTTGTTGAATAATTTGTTCACTTGTTGTTATTTGGTTTAGTCTTATTTTTGTTTGGGTTATTTTTGTTGTTATTTTGGGCTAATTTTTATTGTTACTATTTAAACCATTTTTTTTGCTACGTCTACAGTATTTTTACAACAAATTTTATGCGACAAGCTGTTATTGGTGGATACAAAAATGATGCTAGTATTGGGCCCAAATTTAAGTCCTTTTTTTTTTTTTTGCTATGTCCATAATATTTTCTTAACAAAATTTATGCAATAAGCTGTTATTGGTGGATAACAAAGTGATTTCAGTGTTGGACCCAAATTAAAATTAGTAACATTTGACTACATAAG
The DNA here is from genome assembly GCA_963669245.1 of Quercus cerris. NCBI lineage: Eukaryota > Viridiplantae > Streptophyta > Magnoliopsida > Fagales > Fagaceae > Quercus > Quercus cerris. Next base: position 45,518,357 of record OY770006.1, read on the forward strand.
ATTTGTTATGAAATTATTGTGAAAATGAAAATATACTTTTGGTCTCTACATTTTGGGCTGATTTTTCGTTTTGGTCCCTACTTTTTGGTCAGGCATACCTTAGCCCTTGAAAACAAAAAATCATGTCCATTTTGGTCCCCGTCATCAATCCACTAACAGAAAATTCATACATGGCAGACGAAGTGCACTATTTGCGTAGTAAATGCTAACGTGGCTAATAAAATAGTAATAAAAAATTTATTTGGCATTTCAAAATGCCACATCATCATATATAAATTAATAAAAAATAATTTTTTAAATTTCTCAATTTTAATTTAAATTGGAAAATATTTTTAAAAAATCAATTTTAAAGATTGAGAACAAAATTTTATAACTTTTTTCTCAAATTTCCTTAAACTTTATTAGTCACCAAACACAACATCACAAAAATTAAATTTACCAATTTTTAGACAAAAAAAAAAAAAAAAAACCAATCTAATACTCTACTAAATAAAAAAACCAAACCAAAGCCCCACAAATGATCCACCTATAATCTACATCATCGGCAGCCGCATCAACGACTCCTTTGTGGCACACGTCCTCCACCACTACTCCTCCTCCTCCTCCAACTTAAACCCATTCTCTGCCACTACTACGCTGTGAATTACACCGAATTGTTGGGTCTCAAAAAAACAACCCTCCTTCTTCTTCCACTTATGATTCTTCTCTCTCAATGGGGTGATGGTGTTTGCTATTTTGGGAAATGAGTTTGATTGGCAGGGTGGTGGTGTGTGATTGCGTTGGTCAGTGGTGGTGGGATCTAGGTTTGATTGTTGTGGTTGTGAGCCGAATTAGCTGGGTTAGATTGTTTGAGATTTTTGTGTAGGAAAGACGAGTTTTCAGCCATGGGTCTTAGGGAAGAATAACAAGAAAATTGTGGAGATTTTGACCATGGGTCTTAGGGAAGAAGAATAAGAAAAACCATGGGAATTTAGACCATGGATCCTAGCGAGGGAAGAAGAACAAGAAAATGTATAGAGATTTTGGGTGTGGCCTATTATGGGTCTTTAATGATTTATCTTGGGCTTGAGAAAATGGGGGTTTGGGATTTATGAATTTGTATTTAAGCTAAAATTTTTGGGTTTTTTTTTTTTTTTTTTATTTTCCTAAGAAAATTTTTAGGTTTAGGGGTTTGTTGGAGATTGATTTGTTTACTGGGTTTATGGGTTTGATTTGCTAAACAATTCGATACTGATTGTGTTAGAATTTGGGGAAGAACATGAAGAATTCGATGTTAGCTATGTCTTGATTTGGGGAAGAAGATGAAGAACAGGTTCTTATGTTCTTCCAAATAAATAATGGGAATCAACAAAAAAAATTTATTTTTAATTTTTAATTATTTAATTTAATTAGATTTAATGTTTGTTTATTGATTTAATTTAATTTAATTTTAAAATTTTATTGACGTGTCATTTTTTAAATGCCAAATAAATTTAATAACCACGTCAGCATTTACTGTGCAAACAGTGCATTCTGTCTGTCACGTGTGAATTTTATGTTAGTGGGTTGACGGCATGGACCAAAATGGACATGGTTTTTCATTTTCAAGGACTCAGGTGGGTGTGACTAAAAAGTAAGCATCAAAACAAGAATTAGCCCAAAATTGCATTTTCACCTTGTGAAAATGTTGTAGTAGCATTACTCTTATTTTTGTTGAATCCAATTCTTGTGATTCTTGAGCTACGGTGTTCAACATTTTTATTAGGGTGGTCAAAATAAGTTAGTTCAATATATATATTTTTTGCAAGTCAAGGTGATCTCGTGACCACCATGGCTAAAATGTGGAGCTGCCCTTGTGTGAATGAAGTCTCATTGAATAGCAATGAGAAAAGTGAGTAATTAATATAATATAATTCGTCCTAAACTCATAAGTTTAAACTTTTGGTTTAAGAAGTGCCTCTATATGTTATATTAACATTTCTATTAGAGTTTTCTCAATGTGTTATCTTCCTAACAAGTGGTATATCAAACTCGATGGTGGTGCACGGCAAGGTGAAAATGTGTAAATGGTCACTTTCGCAATTGGAGCGAGGATAGGGTGTTAGTTCCCATAGATGAGTGTGCAGGGTTGACATATGGTTTCAATCTATGAAGCACGGGTGTGGCTCCAAGGCCGCCATACCCACACCTGACACGCACTGACATGGCATGCAGTTGTCAACGCCGCTAACCGCGCGTCCATGCTGCATCCTTTTTTTCCCATTTGTGGATTCGTGCCAATTCACACCGAATTGGACCGTATCAGCTGAAATAGCCGAAACAAGCCAAAATGGGCTGTATCAGGCTAAAACTGGCTTTGAATCAGGCCGAAATTCTAGTGAAAATAATTTTAAAAAAATTATGCAAACTCACCGTTTTGAACTTTGAAGCAACTTTCAACCAAAAAACCCTAATCCCTCTCAACTTTGAAGCTCTTTTCCTCTCTTGTTATCTCACTCTCCGTCTCCCCTCTCTCACTCCCTAAACCACGGCCACTCACTCAGAATCTCTCCTTTGCCTTACTGTCCAAGCTCACTCTTCATCTATTGGTCTCAATCTCTCCATCTCTCGGTATTTATTTCTCCATCTCTTAGTCTCAAGCTCATTGACCCAAGTCCCAAGCTCACTCAAGTATTTTGCTTTCATTCTCACCCTCCATTATACTCTCGCATGCTCTATTACTCATTCTATATCTGTCCCTCAATCTATATTGATTATCTGATTTTTTTTTTTTTTTTTTTTTATATAAGCTGTAATGTTGAGACTTGGGTTGATTACTTGATTTCTTATTTAGTAATTATATATTTGTCAAATTATTTGTAGGTTAGACAACTTAAATTGAAATTATTGAATTTTCAATGGATAAACCTACTAGCACTGAACCTTCATCAGATGAAGGTCCTCTTTGGAAGTATGTAACTAAATTGGAAAAACCTCCTAGTTCTACTTCTAAATCAGGTGGAAACACACATTTTAAGTGCAACTATTCTGATGGAATTTTTGTGGGATCCTATTTTGGGGTTAAGGCTCATTGACTAAAAGTTAGTGGTAAAGGTATTAGAGCATGTATGAAAGTGACACCGGCCATAGATTGGAGATGCAGAGAGTGCATGATCAGGGTGAGAATGTAGAAGTCGAATTCCCTTACCTCCACCTTTCCATGGGCCTATTCCTTCATTTCAGGGACAGGAAGGGAGTGGTAGTACAGATGCAGTAGTTGATGGTAAGAGGAGGAAGGTGATTGCAAATTCTCCTTTGGAGAGAGCATTCTAGAATAGTGCTAGAGCTGAATTAGATGGTAGAATTGCTAGGATATTTTATACCGGTGAGCTTCTGTTTCACTTTGTAAGGAACCCAAATTATCGTAAGTCCTATGCATATGTTGCTATCCATAACACTTCGGGTTATGTTCCTCCTAGATATAATGCCTTAAGAACAACACTTTTGCACAAAAAAAAAAAAAGGGGTTAATGTTGAAAGACTTTCAAAATCAATTAAGGACTCTTGGCTTGCAAATGGTGTAAGTATAGTTTCTAATGGATGGTCAGATCCACAAAGGAGGCATCTTATTAATATTATGGTCGTATTAGATGGGGGTCTACTGTTTATAAAGGCAATTGATGGGTCAAGTAAGTTCAAAGACAAACATTTTATTGCTGGGGTGTTGAAGGATGCTATAAAAGATATTGGACATGAAAAAGTTGTCCAAGTCATCACTGATAATGCTAATGTGATGAAGGTTGCTGGAGCTCTTATTGAAGGTGAGTATCCTAAAATATTTTGGACACCATGTGTTGTCCACATTCTCAATCTAGCTTGGAAGAATATTTGTGCAAAAAAAACACTGAAAATAATGAAGTTACATATGAGAAATGTAGCTAGATTACACGTATTGCTGATGATGCATCCTTTATACGTGTTTTTACCATGAACCATTCAATGAGGTTGGTGATATTTAATAAATTTTGTCTATTAAAACTATTCCAAGTTGCTGATACTAGATTTGCTTCGGTTATTGTTATGCTGAAAAGGTTGAAGTTGATAAAAAGATGCTTTCAAGCCATGGCTATTAGTGACCAATGGGCTTCTTATAGGTAGGATGATATTGGAAAAACTCAAAAAGTGAAAGATTTAATTCTAAGTGATCATTGGTGGGATGTTGTTGATTATATCATTGAATTCACAACACCTATTTATGATATGCTACAAGAAGCTGACACAAATAGATCTTGTTTTCATCTTGTGTATGAAATGTGGGATTCAATGATAAAAAAGGTGAAGGCAGTAATATATCAGCATGAAGGCTTGGAAGTAGATGAGTATAGCTCATTTTTTAATGTGGTGTATGATATACTCATTGATCGATGGACTAAAAATTGTACACCACTACATTGCTTGGCTCATTCCTTAAATCCTAAGTAAGTACTTCCATTTTCTATTTTCCTTAGTTCCCCTTTCTAGTAAAACACACGTTTCATCATCTATATATATATATATATATATTTTTTAAATTTTTAACTAGGTATTACTCAGGATCATGAAATTTCTATAGAAAGGAGCAAGAGTTTAGAGCGATAATTTGAAGATGATAATGAATTAAGGATTATGAAAGTTGATTTTGCTACATTTTCAAAAGAGAGTTTCTTACACCAGATGCCTTGACAGATAGGTAAGTCTTACAACCTTTGGTTTGGTGGCAATACCATGCCTCTTCATTACCAACGCTTCAAACCCTTGCCTTTAAACTTCTTGGACAACCTTGTTCAACATCATGTGCTGAGAGGAATTAGAGCACATACAAATTCATTCATTCCTTAAAAAGAAACAAAATGACTCCTGCACGTGCTGAGGATTTGGTATATGTGCATTCTAATCTTCGACTCTTGTCAAGGTGCCATAAGGAGTACGTAAATGCAGCAACAAAAATGTGGGATATTGCAGGAGACTTTTGGAATGAGAGTGACATACATGGAGGAGCTGGAATTCTTGAGAATGCTACCCTTACACTTGATGAGCCAGAGTTGGAGGCCATGGTTATTGGGAATGCTAGTACTAGTGTTACTACTAATGAAAGTGAAGTTCAAAGTGAAGCTATTGTTCTTGAAAGTGAGGATGATGGTTGTATTTGATTGTCTTCAACACTTATCTTTTATTTTGTTTTAGTTTCAAAATTGTGGGTTGTATTCTAATTTCCAAACATCATGGAATGTTTTAGTTTCAAATTTGTGGGTTGTATTCTAATTTATGAACATCATGTTTTAATTACTATCTACTATTGCTCTTAAATTGGTATATGTTTACAATTATATGAAAAAGTATGCTTAACAATATATAGAAAATATAAATAAAAATATTTTCAATAATTTTTTAAAAAACATATCCCGCCACACCTTGTTGACACTGTATTTTGTCCGCCCTTGATTTGCATGTTGAACCCTAAAAAATCTAAAAATATTAATTTCTTCACATGGGACTGCAAGAACATCTAGAATAATGTGGCACAACCCGTTCGGACACCAGAGCACCCAAAATGCCTTTTTCAGCTAAAATGACCAAAATGCCCCTAGTCAACCCTAGGTTGACCAAAAGTCAAAAAAAGTCAAAATCCCCTCAAAATAGCATCTTTCATAGTTTTACATCAAACATGAGCTTTTCGGAGATTTTTGGCAACTTTGACCAAGTTTGACTCGGAGTTGACTCCCGACGGGCCCTAGAAACTCTAATTTTGATCCAACTGTCAGAACGAGTTCAAACTAACGTCATTGCGAAGATTCTTAAATTCTCAGTCCAACGACTATTCATGGGTTGAAATCAAAGTTACAACAGTCGAGATATTATGAAAACAGTGTTAACGCACCATCGATGCACTGCTAACTTCTGGGAGCTATAACTTTTGATCCGATCGTTGGATTTTCAAGTTCCATACCTTTTTAGAAACTAGAAGTTAAGATCTTTACAGGGGTTTCAAGATCAAACTCATTCGAGGAGCTTCACAAGTGGCGGCCCTACAAGGTGTGCCACCTCGTAAAGCGTGTTGGGGCTATAAAAGGCCCCAGGAACCTCTAGACAAAAAAAAAAAAAAAAAAAAAAAAAAAAAAAAAAAAAAGAGAGACTTTCTTGGGTCCTACTATCTGCCTGGACATTTTCTACACATTTCCTCTCTCCTTTAAACACATTTCTACACACAAAAACACCCCAAAGCCTCTTGATTCTTCTCTTCACCAAAAATACAAGATATTGTTCTTATACCGAACCTTATTTCCCTTGGTTCTACACCTTGGATTTGAGGTTTAAGGGATATGGATGTAGCTTTTTAGCTACTATCCATGCCCCTTTTTTCTTCAAAGCTTCATCTAGATTTTATCTTGCTTGCTCTTGCTTTAATAACATGATTTATTGCTTTACCTTGCATATTCCTTGCTTTTAATATGCTTTTTAGTTTATTTCCATATGCTTCCATGTTTGTTCATGTGTTAGTTGCCTCTTCTACATGTTTTATGCTCTATGCCATGCTTTAGAAGCTTAGATCTCTTCTTTCCCATGTGTTGATGTTTGGGTCTACATGCTCACATGCTTGATATCATGTCTTCGGCTATGCCTTGCTTAGATGTACATGTTTGTATGCATTTTCTATGCTCCTATGCCTATGTCTATGCCTTCACATGCTTGTATGCTTGAATTTGTATTCTCCCATGTTTTTATGCTTACATCCATATGCTTAGATGTACACTCACATTCCTACATGCATATCTCCATGCTTATATGCATAGATCAGTGTATTTACATGCTTAGACCGATGCATTCTACATGCTTTATGCCATCTCTCATGTGCTTGCATGCTTTACGCCTTGTTTATATGCTTAAGCCTAGACCTTGTTTGTCATGCCATGTGCTATTGTAGCCCTTTTGTTCCTTTTATTGCATTTTCTTGTGTTTTGGCCTAATGGTTCGGACCTGATCTAGACCCTATGGTCTTTGTCATCGTCCATGTACAATGGCCCATATCAAAAGGGTTTGTATCATTCCTATTTGCATGTCTATACTTGCCTGCTTCTATGCTTTACGCTTGTGTTAGCCTTTCTAGTTCTAGGCTTTGCCATGTTTGGCGCCCTCCGCAGGCTTGACCTTGTGCGGTTACATCCGACGCCCATGAGGCCTTGTTTCTATGTAACCATTTGGGAGGCATCTCCAGATGCTGGGTTGCTCCGTGTGTACCCTTCCCTTTTCTGCTCCATGCGATGCTATGCTTACCGTGCTTATTTGTGCCATTTGTTGACTTTCTATAATCTTTACACGCTTGCTTACATGTTCATGCATGAGTCTTGCTTGCTAGTGTGTCGTCCATACTTCAACACAATGAAGTCATGGACATCCGATCCAAACCTACATTTGTCCCCCCTGCAAACACCATCTTTTGTTTGCCTTCTAGTTCGCTTGCTTATCTTGTTGCTTGTCATGTCTCCTACCACATGCTATGCTTGCTTCGCTTGTATGCTTGTTTGCTTTATACTCATTGCGCATTATCTACGAATCTCTTTCTTTCCATTGCTTGTTTGCTGGTTTCTTGTCTTTGCCTTTGCATGTACACATATGGAGCGAGGACGCAGGAAGCTAGGGCTTCGTCTCCTAGGCGCAAGCAAAAATGGCGCGGATGCAAGCATATAGATATAAGCCAAGAGGCTATGTTTAGTAGATTTAGGGGTCTAGCCTCTCCTATTTTGTTATGTACTCTTTTAAACCTCCTTCCTTCCTCCCTCATTCCTCTTTTAGATGGGTTGTATTAGGTATACCATGCTATGTACCATTCATCCTCATCTCCAGAGTATGGTGACCCCTGTTTACTTTCCTACACCTATATTTTGGGTCATGCTCTAGGGATGTAAGCATTTACTTTCCTGCTCTATGTGCTAGCATTGTGCATGATATATGTATATATATACCTGCTTGCCCTTCTCGGTGTGATTGTCACAGTCCATGTCATCTAAGGCAAAGCGATGCCTAATTTCCGCCGCTAAAGTAAGGTCACATGTCGCCGGATTTTCACAGTGGAAATTTGGTATTTGCTTGAATGCCTTAGGAAAGCATAGATTGGGACTACACACATTCAAAAGTCAAACCTCAAAGCCCCATGCATGCAAAGACTTGAAAGCCAATGTTAAAATCATGTTTTTCACTCCAATATCCAAAAATTAATGTTTTATCAAAATAAAGGATTGTCCTTGGACAAGCATTGTAGGGTGCCTAACACCTTCCCCACACGTAACCAAACTTCTAGACTCAAGAATCAAGACTTTTTGCCATCCACATTAGATTAGGAATAATGACCTTTTTCTTAGCCTAGGATCGATAATAAAATCAACTATAAACAGGTGACCATTCACATTTTAGAAAAAACTCAATGATTGGTGGCGACTTTACTTACCTTTGGTAATCACCTAAAATTTGGCCAAGATTCCCGCCATACCTCCAAAGGTAGACCAACCTTCCTCCACTAAGAGAGAAAACACCCAAAACTTTTTGCGAGACTCTTAGAGTCAAACCACACAATTATCGAGAAGGGCCTCCAACGGGCCCCGCGCGCACGAGAGTGTCGCCATGGTGGGTAGTTGAATGAAGGCCCAGTTGTTTTCTAACCGTTCAAGGCCTAGGCGTCGACACACCCGTACCATACTTTTTCAAAAATTGCTGTGTCCCCACACCACACCCGCACCCAAACTTGAATCCGCACCTATGCTTCATAAGTTTCAATGGATGATGTATACGAGGCCCATGGATGATACACTAGTGAAGGAAAAGCCAATTAGCAAAAGAAAGTGAGTAGGACTTACACGTGACCTAAATAAATAGGTCTTGAAGCCCGCAAAAGAGACAAAGATTCACATGTAAGAGGGAAATTAAGATTATATGTGTAAATGAAGTCTCGAATTGAATTGAAATAAGAATAATGAGTGTTTATTAAAATATAATTGAGCCTAAAATTATAAGTTTAAGATTTTGGATTAAGTGGTGTCCATAAATATTATATTAACCCTTCAGTTTGAGTCTTCCCAAGGTATTAATCCTTAACAAAATCTTTTTCGTCCTCTTATTACCATTATTTTGAAACCTTCAACATCTCTTCATCAATTATCATAACACAGATTCATGTATTAATCATAAAACATGCACACACAACTCACCCAATAGCCTCTTACAAAACTTTCAGCCATCCACCATTGTTCCTTCACTTTGAAAATTCACCAACTGCCACCAAACAGATCCACAAGCCAAACCTCAACCTCACCATACCCACAAATCAAATCTCCAAATTTCGTACTGCCATGACACACGGTTACTACCATAGTTGTCAAATCGTGAATAGTATCGTGAATTGATTTTTGATTTTTTTGTATCATGTATCGTATCAAATCGTGTATCGTAAGATACATAAACACCTAATAAAATTATAAAATAATTATAGATATACATATATAAAAGGCATATTCATTATAAATTCAAAATATATTGAATTAATGACCAATTTAATCATTACTTATGTAATAAAATTTAACAAAGCTAACTAAATAAATCAAATTAACTTATGTTTATAACACGTACATTCAAATTGATTAAACTCAGAAGTAATACATGATATAAGAACCAAAATAATAATATCTTTTCATCATTTTAGCTAATCAACTCTATCTAAGTCAATGTTATCATCATGTTTAGCATGTTGCAAAACTATTTTTTCAACATTTTCTTTATTATTATCAACATTTACTCTCTTTTTTTGGTTTTTTTATTCTAATAATTTTGTCTTTATATTTTTTTCTTGGCATTCTAGCTTTTTAGACTCAAAATAATAATAAAAAAATAAAAAATAATTACATTTTCATTTAATACATTATTAATAGCATAGAAAATAAATTTGCACATATGAAAGTGAGTGTTATGAATATAGTCTAAATTTTGTAGGAGAAAGAGAAGTGAGGAAAAAAACTCATGGACTTGCTATTTCATTAGACTCAATTAAGTTTCCCAATAATTTTGTGTTAACAAAGTCTAACAATTTGTTTAAATAAAATAAAATCACAAATTTTAACAAAAAAACCCATTTTAAACCCACATGTCTATGTATCGTACGATACATACGATTTACCGATACGATACGATTCATACGATACACACTTATATATCGGACGATTCATGAGCACTTACGATACGCCCTTACGATACGAAACATTTTGTACACGATATGATACGTACCGTACGATACGTATCGTGTATCATACGATACTGACAACTATGGTTACTACTGCTCAACATAACCGACCTCATAAAGAACCCAAAAACTAGAGACTGCCCCTAGAGGCGGCGCCACCTTATGGTCAGGGTGGTCCTAGGACCACCCTGACCTGAAAAAAAGAAAAAGAAAAAACATATATATATATATATATAATAATTTAAAATTTTATATTTATCTACCTTTAAAAAAAAATTTGGGAACACTCTGAATTTTTTTTATGCTAATAAAATTAAATTTTGGTCCATAATTTGAGCAATTTAACAATATATTAGGGTCTTTCAAGCAAAAAGAACCACATGCTTTTATCTTCTTTTAAGTCTATGCTACGGCTTTATTTTTTGTTTTTACTTTACCTGACATACTGTCATTGTATGACTATTTTTCCTCAAAAGCATTATAATATACTAGCCTCTGAGCACGTGTTCATGCGCATGCTCAAAGGTTCTTCTATTTTTTTAAAAAAAAGTTAATAATTTGCATAAATTATAATTTAGGATTACTACATTTTCTAATCACAAAAAAAAACCTAGGGGTGTGATGAAAAATTATTTCACCTACAAACGCATAATACTCATCACACTCTAGGCATTTTTGTGAGTGGAAAATATAGTAATCCCAAATTATAATTGATGCAAATTATTAACTTTCAAGTTTTTAAATGTGAGTATAGACGTGTAGATGTAATGAATTTTTTTTTTTTTTTTTTTGGAAATACCAGTAGTTGTGTTTGTGAACAGTTAAGTCTTTAAGTTTTATAAAGTTAATAAATGCCTATAAAACCAAAGTAATGGTAAGTATTCATTGTAAGCCAAATTAATAGCAATAAGATTTTGCTGTCTACAAACTGAAGGTTGTACACAGAAAAATCACCAAAAACAAAATACCACAGAGGGACTCAAATTCTCTGGAGCATGAAATTTTCGATTTTGGAATATGTAATACATGACACAAATAACAAAAAACAAAATGTATGTACTTGAAATCAAAGCCAGCAACAAAATGAAAGTTCAAACAAAAAACACAAACACACACTCACAAAATCTCTAAAGGCTTTCTATTACACACTCAAATTCTACTCTCATAATTGTACAATGATGTAATCCTGAAGCAGCCTCCATTAAAGGCTTACTATGAACAACAACCAAGACATGTTGTAGATTTTTAACTTCCTTCACTTTTTATAGTAGTGTTAGAGATGTGGTTTTTTTTTTTTTTTTTTTTTTTTTTTTAAATAAGAATCTCAATTTCAAAATATATACATGTATTACATACTTTTAACTTCCTTCAGTTATTTTAGTCGTAATTATATGAAACTCTTGTAAAAAAATAACATGGTTTTTTATTTATTTTTTTATATATGTAGGGCTGAACGTGGGTTGGGTTAGGATGTGGTATCTGAAATTTTTTGTATTTTTTTTAACTTCAGTTTTTTTTCGTAGAGTAGTTATCCAAAACTCTTGTCAAAGATAACATTTTTTTTTTAAAAAAGAATCTAAACGTGGGTTGGGTTTGGATGTGGTATTTGAAAATTTTTGGATTTTTTTTTTAACTTTCAGTGTTTTTAGTGGAGTAGTTATCCGAAACTTTTGTTATAGAATTGATTTTTTTTTTTTTTTTAATATTTGAACGTGGGGTTTTTTAGGGAAAATTTGACCGTGGTTTTTATTTTTTATACGAAACTTTTATTTTTTATTTTTTTTTTATTATTTTTTTTTTATGGGAGTTATCCGAAACTTTTGTTATAGAATTGAAAGTGGTGTTTTTTTTTTTTTAATTTTTTTTTTTTAAATTGAACGTGGGGGTTTTGTTAGGGAAAATTTGGTGGTTTTTATTTTTTATCCGAAACTTTTTACTTTTATTTTTATGGGAGTTATCCAAAACTTTTGTTAAAGAATTAAAAGTGGTTTAAAAAAAAAAAAACAACAACAAAAAATTGAAAGTGGTTTTTTTTTTTTTTTTTAAACATTTCTAACCCTATCATTTAAGTTTTACAAACTAATAAATTTGAGACTATTTTGGACATCAAAATTGAGAAATCAAAATAGGGAAAACCTCTTAAATAATAGTATAGATATTATACAACTAATTGGTCAAAATCAAGTAAATTTTGTTTTTCTCATTGTACAACTACTTTTCTTTTTTCTTTTTCCAATAATTTTGATTAGAAAAAAAATAGTGGTTTTAGTTAATTAAGTGAATAAACTTAAAAAGTTACTTAATTCTTATATAACATCAATTAATTCATTATATATATATATATATATATATATATATATATTGCGTGGACGAGGATCCCTAATCTCATTTAAGTGGATTGTTAAGGTGATTCCCAAGGATGCACCTTAGACCTCAGGGATGAGCACTGGATAACCACGAGACAAGCACTCATTGACCTGGGGGACGAGCAGTAACCATAGGAGGCACATGAAGTTAAAATACCACAGAGGAAAGAAAGTAGGCTTGGCATGGGTTACGAGGAGGGTGAAAGGAGAAGGGAGTGGAAGCTATCCCCCCGCATTAAATGCAAGACAACTACTCATTTGGCCGCATTAATGAGGAAATGACCATGAACAGTGGTGGCACAGCTCAGATTGCAATGTAGAAACTTACTAGTACGTTCTGGATGGGACTAAAGTCCTAAAAATGCAATCTCAACCCTCCAAGTGTAGGATGAAGATAATCTTTGTGTAAATATAAAAGAAAAATAAAGATCCTTATTGGAGAGATCGAGAAAAAGGGAGAAGAGAAAGATTTGTGAAAGAGAGAAAGCAAAACCATATATATGAAAGATCTTCCTCGGGTTGGACCGAGGATCCCTTTTTCTTCATAATTGAGTGTTCCTAGTCTTTTACTTGGATTTTCTTCTCATTGTGATTAAATTTAGCCCATTAAGTAGTCAATATCCTACCCATTCTCTAACAAATTCATTGTGGTGGGCTCACTGGGCCACTCCCTGGTCATTCCAGGGTCGTAGGTTAGTTTGTGTCCTTACAATTAGCGCCATTTGTGGGAATATTGAGCATACTTGAGTTAATTTAATTATGGTGAATTTGGATGAGTCGGTGGGGTTGCAACATCAAGATCATTTTCTGAATCTTGAGCATAGGAGAGATCGTGAGGTTAGTGTTCATACAACCCATACCAGTAGGAGTCACTCTAGGAGTGGGAGTCATATGTCTCATGGGGAGGAAACCAAGAACATGCAGAAAGAAATAGATTATTTACGTAGGAAGTTGCTTCGAAAACAAAGAAGGTCAACATCAAGCACAGAAGCTTTGTCACGATGATGAAAGTTACAGACCTCAGTCAAGGCCTCCCCTTAGTGAGTCTTACTCCTATAGGAAAGAGCACCATCATAAGCAGAGAAGCTAAAGCCCAACCTACAAAGGCTTGGGGATTGACGCTATGAGCAGGGCTTTGCACCAAATCTTGAAGTCTCCGTTTACTAGGAGGATTGATAGGGAAAACCTTCCTCGATGGTTCACACAATCCACATTTACCATATATAATTGTAGAACAGACCCGGTGGAACAAGTCAATCATTTTAACCAAAGAATGGTCGTACATTCGAGGAATGAGGCCTTGCTATGCAGGGTATTCCTATCTAACTTGAGGCCAGTTACAATGAGGTGGTTTGACGGTTTAGGGGAAGGGTCAATCAACTCCTTTCAAGAGCTTACTAGGGCCTTTAAGGCTAGATTTGTCACTTGTAGTAGGGTTCCTCACCCTCTAGACTCTTTACTATCTATGAGTATGAGAGAGGGTGAAACTCTAAGAACTTACTCGAATAGATATTAGGAGATGCTTAACGAGATAGATGGAGATTTTGAAAATGTGGCCATAAGGACATTTATGGTCGGCTTGCCCAATAAGCACGACTTGAGGAAGTCTTTGACTAGGAAGCCCGCCTAAGCATGCAGTAATTAATGGACCGAATTGATGAATATAAGCGAGTGGAGGAAGATCAGCAGCAAGGAAAGGGGAAAGCAAAGGTAGTTCCCTAGGACCGAAGAGATTTTAGGTCGGAAAGATACAACAATAATAGACCTAGAAGGGATTTTGCTGGGAATGTTGGTCATACTACTGACCAGGTGGTAAGCATTGTGTTCAGGGAGCTAGTACATAAAATTCTAGAGAAAATAAAGAATGAGTCATACTTCAAGTGGCCAAATAAGATAGGAGGAGATTCCATGAAGTGAAACCAAAATCATTATTACCAATACCATTAAGACCGAGGACATACTACAGAAGATCGTAGGACTCTGGGTGACTACCTTGGGTAGTTATTCAAAGTTGGAAAACTGAATCAATTCTTGTTCCATTCCACTGGGCAGGGAAATCAAGACGGGTTAGCCTACCAAAAGGATGCTTCCTAAAGACCACCCCTAGGAATAATTAGTGTTACCCTGGCAATCCCAGGTCAGACAGGTTCATGTCCATCAAGGGTTATGTCTATAGTAAGGCCACATTCTGATGATTTGATCCCTAACTTGAAGTGTGGAAAGATGGAGATTTGATCATCTTTAAGCTTCTCGAATAAGGATAAAGTAGGAACCTTTCAGCCTTATGATAAAGCATTGGTGGTTACCCTCCAAATAGGGGGAAATGATGTGAGGAGGGTCCTGGTGGATCAGGGCAGTGAAGCTGAAATCATGTATCCTGATTTGTATAAGGGGCTTAAGCTGAAGCCCGAGGATTTGCCCAGCTATGACTCCCCTCTGTTGGGGTTTGATGGGAAAACAGTTGTACCAAAGGGCCATGTTAGGTTCTAAAGGTTTAGGAATTTATGTATTTAGAACTCTAATTTGTAATATTGGCAAACCATGATCAAAACAATATGTTAAGTCTTGTTAAAGTGTGCTTAAAGTTGTTTAATTATTGTAAAGTTGGAATCGAGAGACTGTAGATGCATTGGGGCATTTCGGTCTGGCTCGATCGATTGAAGAATAGATCGATTGATCGAAAGTCGACCAGATTGCGTTTTCTGCAATTTTTCCAACTCAGGCCTAACTCATTAAACGTTTAGGGTTTTATGTTTTTGCCCTAGGTATATAAGGCAAAACCCTAGCCACGTTTTTAGAGTTGTCCAATTGTATTGTTGCTCATACATTGCTGTTTTGTGTAAATCTCTTGTGAGATCTAGAGGAGCTTTCCTTTACACAAAACTTAGGGTTTTCAAGATTGAGATTACTTCAACATCTTGATGATCAACTTGGTTGCTACCATTGAAGCTTAAAGAATATCAAGCGTGGGTGCTTGTAGCTGATTGAAGAATTCAAGAAAGAAGGAGTCCGTGGATTCGAAGTTTGCACGGGGTCGTGTCAGTAAGTTCTACTGGTAGGTAGCATTAGGAAGTCGAGCAGGGAGCTTGTAAGTCCTTTTGTATGAACTTCAATTCTTTCATAGTGAATTCAATTTTGCCTTGAGGATCGGTGGGTAAAATCCTCCTCAGGTTTTTTACCGGTTTGGTTTTCCTGGGTGATCATATCTTGTGTTATTTATTATTCTGCTGCTATATATTCTTGATATGATTTTTTAATTGTTTTAACCTAGAATTGCTTAATTTGACTAAGTAACAACTTGGCTAATTAACTAGGCTACTCAATCTGGTTGTGTGTTAAGGGGTCTAATTTTTTCCATCAAGTGGTATCAGAGCGGGTAGCTCTTTAGTTTGAGATTTTTTGATCTCTGAGCTGATCCTTGACCCCTGTTGTCATGGAGCATGGACACTCTCTTGTTGTTCCTCCTCACTTTGATGGGAATAACTATGCTTATTGGAAAGTAAGGATGAAAGCATTCCTGAAATCCATTGATGAGAGAGTTTGGAATTCCGTTGAGTACGGATGGCAGAAGCCCACTACTCCTGTGAATGAGTAGCAAACTTCTGAAAAAGAAGCAGCAGGCTTCAATAGCAAAGCTATGAATGCCATCTTCAATGCTGTTTCTATGGAGGAATTTAAGAGGATCTCTAATGTTGAGGTTGCTCATACTGCTTGAAAAATCCTCCAAACTGTGCATGAAGGCACAAAGGCAGTTAAGATAAACAAACTGCAACAATTAACTTCTAGGTTTGAGAGCATTAGGATGTCTGATGATGAATCCTTTGATGAATTTTATGCCAAACTGAATGATATTGTTAATTCTGCTTTTAATTTGGGTGAAATCTATGATCAACCTAAAATTGTTAGGAAGATACTTAGATCGTTAACTGAAGACTTTAGACCCAAAGTGACTGTCATTACTGAGAGCAAGGATGTGGACTCCATCCCTGTTGATGAGCTTGTAGGATCTCTTCAGTCCTATGAGTCTGACTTACCCAAAACAAACAAATCCAAATCAATGGCTCTTAAGTCTGTTGATGATGTTGAGGCTGGTGGATTTAATGATGAGCTTTCTGCTACAGAGATAGCTTACCTTGCCAAGAATTTTAGAAACTTTATGAGAAATACAAATAGAAGGGCAAGAGGTACAAACACTGCTGAACCTAGAAACTTTAGGAAGAATGATCCCACTAAGGTTAATAACTTTGAAAAACCTAGAGAAAAAGTAGGTCAATCTTCAAACAATTCTTTGAGTGCTCAGTGTTTTGGTTGTCAAGGATATGGTTATGTTAAATCTGAATGTCTTACATTCTTGAGAAATAAGGGTAAAGCTATGGCTGTAACCCTTAGTGATAATGGGGTTTCTGATGATGAGTCTGAATGTGACGAGGATGGAAACTGCATTACTTTCACTGCTACTGCAGTAGTCAATGAAAGCATATCTGTTGAGGAGAACCCTTCTGATGGGGAACTCTCTGAGGATGCAGATCTTCAAGAGGCCTATAATAAACTTTGCAAAGTTGCTGCAAATGATGCTATGAATGTTGAACTTGGTCTGAAGAAAATTGATTCTCTTGAGCTTGAAAAGAAAATTTTGCTTGTTAAATTATTTGATGCTAATGATCTTTTGAACCATGTGAAATCTGAGAACATGCTTTTACTTGATATAGTTAAAACTTTAGAACATGATTTATCTGTTACTAGAACTGCTAGTTCTAAACTTGATCACATGCTGAATGTTTAAAAGTATCCTTCTGATAAATCTGGGATAGGATATGTTGAAAGCATCTCTGTGTCTACTCCACATTCCACGAACTTTGTTCCTTCATCTTCTTCTGAACCTTTTGTGAGTGAGGTTGTGAGTGAAACTGTCAAACCACCTATGAGTGAGGTAGTCAAACCTGTAGAAGTTTCACCTCCTAAGAAGATTAGGGTTGATCTGAGAGAAACTAAACCTACCCTTTCTAAGGACAAGATGCATGGTAAACCTGTTTGGGTTTGTCATTACTGTGGAAAGTCTGAACACATTCGTCCTAACTGTTATAAGCTTCAAGCTGCTAAGAGAGCAACTAAACCAAAGGTGCCTGTGCTTCAAGCACAAGATCCTATAGCACTTATTGGTGAATTGGTAAAGGCTTTGAACCTTTATTCCAATTCTAGAGTTGGAAATCATGCGAATATGAATAAGAACTCCAATGCTTATGGTGCATCTAAAAGGTTTTGGATGCAAAAGACTCGACCTAATTGAGTCTTTCTGACATGGTCCTTATGCTTCATTGCTCATTCCTCTGTGACCATTGTTCTTTGGTTTTTTGTGTTTCTTTTGTTTTGTTTCTAGGATTTGCATTGCATTACATTCATGCATTTCATTCTATGATTTATTTGTTTTCTCTTTTAAAATTATAAAAAAAAAAAAAAAAGAAAAAAAAAAAAAAGAAAGAAAGCAAAAATGTGTTTGACATTGTTTTCTTGGTTTTTAAAAACAAGGTTGGTCAATTTTTTTTACACATATCATGTCCTATGTACCTTGTTTAGCCTTGATGAGCTTATTTATTGCACTTGACTAGTTAGAGCTTTGTAGTGCATGTTGTGTGGGAAAGATGTTTATGGTGTTTATCACTTTGTCTTGATCTTGAAGTCACATGTTATTTGACTGTCGGACTTGATCCTTTTGAGAAAGGCATAAATAACCATCTCACCACTGTTCACTAGCCAATCATGAACACCGTAGTGCATATCATAAGATTCTGTGCTCGAGAAAGTGTAGCACATGCACAAAAAGAACATAAGGTGATGCCTCGGCTTAATTGCTTAATGATAAAATTGGTGTGTACTATTAGGCTTGATGCCATCTCACATAAATAAAATTGGTGTTTACTATTAGGCTTGTTGCCATCTCACATAAAAAAAAAAAAAAAAAATGAGGCAAAAATACAAGAAACTTACATGATTGCAAGCTTTTGTTCTAGGAGATGTGAGAGTTATAGGATGTAACTCTTTAGGTGATAGTCTCTTTTAAATTCTATGTGATGGATTGTGTAGACTTTGTGATTGATTGCTATTCACATATCACCTCACATGTTTCTCAAAGTTTTGCTAGTTGCACACACTACACAAGTTACTCTTTGTTAAACTTTGTACATGTTATTGTGTGTGTTTTTGGTCTGACCAACCAAGTTTGAAAATACTTTAAGAATTATGCAAAACATTTTTTTTGCTTAAGAATTTAAAAAGAGAATGGATGAAATTTTCTTTGGAGAAACTAGAATTAAAATTGGGTTTTTGAAAAATCATTCCATCTCATACTCATGCATTTTGTTTTCATTATTTAATGCTTTAAGGAGTTGTTTTTCAAAATGAGGTTTGTGTTTTTCAAAACTGTGATTTTTCTCAAAAATTTTTGTGAGCCTCTACCCAATTCGATCGATCCATTCTGATTTTCGATCGACCGAAAAAGTGCTTTAATTTGTTTAAAAATGACTGTCTCATTCAATCGATCGAATGTATTTTTCGATCAATCGAAAGTCGCGAATCAGGTTTTTTAAAACACTGTTCTTAACTTTGTCAAATACTTTTTCAAAAGCTTTTCAAAGTCTTTTCTCTCCCTCCGACTTGGCAAGCTCAACTGTTCAAATTTTTGTCGTTTTCCTCCGGATTTTTTGTAAGAATTCTCTTTCCTCAAGCCGGTATGTCTATCTTACCCTTCCTTTTTGAGTTTATTTACTAGTTTCATGCATTTTTTCATGCATTTTTACTCAAAATTTTGGACCCTTTTCTTTTTGGGATTGTTATTGATTTAAGCTCAATTTTGTGTAATTGATCAATGGGTTTTTGTGGGGACATACAATAAACATGTTCTTAATAGTTTAATTTGATCAATTTTGGGTTTTGTGTTAAATTGAAAATTCTAGGGTTTATAATTGATCCGAATTGGGGATTTTTGTTCAATTGGGTTTAATTGATGAAATTGGCTTGTTGTTTTGATGAAATTGGTTATTCTAATCTGTTTTCAACAATGTGTGATGATCAATTCATCAATTTATTTCAAAATTATCAGGTGGTTTTTCAAATTTTTTGGGTTTTTGTTAGAAACTCTATGTTCGAGCCAATTTGGTGAAATTGAACCTAATTCGAACTGTGTTTACTGCATTAGTTCATGCATCACAACATTGTTATTGTTCATGCATCATATAGATTTTGTTATATGTTTTTCTTGTGCTAACTTGCAGTCTGCCTTTGGTTTTGTTTTTTTTTTTTTTATTATGGTCTTTTGGTTTTCTCTTTGTGTCTCTGTCCTTTTCTCAGCATCATGCCTAGAAATACTAGAGCCCATAGGACTATTCCCTCCTCTTCTCCATCCCCTCCTTCTTTTAACCGTGAGAAGTTTCCGAGTGAGAAAAACCAAGAGATTTTTGAGAAGCTAAACCTTAAGAGAAAGATTTGGGCTGAGCGTTCTGTTCTCTTAGATGAACTTGATCCTGCCATTAGGGCAAACTTTGAGCGTCGGGGCTGGTTACCTTTGATGGATATTTCTGATCCTCCTCCACCTTCTGCCTTGATTAGAGAGTTCTTTTCGAACATCTCTATCTGCATCTATGATTCCAACACTTTGGTAAAGAGTTGGATACGAGGCGTAGAGTACACCATTACTCCCCGGGTAGTGGCTGATGCTCTAGGGGTACCTTTGGTCCAGAATCCTGTCTATCCTTATGATGAGTCTCCCAAGTTGAGTGATGTCTTGTCTTACATCACTGGGACTTTTGTCCAGTGGGGTTCTGATCCTAGGATCACTTCTGCTGAGCTCTCCGGGTTGCACTATTTGTTCTTTAGGATTGCCTGTCATTCTATCTGGCCCATTTCTCATGTTCACACCATTCCTTTTGAGAGGTGTGTATTTTTATACGCCCTGGTTACTGATGCTCCTATTAGTTTTCCTCATCTTTTTCTTCGTTCTTTGAACGATGTTTATAGGAGTTCATATACTACTCATGCTCTTGTGCATCCTATTTTTATTCATAGGATTTTGCTTTATCTTGATCTTAGTGGCTTCCCTTCCTCTGAACCCGTTCATGTGATAGCTCCCATAGGTGCGTCTTTTCTTAGACAGGGGGTTGCTTATCTTCGAGCTGGTTGTAAACACCCTAGGTCTGAACCTTCTGGTAGCGCTCCTCCTCTTTCTTCTTCTACAAGTCTTGCTGGTGAGGATGTTCTTGATCCAGTTGGTGATGATGTTGCTACTACTGATGTTCCTCCACCTCCTTCGATCGACTTTGATGTTCATTGTACCCTGGAGACTATTATAACCGTTCTGACGGCTCATGGTCAGATTTTGGTGAACTTGCTAGATGAGATTCATGCGCTGCAAGCCGACTTTGTGCGTCTTCATTCACCCTCACCACCTCCTTTTGATGGCGACTTGTGATTGCCCTTTAGCATTCCGTCACAAAAAGGGGAAGTGGAGTTTTTGACTTGTAGAGGAGTTTTTGTAGTTAGGGGGAGATTTTTTGTTTTTGAGGAGCTTGTGGAGTTTTTAGATTGTATTCAGGTGCTTCACTTTGTATATCATTTTTGGGGATATTCATGTTAGGGGGAGTAACATTGATTAATATACATGTTATATTCATTGATTCTTGTTGTTGTGTGATTCACTGCTTATTGATTTATATTTATGAGTTGTTCATTCATATATGTCTTTATTTTGTGTTGTGTGAATCTTACAAGAATGTTATACCTGTTGTTTTTCTCTTTTCTGTCACACATGCGTTTATGCGTTTGTTGAGTATTTCAGGAATATACAGGTTGATTCAACAAAGCTGCTGTCTACACTTGCAACCGATGGATAGTAGTTAGGGTTGAATTTGAGCCTATGAGCATTATTTTTGTAAAGTGTTTTTTACTTGTAAACTTTGAGCTTTTAATTATGGTTTTGTCACGGATTGCCAAAGGGGGAGTTTGTTAGGTTCTAAAGGTTTAGAAATTTATGTATTTAGAACTCTAATTTGTAATATTGGCAAACCATGATCAAAACAATATGTTAAGTCTTGTTAAAGTGTGCTCAAAGTTGTTTAATTATTGTAAAGTTGGAATCAAGAGACTGTATATGCATTGGGGCATTTCGGTCTAGCTTGATAGATCAAAGAATAGATTCGATCGATCGAAAGTCGACCAGATTGCGTTTTCTGCAGTTTTCCCAACTCAGCCCTAACTTATTAAACATTTAGGGTTTTATGTTTTTGTCCTAGGTATATAAGGCAAAACCCTAGCCACGTTTTTAGAGTTGTTCCAGTTGTATTGTTGCTCATACATTGTTATTTTGTGTAAATCTCTTGTGAGATATAGAGGAGCTTTCCTTTACACAAAACTTAGGGTTTTCAAGATTGAGATTACTTCAACATCTTGATGATCAACTTGGTTGCTACCATTGAAGCTTAAAGAATATCAAGCGTGGGTGCTTGTAGCTGATTGAAGAATTCAAGAAAGAAGGAGTTCGTGGATTCGGAGCTTGCACAGGGTCGTGTCAGTAAGTTCTACTGGTAGGTAGCATTAGGAAGTCGAGCGGGGAGCTTGTAAGTCCTTTTGTATGAACTTCAATTCTTTCATAGTGAATTCAGTTTTGCCTTGAGGATCGGTGGGTAAAATCCTCCCCAGGTTTTTTACCGGTTTGGTTTTCCTAGGTGATCATATCTTGTGTTATTTATTATTCCGCTGCTATATATTCTTGATATGATTGTTTGATTGTTTTAACCTAGAATTGCTTAATTTGACTAAGTAACAACTTGGCTAATTAACTAGGCTACTCAATCTGGTTGTGTGTTAAGGGGTCTAAAATTTCCATCAAGCCAGATTAGACTGCCTGTTCAAGCAGGATTCGAGGTGGTGGAAGTAGATTTTATTGTGGTGGATGCATATTCCCCCTACACCGCTATTATGGCGAGGTCTTGGCTTCATACCATGGGGGCTGTTTCTTCAACTCTGCATTGGAATGTGAAGTATCCTTTTGGGGATCAAACTGAGGAGCTAGTAAGAGGTCAAGACATGGCTAGGCAGTGCCTAGTGGCAGCAATTAGACATCAATCTCAAGGTAAATCCTCGGTCATTATAGAAAAGGCCTTATAACAATCAAAGCAGGTGGAAATGTCCTCAAAGGCTGCAACTGAGGGGGTGAAATGTGAAGAGTTGGAGCAGGTTATCATAGACAACAATGATGATAGGTACTTTCAAGTGGGGGTTCAGCTGCCTCTGCAAGAGAAGGAAGAGCTGGTTTCTTTCCTTAGGAAGAATATTGATGTATTTGCTTGGACCGCTTATGAGGCTCCCAAGGTGGATCCATACCTCATTTGTCACCATCTGAACGTTAACCCAACGATTACCCCCAGGAAACAACCACCTCGGTGTTCCTTTAAAGAGCACTTTAAGGGTGTCAAGAAAGATGTGGTTAAACTTAAATGAGTGGGAGCTATAAAAGAGGTGTTTTACCTTGACTGGTTGGCCAACACGGTTATGGTAAAGAAGAAGAATGGGAAGTGGCAAGTGTTTGTGGATTTCACATATTTGAACAAAGCTTGCCCCAAAGATTCCTTCCCGATAACTTAGATAGACCAATTGATGGATGCAACAGTTGGTCACCCTCAAATGAGCTTTTTGGATGCCTTTTAAGGGTACCGTCAAATACCATTAGCTCTGGATGATCAAGAGAAGAATGCTTTTGTTACGCTCACTGGGACTTACCATTACAAAGTGATGCCCTTTAGACTAAAGAATGCAAGATCAACTTATCAGAGGATGATGACTAGAATGTTTGAACCTTAACTTGGCAAGAATATTGAAGTCCATATATGACATGGTGGTGAAAAGTAAGGCAAAATCCAAGCATGTGAGTGACCTCAGAAGTATTTTTGAGGTGTTAAGAAGACACAAACTACGCATTAATGCTTCTAATTGATCTTTCGACGTTAGTTCGGGCAAATTTTTGGGTTACATGGTCACCCATCGTGGAATTGAAGTCAACCCTGATCAAATTAAGGCCATCAATAATTTACAACCTCCTTGGAATCCGAAAGAGGTCTAAAAGCTAACAGGAATGGCAGCGGCCTTAAACCTATTTATTTCTCAGTTCACAGATAGATGTAGACCCTTCTTCCAATTGTTGCACAAATGGAAAAGATTTGAGTGGACTGAAGAACAGGAGTTGAAGGATTACCTTTCTTAGCCACCCATTATGTCCACACCCAAAAAGGAAGAAGTTCTTTTTGCCTATATTGTTGTGGCATCCCATGCAGTTAGTCTAATATTGGTAAGGGTAGATGATGGAGTACAGTGTCCAGTCTATTATGTGAGCAAGTTACTACATGAAGCCGAGGTTCGTCATTTGCCTTTAGAGAAGGCTATTTTGGCTGTGGTACATGCTACACAGAAACTCCTTCATTATTTTCAAGCTCATATAGTTATGGTTTTAACCCAACTTTCCCTGCAATCACTACTTCAAAAGGCCGATTATACAGGGAGAATTGCCAAGTGGGGAACAATTTTAAGGGCCTTTGACATCAAGTATATGCCTCGGACCTCTATCAAAGGGCAAGTTCTTACAGATTTGGTGGTAGAATTTACTAAGTTTCTAGTAGAAAAGGAGGACGAGGAGCAAAACTTAAGAGGAAAATAGGTTGGGGCAATTTCTCTACAAGGGCCTTTGTCTTGGAAATTGTATGTTGATGGTGCAGCTAATAAAAAAGGATCTAAAGTGGGATTAGTTGTGGTGTCCCTAGAAAAATTCATTATCGAGAAATCTTTAAGGTTAGGTTTTTTGACCACAAACAATGAAGTAGAATATGAAGCTTTATTATTAGGGATGACCGTGGTTTAGAAAATGGGAGCAAAGTTAGTAGAAGTGTTCTCGGACTCAAGGCTGGTGGTAGGCCATGTAAAGGGAGAGTTGGAGGCTAGGGATTTGAGAATGCAAGGGTATTTGAACCAAGCTTGGAGCATGCAGCCAGGTTTCGAGTTTTTCACTCTACAACAAATCCCGAGGAGTAGAAATATACATTTTGATTCTCTGGCTACTTTGGCAACTTCTTCCAGACAAGACTTACCTCAAGTTATACTTGTTGAGAATCTGTATAAGCCCACAGAGGAGGGGAAGGACATGGTCCAAGTTCATCAAATCATGGTCAGGCCTAGTTAGATGCATCCTTTGGTCTTGTTTCTCAAAAAAGGCACCCTACCTGATGAAAAGGGAGAGGCAAATAAAGTTCGGAGGAATGCTCCTCATTTCTGGTTGTTCGAAGAGCAGAGGTTGTACAAACATTTCTTCTCTGGACAATATTTGCTCTATGTCCATCTAGAGGCAATGGAGCCACTTTTGGAAGAGTTGCATAAAGGAATTTATGGAAGTTATATAGGAGGTTGGTCGCTATCCTATAGAGCCCTTACTCAGGGGTATTGGTGGCCAAACATGCAGAGAGAAGCACAAGAGTATGTCAAAAAGTGTGATTAGTGCCAAAGGTATGCTTCGAACATCCATCAACTAGAAGGGGTACTTAATCCCTTATCAAGTCCATGGCCATTTACTCAGTGGGGCTTGGACATTGTGGGGCCATTTCCTAGGGCTGTGGGAAACCGTAGATGGCTCATGGTTGGAACTGATTACTTCATGAAATGGGTGGTGGCCGAGCCATTATCCAACATCAAGGATATGGATGTAAAAAAATTCATTTGGAAGAACATTGTTACTCGATTTGGGGTCCCCCATACCCTTATCTCTAACAATGGACTCCAATTTGAGAGTAAAGCATTCAGAAGATATTGTTACGAAATGGGCATTAGAAATAGATATTCAACTCCAACCTATCTGTAAGGAAATGGACAAGCTGAAGCAGTTAAAAAGGTAATAGTAAATGAGCTTAAGAAGAGGTTAGATAAAGCAAAGGGCAGATGGGTGGAAGAACTACCACATGTCCTTTAGACGTACCGGACTACTCCTCATCGATTAATGAGAGAAACACCCTTCTCAATGACCTATGGTTCTGAAGCTATACTCCCTTTAGAGTTTGGGTTTCCCACACTGAGGACGAGCTTATTTAGCCCAGATAGTAATGACCAGTTGTTGGAAAGAAGCCTAGATCTGGTTGATGAAAGAAGGGAGACGGCCATGATTCAAATGGTGTATTATCAGTAGAAGCTTAAACAAGGATATGATACCAAGGTGAGGGCAAGGCCATTAGCCCCAGGAGATTTGGTGTTGAGGAAAGTGGTGGGTACTGCCAAGAGCCCATCATGGGGAAAGGTAGGACCCAATTGGAAAGGGTCATACTGCATCACTTCAATTGCTAGAATAGGTGCCTATTTTTTGAAGGATCTAGATGAAAATATAGTACCATGCCCGTGGAATGTAAATAACTTGCAAATGTATTACTATTAATGAAAAGCAGTTAAGCCCTTTTTTATTTCAATTGTTATGTGTTGTACTCCATTATCCGTTCAAGTGCTAAATAGAATCTTGGTTATGTCTGGTTTCTCAGACCACATACCTTGGGTAAATTAATGCTCTCCATTAAACAAAATCTTGGTCATGTCTAGTTTCTCGGACCACATACCTTAGGTAAATTAATGCTCTCCATTATTCGTTTAAGGGTTAAACAGAGCCTTGGTTAGATTCAACTCCTTAGGATATTTGCCTTGGGTAAATTAACATTAAGTTTATTTTTCAAGGTTAAACAAAACCTCGATTGGACTTAACTCCTTGAGTTATCTGCCTTGGGTAGGTTAACTATAAGATCATTATTATGATTAAGTAACATCTCAGTTGGATCCAGCTCTATGGAATGCCTATTTCGGGTAAGTTAACATTTAGATGGTTTTGAGTATTAAACAAAGCATTTACTAAATTAAACTTTCATTATGTTTAAACAAAGCCTTCAATCATTTGCCTTAGGCACGTTAATACTTGCGTTATGTTTGTAATATTTGATATAACCTTGATTATGTTCTGTTTCTTAGGTGACTTACCTTGGGAAATTAACACATAACATAAGCACTTCTTTACACGAGAATATGATAAGTAGAACTTGGAATCATAAAAGGAAAAATATATAATATCAAGTATAAAGACAAAATGACGAAAGATAATAAGAGTTTCCTCTTAATTTAAACCACAAAATATACATAACGCAAAAAAGGAAATTACAAAGTGCCTTCTGTTTCTATATAATAATAATAAAATAAAATAAAAACAAAAAAACAACGAAGGAAAAGGACGAAGGTCCACTGCCATGGTCTTCAGGGTTTAGAAGTCTTTTGTGCCTTAATCTCTATTGTGGTTTGCACTTTGTGAGTTAGAGTGGGGGCAGAAGAGGCCAGTGTGGTTGGTGGAGCATTTGTAGAAGGGTCACCAGTTGGGGGAATTGCCTTGGCTACCCCTTCAGTGCCTTGGACATCAGTTGTGCCAACTTTGGAGACAACCAGCTCGGTTTGTTTGGTCTTGGTAGGAACAAGAGTGCTTGATTGTTGCTCACCTAGTTTAGCCTGAGATGACACAATGGCTTAGAGTTGTTGCTCGCTGGGTTTGGTCTTAGCTGGAGCAATAGTTTTGGGCTGCTTCTCATTCGGCTTAGCTTTAGCAGGGGCAATGGTGCTAGGCTTTGGTGGAAGGACCTCTATGGAGCTTGCCAAGGCTGAAGTAGAAATGCTGATAAAGGATTGGAGAGCTGGGCGAGTTCTGATTGCTAAGGGGTAGAAAGCTCTCTTAGGATTCCTTAATGCTGAGTTGGAGTCCACCCCAGCACCATCCAAGGCCTCGATCCACGTCTACAGGCAGAAGTTGCGGCATACAACAGGGAGTTGGGACTTCAAGTGAGTCTTAGTCTCCTTCTGCCCTTGGTCATAAGCCATTTGCTCGGCTTTCTTTATCTTCTTGTCCTTTAAGACGAGCTCCTTCCTCATCTCTATGATGGTTGTCTGAGCAAGGGCGAGTTGCTTCTCATCCTCCTTCAATTGCACCAACTGCTCCCTAGCTTGCCTTTCTATGCTTTCTATGGAAGCCTTGATGCTTTTTCTTGCCTTATCACATTTAGCCAATTTTTGGAGGGTCTCTTTCAGCTTCTTGTTAGTTGTTGTCTGGACTTTCTACACAGCGAGGCATTTGGACTCCTCCTCCTTCATGTCATGGAAGGCCTGGTTAACTCATTCCTTTGCTATGTCTGCTGCTTGGGTAGCCTAGATGCAAACAATTCACATTAAAGTTAGTAGGGAAACTTGTGCGGAAGGGCCATTAAATAATAATGCAGAGGAAAAGTCTTACCAAGGCCAAGTCCCTCTTCACGGATAGGAAGAGCTCGTGCTTCTTTAAGTTTCGAAGCTCGTCCATATCCCTTGAGAGTAGAAGGGCTTGCTCCACAGTGTTGGCTATGTAGCCTGCTCTTCCACCATCAAAATCCCAGATGGAAGCATCCTCTCGAAGAGGTGAATCGTCCAAGGCAAAGGAAGGGTTCCAGATTAGAACCTTGGACCTACGCTCAGAGGTGGTGCTAAAGCTCTCTACACCTTTTCTTTGTTGGGTGTGAGTCATCTTGACCACTTTGGTGGGCTTTGGGTGAGTTTCCTCTTGAACCTCTCCCTCCTCTACAACTCCTTTGCCTCCTCTTCTGTCCATTTTTCGCTTCTTATCTACTAGTTTTATTTGGACGGGGGCTAGAATGATTGGAGTTGGAGGCCTCAGAATGACTAGAACCCCATGCATTGTAGTCCCAGCATGGGATTCCAATAGAGAAAGTAGGTTTGGAAGCCTTCTCTCTATCACCATGCCTTCTGGTGCTTTGGTGTGTTCTTGGTCTTCACTAACAATAATTGTGGTGGAATGGGGGCTAAGTGTTTCCTCCTCGGATGCGTGGGTGTCGTAAAAGACTTCAAAATCCTCATCTCGGATAGGATTTTCAATATCCTCCTCCAAGATGTCCTCTTATTCAGTATCCTCTCCTTCGTTCGAGGATGTGATCTCCTCTATCACAAGTCGAGGCCTCTCGGGAATAGGAAGTTCAGCAGGCTCTAGGTCTATGAATGTAGGTAGCTCAATTATTTATGTTCCTTCAGGGGGAGGCTGGCTTATGAAACCTTCAATAGCCACATCAACCAGTGCAAGGTGGGAATCTCAAGCTTTAATCATGTGCTTGGACTTTTGGAAGCGGTTGGATATGGGGACAAAGCCTAAGATAATGTGAACTACTTGGAGCTAATCGTCCTTGTGTAGGAAGATCTCAGATCTTAGGACTTGATTCCACAACTCAAAGTTTACCAGGCTTTGTCTCTTAGCAGTAGCTCTTTTTTTCTTAAAAAGAAAAATCAAGGGTTATCATTAGTTAACAGGTCGGGCAAACCTCAATTCGAGCAAGTAAAAGATAAATGAGCATACAAAAAGGTAAAATTGATAAAATATCATGTAAACAAGTTATAAGTAATTTCCTAAGCTAACACTATTTTTTATGAAGTGTCCCTAAGCCATCCCACCTGGGGTTCCATCCTTGGTAGGGCAATGGAGTCCATTGTGCCACTCCCCTAACACAATGAGAAAGTCCTCGTCCATGCCTTTGTTCGTTTTAGGGAGACAGGAGATTAACCTAACGGCGGGAACCCTAGTTTTTAGGTAATTATCCCCCCCCCCCCCCCCGATCAGTGCATTTTTGACAACTGTACACCCAATTAACATCGTGGTGGGTAAGTTGTATGCCCAATTTTTCATTTAGAGCATCTACACTACCTAGTATTCTAAACATATTACAGACGCACAAGGTAGGACACAATCTAAAAAGGTTTAAAAAATCCCATGTAACTCTACCTATTGGAATCCTCATGCCTCCCTCAATGAAGGCAATCATCGAAATTACGACTGCACCTATAGGCCTTCTTTCATGCCATTCACCTTGATTGTAGTGTTGTATGGACACATTATTGGGTATCCCATAGTACCTCTTAAATTCCTCTTGATTTTGAGGAGTCTTGACTAAGCTAAAAAATCTACCCATTTAGGAAAAAGAAGAATCAGAAAATGAGAAAGAGTAAAGGGAGAACTCTACTTAACAAAGAACGCACTTACGAATATAGGGAAGGAAAACTCATCGGGCGAGATTATCAGGTGAAAAGGGGTGTGCTTAAGTTCTTTTCTGCTTATAGGGAGGTAAAATGGAGAGAGGAGTTTCACATCTCTCTATAAATAGGCTGGGAAAAGAGGGAGCAGTAAGAGGCTGTTTGGCTTCAAAAATTTGATCACTCAATTTTCATCACTCAATTTTCATAACTCATCACTCATCACTTATCACTCATAACTCATCACTCATCACCCATCACTCTAAATACCACACCCGTTTGGCACCATCACTCAATTTCCATCATTCAATATTTTTCATACTATTTGTGGGTCCCATACCTATCATTTGGTCAGAAAAAAACTGTTTTGTGGGCCCCACAATTTTTTTTGTTCTCATTTCCCCTCCTTCACCCCTGTTACTTTCCCAAAACACAGACCTGAACTCAGCTTCAACCACAATAACAAAAACAACAACAACAACAACAAAATGTGGCCAATCAGGAAAAAAAAAAAAAAAAAAAGGAAGAACTGAAGACCGAACCCAGTGAAAGAAGAAGAAGAAAAAAAAAAAAGAATGGAAACCCAGTGAAAAGGAAAGAAAAGAAAAAAAAAAGAAGAAGAACCCAAGCCCAGAAACCAAACCCAAAAACCAACGTGAAAAGAAAAGAAAAGAAAGGAGAATAGAAAAGAAAAGAAGAAGAAAAAAAAAAAGAACCAACCCCAGAAAGTGAAAAGAGAAGAAAAGAAGAAAAAAAAAAACCAAGCTCAGAAAGTGAAAAGAAAAGAAAAGAAGAAGAAGAAGAAGAAGAAGAAGAGGAGCAGAGCTATGTCCCAGACCACGTGAAAGACAAAAAGAAAAGAAAAAAAAAAAAAAAAAAAGAGAAAAGGAGATAAAGAGGGAGCAAAAGTCAGACGGTGGGACCGGGTTTGTAATGGTATTTACAATTTTGCCATTGAAAATTGAGAATTGAAAACTGAAAACAGCCAAAAGTTGTTTTCAGTTTCCATAACTCATAACTCAAAAAGTATAGAATTGAGTATTGGTTGAGAATTGGCCATCCAAACAGCCTCTAAGCCTCCCACCCATTCTACTGGAGAATCCTGGGCTGTTCCATCAAGATCTCACCGTAGAACATGGTAGATAGCAAGCTATCAATCACATTTATTACAGAGTTGAGGATTCCAAAGTGTTAAGAGCGTATCACAGTCAGTTGAAAAGACGTGCTCATGTGGGGAACCTATTTACGAGCGTATCCTTATTAGTGACTTTGTTGGCCAAAACCTCATCTTTCCTGGTCGGGGGTGAAAAATGAGGTTCTATGGGGTTATTGTGTGGACGAGAATCCCTAATCTCATTTAAGTGGATTGCTAAGGTGATTTTTGAAGATGCACATCAGACCTCGAACCTCAAGGACGAGCACTGGATAACCACAAGATGAGCACTTGTTGACCTAGGGGACGAGCATTAACCATAGGAGGCACATGAAGTTAAAATACCACAGATGGAAGAAAGTAGGCTTGGCACGAGTTACTAGAAAGGTGAAAGGAGAAGGGAGTGGAAGCTATCCCCTTCGCATTAAATGCAAGACAACTATTCATCTGGCTGCATTAATGAGGAAATGACAATGAACAATGGTGGCACAACTCAGATTGTAAGGCAGAAGCTTACTAGTATGTTCTGGATGGAACAAAAGTCCTAAAAACGCAATCTCAACCCTCCAAGTGTAGGATGAAGCTAATCTTTGTGTAAATATAAAAGAAAAATGAAGATCCTTATTGGAGAGATCGAGAAAAGAGAGAAGAGAAAGAATTGTGAAAGAGAGAAAGCAAAACCATATATATGAAAGATCTTCCTCGGGTTGGACCGAGGATCCCTTTTTCTTCATAATTGAGTGTTCCTAGTCTTTTACTTGGTTTTTCTTCTCATTGTAATTAACTTTAGCTCATTAAGTAGTCAATATCCTACCCATTCTCTAACAAATTCATTGTGGTGGGCTTACTGGGCCACTGCCTAGTCGTTCCTGGGTCGTAAGTCTGTTTGTGTCCTTATATATATATATATATATATATATATATATATATATATAAAATAAACTTTTTATTTTTTATGATTATAATTAAACATGCGATTTTCCATTCTAAGGAAATTTGATTAAATTTATACGAAAAGTGTCACTAAATATTATGTTTTTACATTTTGCTATCATATTATTAGTAATAAACTTATTATATTTTTATTTATATAATTTAAAATTTTATTAATTATATTATTTATGTCATCACTAGTTCAACCGTCAGTTGGATCTCGGTTTGACCAAAAAACCAGTAACCAGACACTTTTTCGGTTCTTTCACCATACTGGTTTATTAAACCATGGAAAAAAACCCACACATACACACACACACACACCAAAAAAATAAATAAATAAAAATAAACTTGAACAAAAATTTGGAAAAAAAATTATAATAAAACCACTGACAATTCTCAAACCAAATGTCAAAAGAAAAGTCCAGTACAAGATCAATCTCATCTCAAACTAAGACTATCACAACTCCAACACCAACACGATTACGTTTTTAATTCAACAAATATTAAAAAAAAAAAAAAAAATCCTCACTGTCATAGTGCCTCGCGGATTCACAAGTCATTAAACAATTTAAACTAAAACTAAATCAAACCAAAAGGTTAAAAGGAAAGTCATCGCCGTCCATACCTGTTCAGCAACACTAACAACAACTACAACTGAACTCCACAAGCTTTATGTTGTAAAAAATTATATATTTGTGTGTTTTTTTATTATTGTTGTTGTTATTGTCGTCAATATATAAATTTTTCTTTTTATTAGATTGCGTAATTTATACTTCTTGAGAAACACCCTGAAAAAAATTCTTGAAGACAAGTGTCATCAAGGCAGTCGACAGGCATTATGTAATTTTGTGGCCAATGTCAAACAAGCCCAACAAGATAAAAATACGTGGGATGTATAATTGTCCATAACTGTAAGCCTCAAGTATAAATAGGGCTCTTTCTCATGGAAAGGATATCGCACATATCCCAGAGAATAAATTTTACATAGGAATCATTTGAGAGATCATTGTAATTTTAGTATCTTAGGAGTTTCTCTTCTAGTTTATAGGACTTTTGAAGTGTTCATATTTGTTGTAAGGGTCAATAGATTGAATGTTGGCAAACCATGACAAAAAAGTTTGATTCTTATTGAGTCCAAATTATATCTTCAAGTTCAAGAAGAAGACCCAAGATCATCTTAAGAAAAGAATTTGAAGTCTAATAGCTTTTCGACAACAATCTGATCAGTTGAATTCTGGCTGAATTCTAATCAGTCAAGAGGTTCGGGTGCGGTAAAAATGTTTTTTTTATAAGTTTTCTATGAGTCATAGAGTCTAGAAAAATGTTTTTCCAGTGATTGTAATAAATTCTCTTGCAATGAAATTTATCAATCATGTGATTGTGTGAAAATAAATAAATAAATAAATAATTTGCTAAAAATTTCCTAGAAAATTGAAAATATATATATATATATATATCAAACTTGAAAAAAATAGAATTTGATTGTAAATTTATAAGAAACCAATAAATTAAATGAAATTTGCAAAAATAAAATTTCCTCGCAAATTGACAAAATTAAAAGCTTAGAAGATCAATTAGTTGAATCTAAAGCTGAATTTGAAAAAAATAACTAGTGTCAAGTGTTGATATTGTACTTTGTCTCCCCCCTTGCTTTTTGTGCAAAGATCCCAATTTCGCTTTAAAAATTCCCCCAAAAAAAATGTTTTTACATTGGGATCGTGGGAACATCAAATCCAAGTTAATTTGTCCTGACTGGACATCAGGTTAAATAATTTTTATGGCTTAAGGGTGAAAATGACCAAAATACCCTTTGCTGACAAAGCTTTGACTAAGTTGACCGGAGGTCAAACAAAGTAAAATTTTCTACCAACCACCAAATTTCATCATAATATAATAATACATATTTCCAATCACTCTCCATAAATTTACTCACAGAAAGGCGGACACACTTGTAAAACCTAGACTAATGTTATAGTTACAAGCTTAATTATAAATGATTAGGTAAATTTTTACTAATTCTTATTTAAGCTCACTGCTGACATTATTTTTTCACTTACTAATAACTATTTACTATATTAACATTTTGTAAAAAAATATTATAAAAAAGTTTATAACTTTAGCATTTTTCTAGAATCTAATGCAAGGGAAAATGAGGTGTCATTGATGTTTGGATTAAGATCCGGGACAATTAATATGGCTAGCAGGTTGTGTAATTGTTTTTGAAGGGTTGAGATTAAAAGTTATTTTTTTATAAGTGCTTGTAAGGTGTAAAAGGTAAAAGTTGGGGTTCAAGTATCTAAAAAGGAGTTTCACACATATATACATTTATATTAGATTAAAGTAGAATCTCTATATTGTATAAAATAAAATAAAATAAAAAATAAAAAGTTATCTTTTTTAACATTTTATGTATTTAACTTTTCTCTCCTGTATTAAAGCGGTGCACCGATCCAAATCCTAGATATTTAACTTGCCAATATACTGTGTTATTATCTTCCTCCCAAAAAAATAATAAATAAAAAATAAAATCTGTTATCTGAACATCTTTTTATTGATACCCATCCTTTGTATATATATTACTTCTTTCATATCTTGTACGTTCTAATGTCCAATAATGGGCCGCCAAAAAAAAAAAGGTTCAATAATGCACAAGGAGTATATTACTTAATCCTTTCATGTTTTGTGAATGTCCAATAATGCCAAAGCATATCGGAATAAACTTTCGCAGCCAATTGCACGAAGTTTCTTGAACCAAGCTGAAGATGCATTACAACACCGGACAATGAACCTAAAGTTGGTATATGGTACGCGAAAAAGTGGACAATAAAGTAAGCAGTTTATCTTATCTACTTTCTTTTCCTTTACTAATAGTTTGCTCTTTTGTTAACTTTTCCTTATTTATTGATTTGCTGAAAATAATATACATATATATATATATATATATAATCATACTTAATAGAAAATGAAACTTTAAAAAAGTTACATAAAAACAAATAAAAGCTAATAAGTTAAAATAAAATAAATCCAAACCCACTTCGATATGTCTAGTGACAATATTTTTCATAATTGATAATATAAAAGTAGTATGTTCATACCATAATAATGTACCTTTAATCACATTTCCTTTAAACTTTTAGTATCAGTTATGGGTTCATATACCTTTAATCACATCTCCTTTAATATGTTTAGAGAAAAGAGTTGTCTATAACATTGCTTTTACTAAAATTCAAACTGGGGTTTTCAATTGGCAGATTCTTTTGGTTCTAATCTCAAAAGTATGAAAACCTAAAAATCATGAAATAATTGAAATATCATCCATCCACATAAACTCATTACGTAAGATACCCCACTCTCAATTCTTAATTCATAAGTAAACAACAAGATAAGCCCCCAGAAACTCCCACACCTCCGAAGCCGATCAGGGGTCCTAACTTTTTGAACTTAATTGTGATTTGTGAGAGAGAGAGAAAGAGAGAGAGAGAGAGAGATGTATGTGACAAGGTCTCTATCAATGTACCGGAAATCTCCAAGCACCCTTTCGACACAGCCACCTGATGCTCCATATTCAGGTTATCTTGTAATTACAGATGAAGAGGCAGAAGCACAGGATACATTTTGCTGGGGTTTATGCAAGCGTAAGAAAGTTAAGAAGCTACCATTCCCTCAAGATAGGATCTTGACCATTGTTTATTCACCTGAGTATGGAGAAACAACTGCCACAAAGGTTTTGTTTATCCCAGTTCTTGATAAACCTTTGTCTTCTAACCGGTACTACGTTATCAGAGCAAAAGGAAAGTACAAAGGGTATGCTCTCTGTACTCATAGATTCTCTATTTTTATAAGCTAAATATTTAAAGCAAAAATGAAAATTAGCCTTCCGCTTTGAACTCAAGTTCAAGTTTAGCTTTTGTACTGCCTAGTTTAGTTGTATTATTTTACAAGGATCGATTTTTATAACATCATAGAGACACATAAGGGTGTCAGAAAGTTTCCCATTTGGTAAAATGATATAGTATATAGAAGGAAATGATACAATTGTTGCAGTTTGATATATTAAGAAGTTTCCTATTTGGTAAAATAATATATAAGGAAATTATATATTATATATTATAGCGTATGTGAATGTAAATTGGTGATAACCCTTAGAGGGGTAACCGGGTAAGTCCCTTGTTGGTTTATTTGTGAAAATCGAAATCACATGATTTACGGACTTCAACACATAATAAATAATGGGAAGTGTTTGTTGCACACTATGTTATACGCGCACACACAGTTAAATGGCAATTTTTTTAGTGTAATAATGTGTAATATGGTATGTGTGGCAATTTTATCTATAAATAATTGTTCTTTAGCATTATTTTTTCTGTTTTTATGAATGGTGACATATAATATAAAATGTAGAAAATTTTGTAATATATCATTCACTAGCATGAATCAATTGAAATTGTCTTGATCCAAAATTAAAAAATCAATTGAAAATGTCCAACGTTGCAGAAAAGCATACAAATGTTCACGAGAGGGAGACGTCATGGCATGTTGCTTCAGCGAAATCTTGAGTGACAGAAAACCAAAACCTTTTAACCTCAAAGACCTATACCAACAAGTTAAGATTCACAGCCACCAAAGTGGTGGTTTCTTTGCCAAGTCTATAGCTCCTGATGGCATTCCTCCAAAAGTCCTAAGAAGAAAAGGATGGAAAGTTCGCAGCTCGAGTTTATATCGAATTCATCTAAATGAAGCTCTAGGCCTTGACACTTCAATCCGAGCACTTTATCCGGACTTCAATTTTCCCATCTTTAGAAAGCGTTCTGCTCCTGTTATTGTGGGGAAATGGTATTGTCCGTTTATATTTGTCAGAGAGAAAGGCAGACTAAAACACCAAATGAAGAAGTCCATGTTCTACTCCATGACTCTTGAGCAAAAGTGGGAAGAAATTTATTCATGTGGGAATGTTGTTGATGGAGATAATGATGTTGTCATTGTGAATGCTGATGTACAAAGAGAAGTGAGTTTAGTTTCTGGTAAGGAAGCTGTGAAAGATGATAGAAATATTCATAATAATGGGTTCATTTGGTTTAAAGTTGATAACCAAAATGGTAGGAGAGGAGTGGTGGGTGTAGGTTTAAGTTCAGCAATTGTAGAGAATGTGAAATGGGTGCAAGAAGAAGGTGGGTGGGTTAACAATGGAGCAGAAAGGGAAGTGAGAGTGGAGAGGGTAGAACAAATTAGAAGTGAGAATGGGTGGCTAAGATTTGGTTGTTATGTGCTGGTGGAGAGTTTTGTTTTGAGGAGAATGGATGGAAGTTTGGTGCTGAAATGGGATTTTAGGCACACTGATAAGATTCGATGCAAATGGGAATGAGGTCTGTAATGAATTTTCACACATGGTACAAAAACTTGAGCAACTTTGTAATTAATGAATCCATTATATGGTGCTTTGTATTACTAGTTTGGGACTCTGAATCATCAATAGCATGTGCAGCATACAAAATTTCAAATAAAATGTGTATATTATTGTGTCACTTGTTGCTAAATTGAACACAAACTAGTGGGAAAGTGACAATAGAAAAACACCAATCTGCACATATTACCATATCCATGATTATGGATTGAAAACAATCACGACTGACGAAGCCACTGGTACCCAGCACGGAGTGGAAACGGATCCTCTCCATTTCCCTTTGAAATGGAGAGGCTCCATTTCACGGTGGAGATTTAAACCAAAAAGATTCACGCTCAAAAATCATCCATGTCATTTAAAATGTAAACCAACACTTAAACCGTAGTTCAACTCACTTAACTCATGTTTAACTCAACCGGACAAAAAAAATCTTTTTGGAGGGAAATGGAGAAACAGAGGTAGATACATCAGTTGCACTGGAAAACAAAAAAATAAATAAATAAATAAATATTTTAGAGGGAAAAGTGAAACAGAGCCCATGATTCAAAGCTTCACAGATTTTAACCAAAAAAAAAAAAAAGCTTCACCAGATCCTCACAAAAGTATATCCGTGAACTGGAAATGGAGAAATAGAGGTAGATACATCAATGCACTAGAAAACAACCAAAAAAAAAAAAAAACCCTTTTAGAGGGAAAAGTGAAACAGAGTTAGTGTGGTTCAAAGCTTCATAGATTTTAACAAAAAAAAAAAAGCTTCATCAGATGATCACAGAAGTATATCCGTGCACTGGAAAACAAAAACAAAAAAACCTTTTAGAGGGAAAAGTGAAACAAAGGTAGCCCACGTTCAAAGCTTTACAGATTTTAACCAAAAAAAAAAGCTTCACAGAAGGTTCAAAGAAGACATCTCTGTTTCTATCTTACCAAACAGAGGTATATCAGTAAAACTTGTTTATGCTTATCTTATTTGATGTTTGACAATTTTTCTGCATTTATATTGTTGTCTTGGTGAGTTTATATGGTTGTTTTGGTGGTTGGATGCAAGTTAGAGTTTATCTGAATTTTTATTTTTAATTTTTTGAGATAATGATTGAATTTTTATAATGGCTAGATGATTCTAGGAGTATTTTTAATTTTTTGAGATAAAGATTGAATCTTTTTTTTTTTTTTGAGATAAAGATTGAAGCTTTATTAGTACACACAGAGAAACAAGCTTACGTGGGCCTAACATAAGAAAATGAACATTGAAAATTTCTTGAACATATTGTTGTTTTGATGGCCACCAATAAAAGCTACACATAGAGAAACAAGCTCACAAGTTTGTATTGTTGTTTTGATGGCTAGACGGAAGTTAGAGTCTTCCTGCAAAATTTCATATAATTAAATAAGATTGAACATTGAAATTTCTGTTTAGACCCCAATGTGAATTAATGAGCAAAATTATCAAATTATATTGGTGAAGTGATCCACTCAAACAATTAATTTTTCACTATAGTTAAGCAATTAACAAATCAATAAGTAATATAAAAAGCACAATTAAGCATGACATAACATTTGGTGACGAAGTGGAAAATCAAAAAATAATATCTTTAATGGAGAAACCACTTCGAAAAGTAGATTAGGAAAGTATAAACTAAAAAACTAACTAGATTTTCAAACAGATAAAATTACATCAATAAATTTGAATTTATTACCATAAAATGTTATGGAATGGATCAACACTAAAATCCTTACACACATGATCCTAATTCATAGTGTAATCAATAAGTTTAGTGGCACAATTTAAAATATATATAGATATATATATAT
The DNA here is from genome assembly GCA_963669245.1 of Quercus cerris. Lineage (NCBI taxonomy): Eukaryota > Viridiplantae > Streptophyta > Magnoliopsida > Fagales > Fagaceae > Quercus > Quercus cerris. The sequence goes on from OY770006.1 coordinate 45,557,353, forward strand.
ATATATATTTCAATGATGCACAAACTAACTATAATCGGTTCATAAGAAAATAGTATCAATGATGAGTTTATGTGAAATTAAAAAATGATTATTTGTACGCTTAATGTGGATTATGGACATATATAAAGAGGTGATCAAAAGGATACTATTGTGGTGTTGATCACAAGGTTTAGATATTTAAATTAATAAATTTCTCTTTTGAAAAAAAGAAATCTCATAATAAATAAGTTCTTTAATCATAATAAGAAGATTCCTTTATAATGATTTTTTATGGCATATTATGGATGCAAGATTTTAAAGAACATGTTTATTATTGTCATGTTTAAATTGACTGGCCTTTGAGTGAGTTGATTTGAAATCATGCTTGGTCATCTTGAATTTTTATGTTTAGTAACAAAGATATATAACATTTCTCTCATATGAGGTACATCCTCATTAGTATGTTGATCATTCATTACATCCTCATTTTTTTTTTTTTTTTACATCATCTCAGTTTTGAAAACAAATGATAGGTGAAAGTTATAATAAATTTACGTTCAATTTTTTCTAGGAATAATGATAGGAATACATGTTCCTTCTATGTGCCCATGGAATCTACCCCATTTAAAGGGATGGAGTTTGAAGCGGATGAGATTGCATATGGTTTTTATAATGAATATGGCAGAAATGCTAGTTTTAGTATTAGAAAAGAGTATCTAAATAAATGTAAAAAAACTGGAGTGGTTACTTCAAGGAGATTTGTGTGCACGCGAAGGAGGGAGTTCGAGGCAAAGACAAGAGAGATCAGAATGTAAAGAATCCACGAGCAGAAACAAGATGTGGTTGTGAAGCACGTTTGGTTATCGTACTTAATCGAGATAGTAAAAAATATGTGGTGAGTGAATTTATTGCTGAGCATAACCACTATCTCCACCTTCCATTAACTGTGCACATGATGCCATCACAACGGAAAGTGGCTGCAACTCATGCTATTGAAATTGATTTGGCACATGAATCGGGATTAAGATTAAAGCAATCTTATGAGCTTCTTAGTAAGCAAGTTGGTGGATATGATAATCTTGGTTTTACCAAGCAAGATCATAAAAACTACTTACGCACTAAGCAACAGAGAGACATGGAGCATGGGGCAACTGCTAGCTTGGGAAGATAGTTCAGTTGTCAACTTAAGGAAAATCCTTCATACTATTTCGCTACTCAATTGGATTATGAAAAGTTGATTACTAATATCTTTTGGGCCGATGCAAGAATGATCATTGACTATAGCCACTTCGGTAATGTAATAACGTTTGATACAACGTATAGTACAAATAGAGATGCAAGGCCACTTGGAGTATTTTTGGGTCTCAATCACCATAGAGAAACTATTGTATTTGGAGGTGCACTCTTATATGATGAAACGATTGAATCTTTTGTATGGTTATTTGAGACCTTCTTAGAAGCAATGTCTGAAAAGAAGTCAATCACTATTTTCACAGATCAAGATGCAACAATGTCAGCTGCAATAAAAGTAGTCATGCCTAAGACATATCATGCAGTATGTAGTTGGCATATGTGGCAGAATGCTGAGAAACACTTGGGTCATTTACTAAAAAATGAGCCTCAATTAAACGCTGATTTCTTAGCATGTATCTATAAGTATGATGGTGAAAATGAGTTTCTTACAGCTTGGAATGAAATGCTAGATAAGTACGATGTTCGTGAAAATAAATAGCTAATTGATCTATTTAAATTGAAGGAAAAATGGGCCCAAGCATATGTTAAGAGAACTCTCACTGCAGGAATGAAGACAACCCAGCTTAGTGAGAGTTTCAATGCTGACTTGAAGGATTGCTTGTGTACTAATCTCAATATAGTAGAGTTTTCCACTCATTTTGAAACAGTTGTCAATCAAAAGCGAGATAAGGAGTTAGAAGCAGAATACAAATCTAGATAGAAATTTCCAAGATTAAAACTCAAAAGCTCTCCTATGCTTAACTAAGTAGCAACAGTGTACACGCCTAAGTTGTTTGATTTATTTCAGACAGAAGTTGAAGAGGTAATGGCATTTTCCATCCTAGAACGCAATGTGAGTCAAACACATAGTTATGTGGTTGGAGTTTTCAATCAAAATGGAAAATATGAGGTCATGTGGAATCCATTAGATGAGACTCTATCTTGATGCATTGCATATCAAGTTGATTCCTAATAGATATATCATGAAGAGGTGGAGAAGAAATGCAAAAGATGGAAGCGGAAAAAATTGCACAACACATAACATTAAGCTGGATACTCGACTAGAATATGTAGATCGGTATCGAGATTTATGTCTAAAATATATTCAATTGGTGAATGAAGCATGTGAAACTAAAGAAGGCCATAATATTCTAAGCTTAGCAATTGCAGATTTGAAAAAAAAAAAACTCTGTGACCTTAGGAATTGCAAAGCTAATGTAGAAGAAGACATCATTAGGCCTTCCACCGATTTTGCAGACAAAGAAGATCAATTATGTGCTTCGATTATGTTTGTACCAAAAGGGATAAAAAAAAAAAGATTTATTGTAATAAAAAGCGTAGGACGAAATCATGGATAGAAAAGATGAGGAAACCAAAGGAAGGCACATCAAAGAAGCAAACAAAGAAAAGAAAAGTGCAGGAGGTAATCTTCAATTATCCTTATTTTCACCATTCTATTTAATTTATTTTTACACATTAATATAGTATACTATTATTGTTGCTAAACTAGTACAATTTTTACAGGAAATATATGCACCTGACGTCATGGCACAAAAGAAAACTGAAGATATATCTTCTAGAAACATTACTAGTTTTACACAACTTTTAATGCTAAAGATATTTACAATTATATATTTTATTTTGATATTAATAATAGTTTAGATGCATGATTTGATAATTTTAATGCTAAGCTTGTGATATGTGTAACGTGTAATTGGATTTTTTGTAGTCGGCTTCTACAAGTTCTGCAGTACATTAGGGAGGCTCATCAGCAAGTGTTGCATTAACATCACATTTAGAGAGTACATCAAGTGTTGTAGGCTCCAAGGAAGTGTTGCAAGTGGAGGTCCCTTGACTCAAGAAAGTATTACAAGTGGATGGAATCCGATGGTTCATAAAGTCAAGCCATTTTTCTAATTTAGGATCATGTTTTATAATTTATGATACATGCTGAGATTAAGTGCTCATATTTTGTAATTTTCCTAGTTTAGGACTGGAGTTTTGATGGTCCAAAACTTAGTCACATTCAAATGTTTATATTTTTTATTATTTGGAAAGAATACTTAATCGGCATGTCTGATGTATCTCTGCAAGGTGTTAATTTTTGCATAATTATTTGTTGCTGCAAAAATTGTTACTGTTTCTGCATAATTTCTACATAATTACTGCATAATTACTGTTACTGCATAATTACTACATAATTACTGTTACTGTTACTGTTACTGCATAATTACTGCATAATTACTGTGACTGTTACTGCATAATTACTACATAATTATTGTTATTGTTACTGCACTGTTACTGCATAATTAATGTTACTGTTACTGCATAGGTTTGGTATTGCACATTCTGCATAATTGTTATGCTAGGCAAGAGTTGTTTTTATATATAACTATTGCTGTTTGGGGAAAAAATTTATATAAATAAGCCAAGTTTGATTAAGTGTTGCTGCATAATTAAGTTTTTATATATAAGTGTTGCTGTTATGCTGGGCAGGAGTTGTTTTTTATATAGGTGTGTCAATTTTTCTTTTGCATAGTTTTACAATCCTTTTTCTCTCCTTACACACACAACAGCTTTACTCGCACCACCTGTGCAGCACACCCTTACACCTACTTAAAAATATCTACAAATATCAATAGCCCACAACTGTCACAATCCTTATTTACAATCAAAATCCAATCCTTACAATCCTTACAATAACAACTGTCACAATCCTTACAATCAAAATTCAATCCTTACAATCGAACAAATTTTATTAAAATGTACACTTTGATCACATAACAAAAATTCCATTAAAATAAACACTTTGATTAAAATAACAAAAATTCCAATCCAAACGTGTATTTTCCTTTGGCTTTGGACTTGAATACTACTTTTGAAGACTCTAGGCCATTATGTGCAGGGCATGGTGCAGCTGATGCACTGTGAAGTTGTGCATAGCACTCTTCATTCAGTTTTCCATCTTTTACAATCTTACAATGAACAGACACTTTGAACTTTCCTTCTTCATCGAGTTTCCCCACCCCTCTTGTCTTGAAGTGTCCATTTTTTGGCTTGCAATCAATTGTTACTCGAAGCCCTGCACCATGATACACAAAATTATTGTTACTTGTTCTTCAATATTGTTTGTATATGGCATCATTAATCATATGCAAGAAAAAAGAACAATGCACCCATCACTTTGTCCATATTGTCCATAATTTTTACCCTAAATAGAATATGGGACCAAGATTAGCAAATAGTAGCATTTCAAGTCTAAGCATGCCAACATTGCACTTTTACAAGGCAAACTTGACATTGAAATTTAAAAGAACAATGCACCCATCACGAGTAGAATAAAAAAGAAACAATGCATCAACCATAAACAATTCAGTATTATGATGGTTCCAAAAAAAAAAAAAAAAACCATACTTGTAAAGGCATGTTTAGGCTTAATGTTACTCTGCTCACAGTCTGCACAAGCAGCTAGACTATAAACACTTAAACTCATCATAGAAATACTCCAATGTGGACAAAAAAAAATACCTAACTTTTGAGGAATTCATTTCAAAGGTCTGCTAGCAATAGCCATGGAGATTGAGCATCAACCCTAACCTTCTCTGTCTTTCAAAGCCTAGTGCATTATCCTTTAGCAATGGCCTTGGAAGTTGGAACCTGGAATTGGCACTATGTAAATTTAATTTGCAGAATAGAATCCAAGTATTTCAGATAACCACTATACAATTGGTTTGATAAAAACAATGATATCCACTGCACAATTTTTTATTTCATGTTTGGAATTCTTGTCTGCACTAATGTCTATCCCCATTTTTTCAGCATGAATCGATCACAATGATTCTAAAACGAAAAGGCCAACACTAAAATATCTAAATTAATAATCAATGAACCAAATTCATCAATGCACCACCCATTAAATTAATTGTTTTCTTTATATTACCATCAACCAATTCTTGAAAATAACCCAATAATACCAGCCCAGAAGCTAAACAAATGCAATTAATCAAATTCTCAGAAACCAAACCAAGAAATATGGATTACTCTTTGAAAATTGAAGTCTATCGCAACATTTCATCAATATAGCACCAACCAGTCTTCAAAATTGAACATGCAAGAAAACCCAGAAACTAAACCAACATTCAAGTAAATGAATGGTGAAAGATTTACCTCTTCAACAGCACCCTTTTTCCTAGCAAAGGCAATGAAAGAATTCCCTCCAACAGAACCACCGCCATGCTCATATACTGAGTCCAAAATGAAACCCCAAGTCCCAATATCAAGCGCCGAGGGGCTCTACCTCCTCCTCCTCCACTCGTCCACTTCTTTAGTGCTTTTGATAGACTAGGATGTACAAAACCAACGACACAAGTGACTGAGTAAGAGGATGAACAAGGATACACACCACCAGCTAGAACCACTGGCAGCCTGTGATGTATTCTGAGTCTAATACGATTGGCCATATTTCTCCAAACCCAAACCCTAACCTTCTCTGATTTGGGTCTAAACCAAATCGGCAAGGCTGGCTTACCGCAACCACCACCTCCGATGGTGGCTTCTTCTCTCCTTCAACCAAAATCTCTTTCTCTGTCTCTCAATCTCATTTCCCTCCATAGATCAAGCCTAAAAGATCATCAACTTCTAACCTTCTCTTATTTGGGTCTAAAATCTTTCTCTATGCCTGATTCTCTCCAAACCCCAACCTTTACTCTCTCTCTGATCTGGGTCTAAAAAGGATGCGTGTATGGGTGTCGAGATCTCTAGTGAGCTAAGGATTTTTCTTTGTTTTTGCTGATGGGTTTGAGTTGAGGGAGGTTGAAAGAGTTTGAACTTTGAAATTTTAGAGAGAGAGAGAGAGTTTAAATGGCTGGTGAGTGAGGTTTTTTTTGTCCGGTTGAGTTAAACCGGAGTTAAGTGAGTTGAACTACGGTTTAAGTGTTGGTTTACATTTTAAATGACGTGGATGATTTTTGAGCATGGATCTTTTTGGTTTAAATCTCCACCGTGAAATAGAGCCTCTCCATTTCAAAGGGAAATGGACAGGATCCGTATCGGCAAGGAGTCGTGACCCCCGCATGTTTAGAGAACAATAAAAATCTAATTATACTCTTTTTTTTTTTTTTTTTGACGACTTTGTTAAGGTGACAATAGTTAGAATAAGAAAGTGGTTTCAATAATAATCTTGTATGAAAATCAGTAACAACTTTTTTTTTTTTTGGATAAAACACCAGAAGCTTACAAAAAAGTTAGATCATACAGTGATTAATTGGCATATCAGTTGCCAACTTGGCTAAGGAGCTAACATTACAAAGATCAACTGGTGGGACATATACAGCATGTAAAACAGAGTCAGAGTGAAGTAAAGTAGAGCAATCCTCCAACAAAACTCTCTCTTGCCAGGTAGGAGTACACTGTCTGTTAGAAACAAGGACTGATCTCTTACTATCACTGAGCAGCAAAATAAAATTGTATCCCAAGTCCCTAGCCTTAATCACAGCTTTAAGCATTGCTTCCTGGATTAGGAGTGCAGGTTTTTTCTCTGTACAGCTGGATGTCCTCTGCAAAATGACATCCCCTTGTAGATTCCTAGCTTCGTAAGCAAAACCAAAACAACGTAATTTCTTGGCTCTTGCTCCAGCTACCTTAATTATGAGTTGCCAAGGATTTTGAGGAAGCTTGTTTTCTCCTTTCTGATCTAACCTTCTAAGAGATGTATTACTGCAGCTAGAGAAGGCTTCTTTGTACCTGCAAACAAGAGACTGAGCAATTAGTAGAACTTCTAGAGGGTTTGGGGCTAGGAAGCACCGACGCGGCTGGGAGGGTGCCGCAACGGAGTCCAACACGGCCCAACGCGGGTGCGGCCAACAACACCGCTGCTTGCGCATCGATGCTGCATCTAAGTTTTTTTTTTTTCTTCTTCTTCTTCTTCAAATTTATGCCAACTCGGGTCCAATTCACGCCGAACTAGGCCAATTCAGCCAAAATCAGATCGTATCGACTAGCAACCAAAACCAACCGAAACAGTTGAAACTATCGAAATCAGCCTTGAATCATGACGGAACAGCTGAAATCGGCTTTGAATGAGGCCCAAATATCCTAAATCTGTCCTTCCTTAATTTTATTTTGAATATTTGTTGCTTCTTTTGTGTTTTCTTTTTTGTTTTGTGTTTCTTGCCTTCTTCTTTCTTTGTTTTGTGAACCAAGGCCATAGTAATGTGTTTTTTAAGAATGTTTTAATAATAAAAATATATAGAAAATATAAATATAAATAATTTTAATAATTTTTTAATCGCCGCACCCGCACCCTACTTTTTCAAAAATTGCGAAGTCTTACACCCACACCCGAATCTGGAAACACACCTGTGCTTCATAGGTTGGGGTCTTCCCTTCATGAACAACAAGGTTTCTATGAGTCCATAATGTCCAAAGTGTAGTGAAAATCCCTTGCAGATAAGATATGCTCTCTGGTTATAGAGCTTTATAAATGTGCAACAACCTCCCAAGCCACTACTGTATGGAATAGTTCATAAAATCTGATAAGCACACTACCAAAGATGTACCATGCCAAGTAGCTCTGGCAAAAGTGTAGAATAAAAGGAGATAAGAAGTGGATTCTTCTTCTTCCTCTTAGAAAGGGCAAGCACTTTGACACAGGAATTTCCCTGTTCCTAAGGGTAAGGAAGGTTGGCAAATTGTCATTTCGAAGTCTCCACACAAAGTTACTAATTTTTTAAGGGACATGCACTTTCCAAACTAGGTACCATATGATTGGGTCAGTAGGATCAGTCTCACTAGAAATGATATTGTAAGCCTTCTTAACTTGATAATCTCCTAAAGAAGAATGCCTCCAGACAAGTTTATCCACATCTGTTCCTGTCTTAGAGATAGGCAAACTCAAAATTTCAAAGCTCATGGGATTAGGATAGAGAGCCCTCACAAGGTTTTGTCTCCACACATGATTTGCATTGTCAATTAGGTCTGCCACTTTACCTTCACTCAGATTATGCTGATCTAAGAGATGTGGCTAACAAGGAAACCAATCAGTGTGAGTGAGTAGAACAGTTGAACCGGATCCTATGATCCACCTCCCTTCCTTTAGCTTATTATTCTTGTGGTTGATGATGCTTCTCCAAAACCATGAATGATAGGGTTTGGGAATGCAATCATGGATTGTGGAGGTAGGGAAATATCTAGCCTTGAATTTTTTTGAGATTAAGGATTGGGGGTTGTGACTAATTCTCCAAAACTGTTTTGCCAACATGGATTGATTCATCACACCAATTTCTCAGGCCCAATCCCCCCTCCCTTTTCGGCATGAAAATCTTATCCCAATTGAGTAAATGCATTTTCCTTGCACTTGGATCATGTCCCCACCAAAAAGCTCTAGAGATAGCATCCATCTTATTGCAAATGGTTTCTACAACCTTGAAGCATGAAAATGTGTGAAGGGGCAGGGATTGGAATTTGGAGGATATTAAGGTAATCCTAGCACCTTGGGATAGAAGTTTTGCCTTCCAACCCTGCAACTTTGAGTGAATCTTATCCACTAAGAATTGAAAATCAGCCACCCTCTTGCCTCTCAACATAAAATTAAGACCTAAATATTTACTAGGAGATTGGACCAAGTTGACTCGAAGGCTTTGAGCTAAAAAAGCCTTGTCCTCTTCAACCATGTTTTGTGAACAATACAGCTCAGATTTGGAAAAGTTAATGCTTTGTCCTGATAAGGAGCAATACCAACTAAGAATCTCTTGAATGTTGGCAAGGGAATAAGCATTGTGTTCAAAGAAGAACAGAGCATCATCAGCAAAAAAACAAATGGGTAATAGGGGTGCCATGACTGCCTAACTATTGGAGTTGTTACGCCAATAGTAACAACTTACTATTGGAGTAGGTTGTGAAAAAAACTACTAAAAAAACATTGCATTTGTGGCATTACTAGTTTTAAAAAAATCTCTTCAGTGATATACGTTTTAGTGTAAGAAAGTTAAAGTTTACTGGTAGTTGTTGCCCTGGCCTCCATCCTTATTGAAGATTTTCTATGTATCTTCAAATTTATTTCTTCTTTAAAAGTGAAAATGTTTTACTTAGGAACTCTGAATTCACTTTCATTTAACTAAAATCACAATTTATGTGTGAATATAATTGGTATGGCCAATTGTTGAAGACATTTTTTCCACAACTAGAGGCCTATAAAAAAATATATATATATATATAAACAAAGCCCACGAGGTCCAACACGCAATAAAGAATTTCTGGTCCAAATTATTTTTGTGTTTCTATTTGCTGTGTTAAGCAAGCTCACATGTTAAAGAAAGAACCTAATAAAAGGTATAATTATCAGATGTGGATTAGAGGGCAAAAAGTCATTTCCCACCAGTTTTGAGCTCACCAAAGGCCTCCCCATTGAGTTTGGAACACTTGAGAAACTATAGTCCATGATAAGTGCAAGTTGCAAAGCCTAGAAACTTATGAAAGAACCAAATATCTGCTAAACATACATGTTTCATCCAACACATATTCTTCTCCCAATAGAAGATAATTAATCACCTTTAATACATGCTACCCTAAATCCCTTAAATTTAGCAAGTCTAGAGGGGAGCATTCCTAATTAAGTAATTCTTGGATTCTCTTAGAGTACGAAAAATAATGTTTTATTCTCTCACATTCATGGTGGGATCCATTAATTAAATTCATGATGGGATCCATCATGAATGTGAGATGAGAGAGTGCCATTTATCCATGCTCTGGAAATACCTAAAAATTTTCTCCCTCTAGGAAAGCAAAATTTTGTTGCCTTTAGTCAACCACGTTCCCCCTTTTCAAGAAAAGTTAGACCAGCCCATAATTTCAAGAGATTTCATTACTCAAAGTTAGTGAATAACAATTTTCAGTAGGTATCAACAGGTTTTCCTTTCATTCAACAGTTTTTTATTGACTATATGGGGGATGGAAAGAAAAAAAAAATGAGAGAAAATGGAAGAGAAGACATTTTTTGTGAGTGTTTGGTTAAAAGGAGGGGAGGGAAAAAATTGGTGAGGCCCGAGTGTTTTCTCACCAGACCCACCAAAATGTTTTTTCTCCAAATTGGAGAGAAAATAAGAGAAAACATATATGGATTATAGCACCCCTATACAGCTATGTTGTTGCTCAACGTTAAACTAGGTTTTGCTTCTACTTTTTTATTATAAGCAAATTGGGTTTTGCTTGGTTTCTTCTCTATTTTCTTTTTTTTTTTTAGTTTTGTCATTTTCTATTCAACTTTTGCCTTTTTTTATTTATATATATATATATATATATATATATTTAATTTCCTTCATTGGTTTTTGTTTTTTTTTCTATACTTCATTCGGTTTTTTTTTTTTTTTGTCGTGTTCATTTGCTTCTTCTTTTTTCCATATGTTTTTTTTTTTTTTTTGGTTCATCCCTTCTTTCTTTCTTATTCTTTTATTTTATTTTATAATTTGTTGCTTTTTAAAAAAAAAATCTAGTAGGGACATAAAAGTAAATTTATACAAACTATATTTTCGAGCCCTCTATTTTTCCACCCCAAACCAAACGCCATGAGGGAAAACTAAAATATTTTCTATCCTCCCACTTTTCTATCCTTTCTCTATTTTCTATCCTCCCCCTTTTACACTCTTCCAACTAAACGAACCGTAAGGAGGAGTGAAAAAGTAGAAGGATAGAAAATGGGGAAGAGATAGAAAAGTGGTAGAAAAGATTTAATTTTCTTTTATATGTGTTTGGTTGGGATGATAGAAATATGAAAAAACTCATTTGTTTAGATAAAAAGAAAAATGAGAGGATGGAAAATGAAGTTAATATGAATTTACAATTATGTCCCTATTAAATAAAACAAAAGTAAGACATTTTTTTTATTAAAAAATTGTGTAGTATGGATTGTACTTACGCACTTTTTTTTATTAAGTTGGAGAACCCAAAAATTTTTTATTTAAAAAAACCAACTAACTGTTGAGAAAAAAAAAGGATAAGCATGTAAGAAAAGAAAAGATTAAAATAAATAAATAAATAAATAATACCAAAGAAAGATAAGCATAAAAGAAGAAGAAGAAAAAAAAATGACAAAGAAGTTCAAAACATATGAAGGTAGGCTGGGGCAGTTTTGCCCAAAGCATGAGCAAGTGTTTTCATTCCAGTTTTCATCCCAAATTGTGAGGATTGAATTTTTGTGGGCCCGGAGAGAAAACTTTTGGACCCTACCAATTTTCTTACTCTTCTCTCCTTCGAACCAAACACACTCATCACTCATTTTATCTCCTATTTTCTCTCTCCCATTTTCTATCTACCCGATTTTCACCCCAAACAAACACACCCTAAAAATTCAATAAAAGGGATGAGAACTTGAACATAAAAAGGGGCAGACCTAGGGAGATTTAGAGTGATACAAAAAATTACATTTTTGTTAGGATTTGATTTTGTAGTGTTGGCAAACCATGACAAATAGTAAGACTTGTTGAGTTAGAATGTGTACTTTAAAGTCCAAGACAAAGATACAAGTCCAAGATAAAGATAGATGTGAATCTAGTTTTTTCGATTGATACTCAATTCCTGTTTGACCTGTTGAAGTCATTTGATTGCTACTTGATTCCTGTTACCTTTTGAAAATCACATAATCACCAAAAATCAGCAAACGTGAATACCCCATAACTTGTCCAATTCAAGCTCAATTCATGATCAGTTTGTTGTGGTATTAAAAAGACATTACAAGCTAACCTTATAGAGCTTTTAGAGAGAGAGAGAGAGAGAGAGAGAGAGAGAGAGAGAGAGAGAGAGAGAGAGAGAGAGAGAGAGAGAGAGAGAGGTGCTTCTTGTGCCTCCTATTCTGTATCTAGGATTACAACTTATCAAGAAACAGCTACCTCGGGATTGATTAGTTCAAGCCCCCCCCCCCCCCTAGGTATTTCCTATGAAACTAGTTTGGTTTCATTTGTTTTCTAGGTCATCATATCTTGTGTCATATCTAATTTTCCGTTGTACATGATATCGATGCTTGTTTATTTAACCAAAGACTTTCATAATAGATCCAATTAACAACTTGACCTTAAAATTGGTTAAACACTGTTTATCTCAAGGGTCTAAAATTAACAATATCTATTTTGTTGCCCCTCTTACACTATCATTAACATCCTTACACTTTCCTCCATTTTTCCAACAAGTTCAGCTGGTGGTTTAAAGCACTTTCATGAGTTTCTAAATGCACAAAATAGAAGTGATTCTTTTCATCCCACCAAACCTCATTATCCTTATTTCAAAGCTAACACCATGATTGAGCTATCTATCCTATTCTCCCTTATTTCACTTAGTATCTCGCAAGAACTATTTTGGTGTATTCATTGTCTTTTCTCTCATGTACATACTAACGTGATAGGGGCTAAGATCCATTCATGGTTGCTTCCATTTCACATTTTCTAGTGCAAATCTTTGAGCTCGACCTCCTTGCTTTTAGAGATTTTGGAATTTTTTTTGTCATTTTAGAGATTTTGGATGTATTTTAGTCATTTTAGAGATTTCAAAAGTATTTTAGTCATTTTAAAAGTTTTTTGGGTATTTTGGCCCATTTTAGAGATTTTGTTTTTAATATTTTAACCATTTTAAAAGTTTCAGAATATTTTTAGTCACTTTAGATATTTTGGGGGTAATTTTTGTCATTTAAGAGATTTCAAGAGTATTTTAGTCATTTTAGAGGTTTTTGGATATTTTGGCTCATTTTGGGGTATTTTAGAGTTAAGTGATTTAGGTAAATGATACTTGGGTCTAATTGGGTACAAGTTAAAACTCAATTTTTCTCCACAAAAAATAAAATAAAATAAACAAATAAAACTCAATTAATACTTATACTAATTGGGTTTAATTAAGTCATTACTCATTTGACCCAACTAACAATTAAATAAATTTGGGTCTTATCTTAGTGAGTGAGTTTGAGTGGATTTTGTCACCCGGCCCCTACCTCTACCCTTGATGGTGTGTATCGTACTGTGCTGTTAGTGTTGTGGTAGTTGTTGCTCATTTCTATTATTGCTGGTTGTGTAAAGTTTGAGTTTCTGATGTGAAAAGGTGATATGCATCTTTAACACACTGACAAAATGCATGAAAAAAATGAAGAATAAAATAAAGAAAGTAAAAAGAGAAAGAACACAGATAACACTCCAAATAGGATTATATACAATGAATTTGAACTTTTTTTTTTATGGGCAATGAATTTGAACTGCATACTTAGATCTCGATAAGATTGAATCTTGGTATCTTTAAATATTATTTTCTAAATTACACGGCTCTTTCCAACTAATATGTGTGGTCTCCATTTTCTTACCTTTCATAAGTTTAGATGTCTTCTTTCAAGCTATATGCGTTGTCTCCATTTCTTAGATTGTGTAATCTTTTGTCTCTTTCAAACTCAATGCGTGTTTGATTCATTTCTTGGTTTTTGTTGACTCCAACCTCCCTTCCCTTTTCTTGCTTTTTCAACTTTCTTCACATATCCCCCCTCAAGTGGAAATTAAAAACTACTTTAGTTTGTCTTAACTTTTGACTTGTTAATTTCCCTTTCGACCATCATAAAAATGTTATATGTTATTTTTTGTCTTATATGCGCAGCCACCTAGGGACTGAGCGATAAATCTTTCCTTAGGGTCGACCTTTAGGACTAAAATGAAATTGTATACAACTCAAATATAATTAAATTAAAATTGAAGGCGAAACTACACTGTTAGTCCCTCAAATTTATCTTGTGTGCATAATTGGTCCCTCGAATTTTAAGTGAACACAATTGGTCCCTCAAGTTTTTAGAATGAATAATATAAATCATTCTATTAACTTCTGTTAGTAGTATTGCTTACATGGCTAACAGAATAATGACCTGTCATTTTTTTAAATGATGTGGCATTTTTTTTAATTACAAAAATGAATTTACAAGTAAAAAAAAATCTGTAACCCTGGCAAATGTGATTGGCTAAAAGAAGCAATGGAAGGTGAGAAACCAACAACACTAATGTGCACAGTGTTACCCATAAACCACACCAATTTATGCTACAAGGTCTGCTCTGTCTGTGGTAAAGGGTTTGATTTAATGAGTGATTTTAGGCTAAAGTCTGCCAAAGGGACTCAAAGGTTGGTAGTGGTGGATGAGTTTAACAACAGGGACATTCTCATTCCTGCTGGCCCACCATTCCTACTGTTCCTCTCGATATTCATTGTGACAAAGGGGATCGACTTCGCTTCAAGTCCGATGTTCTTCAATTCAACCAGGTTTCCCTTTTTCTTTTCTTAATTTATTTACTTTACCATGGCAATGTGATGAAACTTTTTTTTTTTTTTTTACTTTCTAATCAACAAATATCTAAGTAAAAGCAATGCTCCAGTTATGAATTTAGAGGACATTTATGGATGGGATTCTATGTACAGTTAATTAATTTTGATTCTGGGTCTGATGATTATTTTTGGGAGGGTAATTGTATATTTTTTGTAAGAGCCTTTTACGATCCCACTTGTCTCTGCAAATTCTGCAACTTCAATGCCTTCAACTCCATCTCCTTTGCTTCCAAACGCCTCTTTCGTGTCCTTGTAAGGACCCTCCTAAACCAATTTCCTTTTTGTTTCCATTGAAATTACTTGAATTGGAACAATTCAAATTTTTATTTTTAACGTGTAAATTCATTTTTGTAATTTTTTAACGAAAGAAATGCCACGTTATTTAAAAAAAGACAAATCATTATTCCGTTAGTCATGTAAGCAATACTACTAACGGAAGTTAATAGAATGACTTATATTGCTCATTCTAAAAATTTGAGGGACCAATTGCGCTCACCTGAAACCTGAGGGACCAATTGTGCACATTTAGTAAACTTGAAGGACCAACAATGTAGTTTCGCCAAAATTGAATGAGAATTTTTAGTTAAATTTTTTTTTTTTTTTTTTTTTTAGATTTTTGAAAATCATAAGTTTTGTTTAGATTCTTTCTTTCATATAAAATTGAATAAGTCATATATTATTAAGTAATTAAAATATTTATATATAAGTTTTATATCAAAATTGAATTTAAATAAGTATTTATATCGTATCTATAATAAATTTATAGCTCGTTATGTGATAAATTTTTCTTTATTGAAATTTAACTTCTTGAAATTATGAAATTTTATTTCGTAAAAATAACTTTATTTATATACCACTTATAATACTAATAAACTTGTATAATACACTAAATGGTTCACATATATAATAATTATTTGACCCAAAAATAAAAACAAAATACACCAATGAAGAATCGTTTGAAAAATATCATTCTACTCAATCTCTAAAAACATTCAATTTTCTTTTCAACTGATATCTCATGTGACTTTGTATTGTTTTAGTCTTTCGTATCTAAAAAATGAACAAAATACTACAAATAATAAAAATAACAATAATTTGAAGGTTTATATATATATATATATAATGAATAATAAAAACTCGAGGAAATTATAAATATCAAACACATATTTTGGAAATATATTGTTGGAACTAGGTTGACAAAATCTAAAACTCCTTAGACAATATTTATTACTCTTACCAATTAAGTATTTTATTTTGTATTTAACAATAAATTTTCTTTAGTTAGATGACTTAAATATAATTGTATTAGAACCACTTGAGAGGGGCTTTTATAGAACTTGTATAATCTATTTGTAATCCTGGTATTATTATTATTTTTTAATGTATTAGTACCACTTAAGATTTTTTATGTATTATTTTCACAAAAATAATGAATTTGTGTGGATTTTATAAAGAAATTATATTTTATTTGTAATCTTGTTAATTTTTATGAGATACTACAATTTTTTTTTAATTTACTTAACATACTAGTTTTTCTTTAAGGGGGCAATTCATATTTTTTGGGAATGTTAGACTCTTAAAAATTTTAACTTTGTGAAATAACTTATATAACTTAATAAAGTTTGAAGGGCCCTTGTTGAAATAACATATAACTTAATAAAAGTTTGAAGGGCCCTTGGTTAAAACACAATTAGTAGCTACGTATCACCTATATATAATCACTTTTTTAATAGGTAGATAGTGAAAAAAGGGAAATGTGAGTTTTGAACTATAGACATTTTTTTTTTAGAGATAATTACAATATATTGCTAACCCTGCAGCTCAGATTATTTCTCCCCTAAACCTTTAAACACTTTGTGCATGAGAAAGTGTCAACTCAGCTACAAAACCCTTGACAATCACAAACACAAAGTACCACAAAAAATGTCATTGTCGTTGTACTATCACTTGAACTCTTATCACCTATTAACACTTGGTCTTGCAAGTCAATGAGGATTTTGATTTTGAATAATACTATACTCAAAGCTCAGGGTCATGACTGACAGTAGAAACCCCATGGGCGTCCATTTATGATGTTGAGACATCTCTCTTCCTATAACGGGTCTTGCATATTTGCATATTACCAGAAAAAAGAACGGTTAGATAATGTCTTTACCATATATATATATATATATATATAAAAGAGAACTTTGTCTACTCATATGTAATTTAATATGGACAAAGTTTGGTTACAACTCCACTCAATATATTTTTATTAGTAAATTTCAATTAATTCAACTGGTAAAGTTTCTTGTCATCAAATAAGAAATCTGTGGTACGATCTCTGCTTATATAAAAAACCAATTGGTGTCTTTGTCTAATTATAAAGAGAAATCATTATGCTAAAACTCTCTTAAGAAAAATATATTTTTTATTAAATGTGAATTTTGACAAATCAACCATTGGATAACATTTGTTTCTTATATTCTTCATGTTTGCAGAATTTATAAAAGATCAAAGATCAAGAGCTATGTCATTAATTAAATGTTTAAATTTCAATTTTTTATAATCTAAAATTATGCATAAAAAATAAGTTTATAAATTAAATGGTAAATAATATCCGATTAGTATGAAATTTGATATACACCTGACATAAAGAACATGCAATCTAACAATTAGATTTTCAAAGTATATAGTCATGTTAAATTTTTTAGTGGAGTTGTAGCCAAATTTTGTCCATTTTATATTTTCTCTTAGTAATAAAATTAAAAATTACTCATTAGAGTGTAATAGTAGTTTTAAAATGTGAATTTTGACAAATCAACCATTGGATAACATTTGTTTCTTATATTCTTCATGTTTGCAGAATTTATAAAAGATCAAAGATCAAGAGCTATGTCATTAATTAAATGTTTAAATTTCAATTTTTTATAGTCTAAAATTATGCATAAAAAATAAGTTTATAAATTAAATGGTAAATAATATCCGATTAGTATGAAATTTGATATACACATGACATAAAGAACATGCAATCTAACAATTAGATTTTCAAAGTATATAGTCATGTTAAATTTTTTAGTGGAGTTGTAGCCAAATTTTGTCCATTTTATATTTTCTCTTAGTAATAAAATTAAAAATTACTCATTAGAGTGTAATAGTAGTTTTAAAAAATATATATATAATGTATGTAAATCAATTAATTTCAGGTAAATTAAATAATAAATGTCACTCTTGTATTACATATACAATATAATACAAGGGAAATATATTAATAACAAAAACTAAATGAAAAAATAAAAATTATAAACAACATAGTAGAACATGTCCCAAAATTTTAACTATAAAAATCATATCTTTTCTTAGAATGCAAAAAAAAAAAAAAAAAAAAAAAAAAAAAAAAAAAATTAACGCATTCCTATATCCCTTATTCTCTAAATGCAAGATAGTTTTTGAAAAAAAAATAAAAATAAAAAGATCTTTTACTAAAAATATTTACTTATATATTTTGAGGATAATATGCTTTAAAAACTCTTAATATAAATAAGTTATATATACCAATACAAGGGAATACTAAAACAATATGAGGTAATAAGGATTTTGTTCTAGGTTATAACTTTTTTTGATAGTGGATTACCTTATTTAGGTTTAGCCGGGCTAGGTTGGGCTCGAGGCATGTGTGCATTGGACCCTTCGATCCAATACTAATTTTTTATTATTTTATCTTATTGCCAATTAGTTTGTGCACAACAATTTTATTTTTTCCAGAACAATATATATATATATATATATATATATATATATATATATTCAATAAGTTTGTCTATATAAATTCACCCATCATTCATTCTTTTTTTTTTTTTTTGGCAATCATATTTACGTTCGTAGTCAAAGAGAGAGAAAGAGACATCCGAAAGACTCAAAGTACCTATTGTGAGGGATGAAATCTATCTTAAAGAGATAATGTCAAACACCATCCTTGATCAGAATGGCATTATTCGTTCTTTACACATAGGACTAATTCTATTTATTTTACAAATTTATATTTGTTATATTGTGCACATAATCTATTATTGTCCTTGCTTATAGCATCTATTTGTTTTCTTATTTATTAAATTTGTATGTTGTTCTTATTTATATAATCACAAAGTTAAATAAATATTTGCAATATATCCAGATACATAAATGTAAAATGTTGGGCTTGAGGAGAGAGAGAGAGTTTGTAACTGCGATTGTACTGTTGCATGTTATGCTTTGTTGAACAATAACCATGGCACTTACGAATCTAGGTTTTGGGTTCACTAGGGACTAGGGTCTGTTGATGTGGTGAGACTCTTCATGAACCTTTGTTTCTATGTAGCATCTATACTTTGTGGTGACAAATAATTCTGCAGGCTTGTGAAGTTTACCTCATTTCTGCTTGACATACACTTCCTCCCCCCCCCCCCCCCCCCCCCCCTTTATTATATTACCTAATACTCTCACAAAGGAGAATATGCTCTTCAAAAGCATGTGTCGAGTGTCAACTAACGTGTTTACTTTTTAATGGTTGTCCTTCACCTAACATTGACTTGGCTACAACTGTCTAAACAGGAGGTGTACATTTGAGAATCGAAGCTGTGATCTGAGTTTTATTAACCATTACAATGAACTTTAATTATGACTAAATTATTCTTTTTAAGATATAGCATAATTGTGATTAGCATTTTTTTTTCTTAGATTATTATTTAACCTCTCTAATCTAGATTCTTGTCACAAACTCGCAGTCATATATATGCACCAGCCATTACTTTGAAGGTATGTTCAAACACTTTTGTAAAGGTCATGTTTTTACGTAATTGGAATATCCTTCAATAAAACGTATTTTATATGCAACTAGGTCTTAGTTTCTAGCGTGTTGAAGAAGACCTTGAAGTTGTCAAATAAATGGTATTATTGAAGACACAAAATTACTCAAGAAATTTCTCAAGAAAAACTGAAACTGCAGGTCCTGATACCTCTTTGATAGCTATCGGTCTATAAAGATTTAATGAATCTCAATAACCAGCTTGACACCTCTTAACCTATCGAGCTTCAGAAAAACTGAATGTAAAGTTCTTTTTTTGGCCTATGATGACTTGGTTTTCTAGGGATTAGAGTTTTAGAGCATATAAAAAACATATTTTATAGCCGTCATCATTGAGACAAAGAGACACACATTATAGGAGTTGTTACGACGTTTGTGCGCCTGGCTACATCCGGTTCATCCAAACATGGTTTGAAGAAGTCTACAAAACTACAACAATAATAAAGGTTATTGTGGAATTAGTCATGGATAGGAAGATTCGTGCAAATTAGAAGTATTTTACAACATCATAAGTCCAATTGGGGATTGGAGTAAAAACTGGTATCAAGGTTTTGAAACCTAGACTGGATCGTACGGTCTGACAGGGAAAACCTCGAACCACTCATTTTTGTGATTCTTTTAGAAAGCAGAGAACCGTTCAAACTGCGGTCGGACCCCACGGTTCTGAGAACCGTGATCAAACCGCTTCTCACGATTCCCTTTGAATCTGAACCTAAAAAAAAAAAAAAAAAAACACACAACTACTAGAAGTACATCATGTCTTCAGAAACTCTGCCACTGCCATCTCCAGAGAAACACGACATGTCTTTATGTTTCCTCTTCTTCTCTCTTCAAAGCACATCACGCAACTCCCTCTCTTCAGAAACTCTTCTCTTGGGCGAAGCAAGCTTTAAATTCTGGCTTTGTTCTCCACTGGTAATGCATGTGTGATAGGGTAAGAGTATGAGAGAAAGAAAATGAGAAAGAGAGAGCTAAAGATAAAGAAAGAAAAATAAAAGCAGAGAGGAGGACACACTCTGGGAGGAGTATAGAAAAATAAAAACAAGATGAGAGGAGTGGGGATGGAGATACATGTGTGGAGGAGAAAAAGCAAGAGAAAAAAGAAAAGGAAAGGAAAAGAAACATATGGATGCAAGGAAAGAAAGGAAAAATAATAAAAATAATAAAAAATCACAATTAAATGTTACTACAATATTTTTACAATATTTCACAATAAATTTTAAGTAACAGATTGTTATTAGTTAATATAGGTGAGTAAAAAAATAATTTCAATATATAGTGGATTTAAATTAGAACTAGTAACAACTTTTCACATAAATTTTGTTGTGAAAGTATTGCTAAAAATGTTGTAGACTTCTTCGCTGCTTCTAGAGACTTCTTCTTTGTTGCTGCGTGCTTTAGTGTCAACTACTAACTTATAATGCTTGCTTGTTGTCAAGCACTTCCTTCTTGGGTTTTGTTATTTATTTAACTTTAACAATTTTTAAATGCATGGACATCTTCAGATCTAGCTTTTGATTTTTTTTTTTTTTTTTAATTCATAATAAATGGTGAACAGTGACTATTCAAATGGGCTTGGGAAAAAAAATGATCGGCAATCAAATGAGCTTGGCCATGAGCAAATAAACTCATTTGTCTCTTAACTATTTTATTGGGTTTCATAAAATAAAAATTATTGGGTACTAAAGTGTGCTTTGTCATGACTTAAAAATAATTTAGAAACTCAATAGCTATTGTTTTTTTGGAATTTAATAATTTTTATTTGAATTATGAAAGTTATGTTATAAAAAATACTATCTATATTTGTTTTGGACTATTTTAGTTAATTTTTCTATTTTTTATTAATTTAATGTTTATATATATTTAAAATAATTATTAAATTAATTATGACATCATCACAAATCAACCCTGGTTCAACCTTGATTCGACCTAAAAAATCTTGAACCTCTCCCTTTTACGATTCAATGAACAGTCTGGGTCTAAAAACCTTGACTGGTATAGCTAAATAGGTTCTACTGTAGGTATGTGCTTTGAGATAGGTCTATAAGGTAAGATTTCTTATACTTGTAACCACTTATTCTTGATTAGTGAATTCTTTAGGAGTGGACCTAAAATTCACCTAATAAAGTTGTCTTTGAGGGTTTTATCCATCATGGTCAAATCATTGTGTGAAACTTAATTTTCTGCTGCACTCTATTTAGTTTGATTATTTGATCATGCCTTAATCTAATTTGTATGAAATTTGATTAATTAATAAAATTAGATAATTAGATTAATTTACTAGGGTCAATCTAGAACCCAACATCTTTCGTTTGAATTTAATTTCCCTTAGTCATATGAGAAGTAATCCTGCATAGTTATAAACAAATGTTATCAATTGGTTGATAATTATAAATTTCTCTTTTCTTAGGCCGGGATTATACATTGCTAATAATTACAAATTTGTCTTTTTCTTAAAGATATAAAGGATCCAACTAGTTTTGTTCCGCATATACCAGGTGTGATGGTTGTAATTTGTAAATATTTTGAAAAATCGGTGGTTGGTATGCTCATAGAAAGAAACAGTTAGGGCACGCTTGGTAGACTGTAATAGATAATGTAACGTAATAGATATTCCTATGGCATAACTATTCGGTTGTTTGGTTATGTCTTTCTTACAATGAATAGTTATTCTTTATGAATAGCTATTCTTCAAAATGAGGAATAAATATTCCTTATTAAAAGTACTGAATATCTATTCCTTCACCTTATGTAACAACTTTTTTAAAAAAAAAAAAACCTAAAAAGCCCTTAGTTGCCACATCTTCAAAAGAAAAGAAAATAAACTTTCCTTGTTGTTAATTATTAGCTCTATTTTGAACACCCTAAAATAAGTGTATTTAGGAAATTTGACTTAACAATGATTTAATTACACCTTCTTTTTATACTCTACTAAATTGTGGATGCATAATCAGGATTCTATTCCTAAATGGTCACCAAACTAATGAATAGTAATACTTATTATATTCCAACTTATTGTATTCCTTGTAATATTTATTCCTATTCCTATGTAATAATTATTATGGTGTACCAAACATGCCCTTAAAAAAAAAATTTGAATCTTGTGAAGAGGAATATGAAGAACGTACTCCCTTACTAGAATTTTTTTTCTTGTTGAATCTAATACAAAGACTCATTTATAATTGATTGAATCTAATTGTTAATTTTTCTTGAAAAAGAAAGGCACAACCAAGCATATCGCAAGGACTCATTATTATCTAGTTGATGATTGAATCCAAAATGTTATTGTAAATAAATATGGGTGATGTTTGAAATATTATAAATTTTATTATGTAGGCCTTATAAGTTAAGGAGTCATAAATTATAAAAAGTAATACAAAGACTTATTTATTATCTTGTTGAAGTGACACCAATCACATTAATTTTTTTTATTATAAAAACTAATCTCATTCATTGACATATCAATTTGTAAATGAGAAATGTTATGTTTACAACATTTTTACAACAAATCCTAAGTGGCAGATTGTTACTGGTTATTATTGTTGAGATAAAAAAGTAATCTTAGTGTTAGTTTCAAATTTGAACCAATAACAACTAACCACCTATGATTTGTTGTAAAATTGTTATAAACGTAGCATATTTCATTTGTAAATTTTATATAGTAAAATTTGTTTTAATTATATATATTTTTTCCATAAATATATCATTAGTTTACCACATACTTTTTATAAAAAAAATTTGTTGTATATAAATGTACCAAATTACAAATCAGCTAACAATATGTCCTATCAATATTTCTGAAAAAGCACTAAATAGATGACGATAATATCAAGGGTAGTGGTTAGGGCCAACTAGACTCTGCTATGCAGAGCGTCTTAGGTTTGATTCGCTCTAGACCCAAACCCACTAGCAACATATCTTATACTTCATCAAAATGAGATCATAGCTCGGGAGATGTAAGGGCTACTATAGTACTATGGTTACTCTTAGGTTGTAAAGCCATACTGACTGTCCCCTTCTAACCATTTTTTTTTTCTACCCAAAAAAATATATATATCAATGACAAACATGTTATGATAATATCGGATCCTAATCTAGTGAACTATTGCATCATGCAATTGTTTGGAGTACAAACCAATTTTAAGGCCGCTTGCAATGATTTTGCACAATGTAAGATAAGACTTCTCTGAAAAAGTGTTGAGTTCGATAATTTCCTGACTTAATAGGACTTAAACATACACAAATTACCGATGAGAGGGAGAGAATTAAATCAAATCAAGTGCATAATGATCAAGCAATAAATATTAAATATACAACTCACTTGAACTTGATAATATAATAGCAAAAGTCCAACTTCACTTGATTACAATAAAACACAAGAACAAAGCAACAAACTGAAATTGACAAAGTTTAATAATAAGAGTACAAGAAGCCTACAAATTACTTGTCTACTCCTACTTCTTGATAGTCATGCATGTGGTAAAGACATTCCTACAAACATGCATGCAATGCGAGGGGAATTTCCATCCCTACAGACATGGATTGGTCACTCTTGATAGAAAATTTTTGGATGACGTGTTGGAGAGATTTTTTGCTTATAAACTTCAATATTTCATGCATTTGTAGGTAATAGGTGTTAGATATTTTCAGCCAATAACTACCCACAAATCAAGGAGGGGTGGTTTATTGATAGGACTGACACTTACAAGTGTCATCTTTTTGCCAAGTTTGTCTCATGCATCCATGGCATAAGCTACTACTATTTTCTTTATTTATTTATTTTATTTTCACATAAATTGCAATAGTGAATTAATCAGTGAGATTGAAGGTTAAAAATTGACTTTTTAATATATCTTAGTCATTGGATTAAAAAATATTTTGAATTTTAAACTTCTTACTTTTGCACTTTATTTCCTATCTTACTGTTACATCTCATACATTCACAGTAATTGCATAGTGCATGATGTCCAAATATGATAATATCAATGACAAAAAATTTAAAATAATATAATTTAAAGTAAAAGTTAGAAAAAAAAAAAAAAAAAAAAAAAAAAAAAAGTGTCATCTTTTTGCCAAGTTTGTCTCGTACATGGCATAAATGACTACTATTTTATAATATTTTCACATAAACAATAATAGTGAATTAATGAGTGAGATTGAAAATTAGAAATTCACTTTTTAATATATCTCAGTCCTTGCATTAAAAAAAAATTTAACCTTTAAACTTCTTACTTTTTCACTTTTTTCATATCTAACTTTTACATCCCATACAATCATGTACTCTTGGCGCAACGGTCACTCCACAAGTGCTTGTAAGGTGTGGGGTATGGGGAGTAAGGGTTAGGATTCAAGTCTCTAAGAATGAGTTTTACACACATATATACTTAAATTAAGTTAAAGTAGAATTTCTGTCTTCTATAAATTAAAATAAAATAAGAACTTTTACATCTCATACATTCACGTTAATTGCACCGCACATGACGTCCAAATCTGATAATATCAATGACAAACAATTTAAAATAATATAATGTAAAGTAAAAGTAAAAAAAAAAAAAAAAAAAAAAGTCATCTTTTTGCTAATTTTGTCTCATACATGGCATAATAAGTGACTATTATTTTATTTTTATATAATTAGCAATAGCGAATTAATGAGTGAGATTCAAGGTTAAAATTTGACTTTTAAATATATCTTAGTCATTGGATTAAAAACATTTTTAACCTTTAAACTTCTAACTTTTTTACTGCTTTTTTTTATATCTAACTTTTACATCTCATAAACTCACGGTAATTGCAATTTGATAATATCGATGACAAACAATTTAAAATGATATAATGTAAAGCAAAAGTAAGAAAATAAATAAAAATAAAAATTGGGGCAATAAGATAATATATTGCATAAATATATACAATGTGAAAAATTCTTTAGGCCCCTTAATTAATTATGTGGATTACTTAAGAGTTGATTAACTTAAGCCAATTAGATGATTACAGTTTAGATTGCTTAATTACAGCCACAATGAATACCAAATCTGAAAATCTAGCACTAACACATAGATTTACGCTCTGTTTGTTACAACGTTAAATATTTGCAGGAAGATATTTTCTCATTTTATTGTGTTTATTTTACAGTAAAATATTTAGTCAAAAATAAAATATTTTCAGTCAACCAAATCAACTTAAGCAAATTTGTGTAAAATATTTTACACTTAAAATTTTATATTTTACAATTGCTCTCTAACTCTCACTCGACAACTCTCACGTTATCTCTACCTCTCACGCTATCTCTCCCTCTCAATTCTCTCACATCCCAACCTGATACTTCTCTCACCCACAGACACACCAACCGACACACCCACCAACGGCACCACCCACCGACCGACTCCACAATCTCCCTCCTCCTCTCATCTCTCTCACGAAATCCATCGAGATCTGAATGCTGAGCGGCGACTTGGGTTTTTGACGGCTGCTCTGATCTTGCAAGTGGTTGTTTCAATCTCCTTGCCTCTAGATTTGCTAGATTGTTGGATTTTCAGATTAGATTCTTTGTTCGTGGGTTTTCTTTTTTAATTTTTTGTTTTGGTTTTATGGGTGTTTTTGCCTTTCTGATACGGAATTTTGGGTTGTTGGTGGTTGAATTTTGAGTGGTTGGTGATGATTTGGTGATTGGTGGTAATTCTGGTGGCTCTTGTGTATTTTGGGTAGATGATGGTGGCTAATGGAATGGGATTACAATGGGTATGTTTTTGCAATGGTTGGTAGTGGTTGGGTATGTGGTGGCTGGTGGTGGTTGATTTATATTTACAATTTTTAAGGTCACAACACTTGTCAAACACTTGCAAATGTTTTATAGTAAAATATTTTATAAGTAAAATATTTACATGTAAAATATTTTACATTTGAAAAAATTTTACGTCGAAACAAATAAAGTGTAACTGATGAAGTGAAACGCCAATAAAAAACAAATCCAAAGATGGGGAAAAACATTCTAACGATACCTTTGCCCCAATAAGGCAATTCACTATCGCAAAAGAAGTTTTATGATCTAGTTCAACCCTCCACTCTAGACACTACTTGAAAGTTTTAACTTGCTGATGTGACCTCACACTAGCTCCAAAACTTTCAATTAATCAAGCAACGATCGAAAGACTATTGAAATCTTGCATGAAGGTATTCTTTGAGCTAAATCTTGGACCCATTTGAACTTGGACATTAACACACATTACAAACTAAATAAGAAATAACAATGTCATAAAATTTTCCAATCTAAAACGAAACAATATCCCCCTTAAGCAATTCTGAGACAGAACTCAATTTACATAATCTGACTTAATTCAATATAATGACTCTCAGATACAAACAATCCCAAGAATCCATAAACAGTGGACTAAGACTAACACTCACAAGACTTAAAGAAAAATATAGCTAACTTGTCCTTCTTGTAATAATTGAAAGTTCAAAAAGGGTATAAAACACCTTTGAACGTTTAGACCCCAAATAACAAAGATACCAATTCAAGCTTTATATCAAACAATTAATGTGCGGAATATGATAACGAGCTTATAACTGAATTGATAGAACAATCTAAGCCAAATATAAACACATCCACAGCAGTAAATATAAGGCAAAGGTAAAGGGAAAGAAGATGCAAACACACGGACAACACACGATGTGTTATCGAAGAGGAAACTGAAGTCTTCGGTGTAAAACCTCTCCGCCGCCCTCCAAGCGGTCAAATAATCCACTAAAGAATGTAGTTGGGATACATAAACAGCAGAAGACCCTCCAAGCCTAATCTACCCAAGTACCTAAGCCCTCCAAGCTTCTTGCTCCAACGAGGTTACGCCGAACCTATTTCTTCTCTAGCTTCCCGGATTCCGCTACTTGACCATAGCATCAACCAATGTATATTGGTTCCTTTCCAAACTGCTTCCCAAAGCACCAAATGGACCTTCTCACAGACGTGGGTGTGGTGAGACAAGGGTTTGGTAAATGACCTCTCAAGGGTATGACAATGGAGAGGAAGAGAGTAGAGGAATTTGTAGAGTCTCTTTAGATGAAGATTGGGGATGAATCAATCTTGTATTTCTCTAGGGTTTTCTCTCACAAAATTCTCTCTAGAAGCTCTCACAATATGATGGGTATAAGGGTGTATATATAGTAGGGTGAGAAGGGAATGCAAAACGTCAGTTTTTGCCAAATAGGGTAAGTTGGCGACTTGATCTCGCGGCTTGGCCAAGTCGCAAAATCAAGTCGCGACGTAACGGTCTGGCCAGACTGGAACTTTTGTCCTGTAGCGTGATAGCTGGCGCGACCCTTCAGCTTCCCAGTGTGCCTCTCACGTGACTGCCTTTCGCGGCTTGCCAGTCGCGAACCACCCGCGAGTCCTAGTTGCGAGACTCTGTTTTTCTTGCACACTCTTGAGCTTTTCTTCACATCTTCTCACACAATACCCTTACAATTTTCCCACCTAAATACAGGGTTACTAAGTGCTAAATTACAAGCAAATTGGTCACGGAATAAAGCCAATTAGATGGTTGATAAAATTCAACCTTACAATCTCCCCCTTTGGCTATTCCGTGACAAAACCCTACAACAGACTCTAGACTTAAACGTGAGTTGGGAACAGTTGGAAAACTCACTCACACCTAACTCTAGATTCTGAAAAGCTCTTGAATATATGAATAAGTAACTCTTAAAACACAATAACATAGCAATATCATTGTATGCAGAAAACTTAATATGGATATGGAGCAAAATAAGTATGATCAAGCAAAAATGAACATAGGCATAAAAGCAATAATTCATGGCAAGATCAACACCAGTAGTCACTTAAGCAAAAGTGATTACTATGTTCATTCACACAAGGAATGAACATCCGGACATGCAAAAATGATAAACTCAATTGAAGAGAATCATTTGCAAGTCCAACACTCAACCAATGCATACAAACATATATGCATCTAGGAACAATCCTACAAGGGCACAAGAGTGTTGTACTTAGGGTAATGCAAAGCATTAACAAGTACCAAAACACAAAGCACAAAGGCTGCATAAGCAAAGTTTTTGCAAATACATGGCACAAACCATACAAGCCTACAATCATGCAAAAGTGCTAGAAACAACCCTCAAAGCTTACACAAGCAACAATGGGTACAAAAGACAAACAAACAATGTTAAAAGCTGAATAACATCATACTATAAAAGTAAATCTCAAAGATTCACAAGTGTACCAAACTTAAGGCACAGATATTTAAAACAAACAAAATGTATCACACTTAAAGAAAACACATAACATAATTAAACTCCCCCTCAAGAGCTACCCCAAAAGTTGATCTCCCCCTTTTTGACCGGAATGGCCAAAGAGTCAGTGATCCTGGCTAGTATGAATGCTATCAAACTTTACAAAGAGTACATCAAGCTGGTCCTGCATTGCTGTCATCCTCTCTGTCTGTTGATTCTGAACATCACGTATAGTATCAAGTCTCTCCAGAATGATCTGAAGGGTATCAGGAGGAACAGATGATGAGGTAGAGGGTCTACTCCTTTTGACTCTTACTCTAGGTGTGGAAACTGGTCCTGCTCCTTCTGCTTCAGTCTCCATAGGATCTCCTTCTTCATGGACACCCTCTTCTTCTTCTCCTAGAAGACGACTCTGGATCCGTACTAGAGTAAATTTGTTGATGGCTGATAGATGAGGCATGGGACTGATATCTTGTGGGATTACCACCCCCTTTTCTTTGAAAATTCTCATGAGAAGGCTTGAAAACACCAGCTTGGGCCTCAAGGTGGTTTTAGTTTCTTCCACTATAGTGTCAAAAATGTGGGAACTGATGTCAATAAAAGTATTTTCCTTAAGATCCATAAGAAAGATGGCTCTGGCATTCGTCAATGTAGTCATTTTCCTTATAGGGTACAAATTGTACATCATAATTGTTGTTAAACACCTCATGTCTTTGGGAAAGTCAGAAGTGTTGAGACATCTCCTTTCTAAAACTCCACCAATCTTTTTCTAGACAGTTTCCAGAGAGACCATTCTGTCCTTGTAGTTTGTAAATTCATAATCTTCTAAACCCTCCAGTCCCAAAACCTTATCAATGTCATGAGCATCTAAGGTAAACTCCTTTTTCCTCACCCAACAACTCAACTCTTCCTCCCTTATCACAGCATTGGCATAGAATTCTCTGATAAGAGGTTCACACACTAAAGGTAAGTCACCCAGAAGTTTCTCCCAGCCTCTTCCTTCAAAGCATTTTGGAATGAATGTACCCCTCAAGTCATGCAAATCCACAAATCTCTCCTGGATAATTGTTCCTTTTACAAAGGAATCTCTGTATCTCTCAAAATGTTTGACTGATCTAAACAGGTTGCTATCCATTTTTAATCTCTTATCAGCCTTCTTAGCAGGAGCCTTCTTCTTAGAGGATGTGGAAGCCATCTGTAAACACTCAGAAAAGTTCACAACAAGGGCACAAGACAATATGTGGAAATATACACAAATTAGTGACCATGTAATTTTCAGGAAGAACAGAGTATTGAGCAACAACACAAACCAAGAATAGATGATGACCAACAGATTAACCAAGTTCAGTCTGTAAAGATGAAATTTTCATACAGACATATGAAAATAGCTATCACTGATATGTAACCAACAGAACATGAAATGTGCAAGCTAATCCCTAGAAGCAAGATCATGCACAAGATGTGTAAATACACACACAGAATAGATTGAACCACATAACCAAGGTCACACACAAGACATGCACACAATACATTTGAGAAAACATCACATAGCATCCAACAAACTGTATACCCAAAGAATATGCCCATAGAAAAACACATGACAAACATGAAAACCATGAATGAGAAGAAAAAAATGAAATACCATAATAGAGTAACCCCAAGAAGCTAGGCATTACCAAAAAAGAACAACCCGCACCATCAAAACTCCAATTTTAAGCATAAAAGATCAGAATACCCTCATAGCAATCCGAACAGTAAAACACAGAGATTCAAGAGAATTTTTCATAAAACATGAAAATGAAGTAAAGAACAATAAAGCCCATACCTTTTCCTTGAAGATTTGTGCAGAGATGATGCAGAAATGAAGGATTTTTCAGTGATATTCGAAAGCTTTGAGAGAGAGAGTGAAGAAGGCAATGAACAGTTGCTGAAAATCGAGGGAAAATTGAAAAAACGATTTTAAAAACTGTCTTTAAAACGCAAAACACGCGTTTTTCGCGACTTATCCAAGTCGCCAGTAAGTCGCCAGATCAAGCCGCAAAACACTGTGAAGGAAAGATTCTAGAAAAATCTTCTAAGTGTTTTTCGCGACTGGAAGGTTTGGTCGCGAAGGAGTCGCGAGCTGAGCCGCGAAAATCACTGAGTAACCCTCGCGATTGGACCTTCCATCCGCGAACAAGCCGCCAAAATGAGCCGCGAATAGAGGAAAAACTCAAATTTTTCAAGAATTTTCTAAGTCTTTTTCGCGTCTAGAGTACTAACTCGCCAGTAAGTCGCTAAAATCTCTGATTGGGCTCGCGACTAGGGCTTGCGACTGTGTTTACCCGCGACTTAGTCGCCAAAACAGGGTACCACTGTTTTTGAGAAAATTTCACAATTTTGTAAAAACAAAGTACTTTCCAAAAACAAAACAAAACATTCAAAAATCTCTTTGTGTTTGTCCACTAAGATTGAGCATGTGAAAACACATTTAAACAAGTAAAATCACACAAATGAATATGGCATTCGTTGAGCACAGACTTGTGTGATGTGTGTGGATATCAAAAATGAGATAGTTCTTAGTCCAATGTGAAGCTTCAATGATCAATTCAATCAAGACATACACAACTAGCACTAGATAATGTGACCTATCTCAATTATAGAAACATGCATATATGACCTCCCACAAGTACTTAATAACAATTCTCTGAAGCTTTTCATTTTTCTCCAAATACACATATCATTTGCCAATTTTGAGCAAAGAAACTCTCATTGAGAGAAAGATGCCTGAAATTTTTGATATTTCAATTGATGAGTTAGCCTTTGGCTTTTTGAGCATCACACATTTTATTTTGGTCGCTTTCCCTTTTTCCTAGTCAAATACTAGTGTGTGCGATAGGCTTTTGCAGCTCTATATCTCTTTTCATTTGGAGATTTACATTTAGAGAGCTCTTTTAAAGCATAAAAATAAAAAGTGGGAAGATATATAGGCATGAGTCTATGCATGTCTCCAGATCAACAAAACCATTCACTAATCATTCATGACAAGGTTGAAGATCTATTTACAACAATCACATAGATATCAGAATTTCTTCCACAAAGATATGAGTGCATGAGAGACAAGCTAAGCTCGTTAAATGCACAAAGCCATAAGTACAAAGGTACTGGGCAAAACATGCTTGGAGACAAAACTCAACAAAGTGATCAAACTTTTTGGATTTTCAACTTTTTATGTGTTTTTGGATTTTTGACACAAAAACAGTAGAAGAAAGATCAAAAAAATAAAAGCATTTTAAACACAAACAAACCACAAATTAAACAAATGCTCAAAAACACAAAGCAACTTACCAATCTTATCCATAAATCATAGGAAGAATTGATGCATGGACATGTTATGATGCTTATGCATGAGTACCCTTTGTCACCCACACGTCACATGCGTTTAGGGTGATATCCTTGATGGATCGGGTACAAGAGTTAGGACTTTCAAACCTCCTGTTGAAGCTCTCCAAGCAGGTGGTGAAGGCACCGATCATCTTCATCACGTCCGTCATTCCTGGATCATTGCTCTGACTTCTTGGTTTCTCACCACCCCAAGACCTCTTGTCATTCCTTCTTCCTCGTGACCGAGGTGCGCTTGCATTGTTGTCTGCTCTCAGCTTTTGACAATTGGGTCTAGTATGCCCTCGTAGTCCGCAATAGTGACACACATACTCAGTTCTAGGCCTCCATTGTGGTCTTGAGAGAGATCTTGCTCTGGTTTCGTATCTGCCTATAGATTGATTTCGGGGCTTATTCACCATCCGTTGCTCACTCACATTCTCCTTCTCAGCCTTAACATTCTCAGGAATGGTTTCTTCTACAGTAGGCTCTTTGGCCTTCACAAATTTCACTTCTTTGATAGCTTTGGCTGATGAGCTACTTCCTCCGGTATACCCCACTCCGGACTTATCTGAAAAATGTTTTTGAGACGATATAACATCTTCCAGCTTTCTAGAGGAGACCCTTTCAATCTTGGCTTGCGCTTGCACCATTTCTTGCTCAAGGAATCTTACTTTGGTGTAAGCTTCCGATAACTCTCCATTTAGTGTCTCAATCTCGCATTTAGCCTCTTTATATCTAGACAGTAAACTTTTGTAGTCCTCTTCAGCCCTTTTCATCTTCTTTACCGCCGTCTTTGCAACCCTTGCATACTCACCTGATTTCTCAAGAAGTAAAGTGTAATTCTCTTGAATACTCAAGGTACCTTCATCCTCTTCAGCTTCAGATTCCTCTACAACTCCAATAGATTCCAAATCAAAATGTTCACCAAGCTCCTTCATAAGTGTATCCAAGTCATCTGAGGATTCCACATGAGCGATGGTCATGAATGCGGAGAAATTTCCTTCTCCATCACAGCTCTCGTCAGAATCAGAATTTGATGAGTCCTGAACGGTTTTAGACCCCTTAAACACACACAGATTGCGTAGCCTAGATTAATTAGCCAAGTTGTTACTTAGTCAAATTAAGCAATTCTAGGTTAAAACAATCCAAACAATCATATCAAGAATATAAAGCAGCGGAAAATAAATAACACAAGATATGATCACCCAGGAAACCACACGGTAAAAACCTGGGGAGGATTTGACCCACCGATCCTCAAGGCATAACAGAATTCACTATGAAAGAATTGAAGTTCTTACAGAAGGACTACAAGCTCCCCGCTCGACTTCCTAATGCTACCCACCAGTAAAACTTCCTGACACGACCACGCGCAGGCTCCGAATCCACGGACTACTTCTTTCTTGAATTCTTCAATCAGCTACAAGCTCCCCGCTTGCTTTTCTTTTAAGTTCCAATGGTTGCAACAATAATGATCTTCAAGATGTTGAAATAATCTTCACCATGAAAACCCTAAGTTTTGTGTAAAGGAAAGCTCCTCAAAGATCTCACAAGAGATTCACACAAAACCGCAATGTATGAGCAACAATACAATCTGGACCACCCTCAAAAACGTGGCTAGGGTTTTATTTATATACCTAGGGTAAAAACATAAAACCCTAAACGTTTAATGAAGTAGGGCTGAGTTGGAAATTCTGCAGAAAATTCAACCTGTGCGATTTTCGATCGATCGAGTCTATTCTTCGATCGATCGAGCCAGGCCGAGAGTCCCAAATACTTCTGCAGCCACTCGATTCCAACTTTACAATATTAAACCAACTTTGAGCAAGTCTAAAGAAGATACCATACAATGTTTTGATCATGGTTTGCCAACATTACAAATTAGAGTTCTAAATACATAAAATCCTAAGACCTTAGAACCTAACAAACTCCCCCTTTGGCAATCCGTGACAAAACCCTAATTAACAGCTCAAAGTGTTACAAATAAAAAGCCCTTTACAAAGATAATGCTCATAAAATCCAATTCAGCCTAACTACTATCCATAGTTGCAAGTGTAGACAGCAGCTTAGTTGAATCAACCTGTATAATCCTGAAATACTCAACAAACGCATAAACGCATGTGTGACAGTAAAGAGTAAAACAACAGGTATAACATCCTTGTAAGATCCACACAACAAAATAAAGACATATAAAAAATGAACAAGTCATAAATATAAATCAATACGCAGTGAATCATAAAGCAACAAGAATCAATAAAAAATATCATGTATATCAATCAATGTTACTCCCCCTAACATGAATATCCCAAAAAAAATGATATACAAAGTGAAGCACATAGATACAATCTAAAACTCCACAAGTTCCTCTAAAACAAAAAAAAAATCTCCCCCTAACAACAAAAACTCTACTACAGGTCAAAACTCCACTCCCCCTTTTTGTGACGGAATGCCAAAGGACAATCACAAGTCGCCATCAAAAGGAGGTGGTGAGGGTGAACGAAGATGCGCAAGATCAGCTCGGAGAGCACGCATCTCATCCAGCAAGTCCACCAAAATCTGACCATGAGCCTGCTGAACAGTCATGACAGTCTCCAAAGTACGACGAACATCAAAGTCGGCCGAAGGAGGCGGAGGAACATCAGCAGCAGCATCATCACCAACAGGAATAGGAATATCCTCACCAGCAAAACCTGCAGAAGAAGAAGGAGGAGGAGGTGCACTACTAGAGGGCTCAGATCTAGGGTGTTTAGAACCAGCTCGAAGATGAGCGGCCCTCTGTCTAAGAAAAGACGCACCTATAGGTCCTATCACATGGACGGGCTCAGAGGCAGGAAAGTTATCAAGACCAAGAAAGAGAAGAATCCTATGAATGAAAATAGGATGAACTAGAGCATGAGCAGTCGATGAACTCCTATAAACTTCGTTCAAAGAACGAAGAAAAAGATGGGGAAAACTAATAGGAGCATCAGTAACAAGAGCGTATAGAAAAACACACCTCTCAAGAGGAATGGTGTGAACATGGGAAATAGGCCAGATCGAATGACAAGCTATCCGAAAGAACAGATAGTGCAACCCAGAAAGCTCAGCAGAAGTGATCCGAGGATCAGAACCCCACTGGACAGTAGTACCAGTGACGTATGACAAAACATCGCTAATCTCGGGAGACTCAGCATAAGGATAGACAGGATGCTGGACCAATGGTACCCCAAGAGCATCAGCCACTACCCGAGGAGTAATGGTGTACTCTACGCCTCGTATCCAACTCCTAACAAGAGTGTTGGAATCATAGACGCGGATAGAGATGTTCGAATAGAACTCTCTAATCAAGGCTGAAGGTGGAGGAGGATCAGAAATCTCCACCAAGGGTAACCAACCCCGACGCTCAAAATTTGCCCTAATGGCAGAATCAAGCTCATCTAAAAGCACAGAACGCTCAGCCCAAATCAAGCTCTGATACCACTTGAACGGTTTTAGACCCCTTAAACACACACAGATTGCGTAGCCTAGATTAATTAGCCAAGTTGTTACTTAGTCAAATTAAGCAATTCTAGGTTAAAACAATCCAAACAATCATATCAAGAATATAAAGCAGCGGAAAATAAATAACACAAGATATGATCACCCAGGAAACCACACGGTAAAAACCTGGGGAGGATTTGACCCACCGATCCTCAAGGCATAACAGAATTCACTATGAAAGAATTGAAGTTCTTACAGAAGGACTACAAGCTCCCCGCTCGACTTCCTAATGCTACCCACCAGTAAAACTTCCTGACACGACCACGCGCAGGCTCCGAATCCACGGACTACTTCTTTCTTGAATTCTTCAATCAGCTACAAGCTCCCCGCTTGCTTTTCTTTTAAGTTCCAATGGTTGCAACAATAATGATCTTCAAGATGTTGAAATAATCTTCACCATGAAAACCCTAAGTTTTGTGTAAAGGAAAGCTCCTCAAAGATCTCACAAGAGATTCACACAAAACCGCAATGTATGAGCAACAATACAATCTGGACCACCCTCAAAAACGTGGCTAGGGTTTTATTTATATACCTAGGGTAAAAACATAAAACCCTAAACGTTTAATGAAGTAGGGCTGAGTTGGAAATTCTGCAGAAAATTCAACCTGTGCGATTTTCGATCGATCGAGTCTATTCTTCGATCGATCGAGCCAGGCCGAGAGTCCCAAATACTTCTGCAGCCACTCGATTCCAACTTTACAATATTAAACCAACTTTGAGCAAGTCTAAAGAAGATACCATACAATGTTTTGATCATGGTTTGCCAACATTACAAATTAGAGTTCTAAATACATAAAATCCTAAGACCTTAGAACCTAACAAGTCCGAATCACTTAAAGTGGTGGCATACACCTTTCCCTTCGACTTCAAGTAGTTTGGACATTCCTTTTTAAAATGCCCATGCCCATTACATTCAAAACATGTAATTCCTTGTGAGGATTGGGAATCTTTACCATCTTTTCTTCGGAAGACTTTCTTCTCTTTTTCGGCACTCTGGAATTTTCTTTTGTCACCAAATTTTCCACTATTCTTGAGCTTTAAGAATTTTCGAAAGTTTTTTACAAGATACGCCACATCATTATCTACTGTATCCTCTTCCGAAGATTCATGAGACCCTATCCTCTCATCAATTGTCTTAAGAGCAAAGGATTTGCTTTTCTTTGCTGAAGGAAGAGACAACTCATATGTCTGTAGAGAACCGACCAGCTCCTGAACCTTGATTTCATCAAGATCTTTGCTCTCTTCAATGGCTATAACTTTAGCACGAAAACTTTCTGGTAGTGACCGAAGGATCTTCCTTACAACTTTAGATTCTTCCGTCTTTTCCCCCAAATTAAATTTTCCAATGACCACCTCGTTTAGTTTACTATAGAAGGAGTCAAAAGACTCATCCTCATCCATCTTTAGCTGCTCAAAACGAGTGGTCAACATTTGAAGTTTAGTGTCTTTCACCTTCTTGGTTCCTTCATATGTCGTCTCCAGAATCTCCCATGCTTCTTTAACAACAGTAATATGAGAGATCCTATGAAATTCTTCTGGAGAGATACCACAGAAAATGGCATTCAATGTCTTACTGTTTGCATTAGCTACCGCAAGAGTTGCCTTGTCCCAAGTGGATTTAGCATCCACTGGCTTTGTCCAACCTATGTCAACTGCATCCCACACAGTTTCATCCATAGAACACAAAAACGCCCTCATTTGGACTTTCCAAAAAACATAGTTATTACCATCAAAATATGGTGGAGCAGTGAGAGATTGAGACCTATCCATCTCACCAAGGGGTCAAGGATCACACTCAGATATTAAAACCACAACAAGTGCACCCGCTCTGATACCAATTGAAAGTTCAAAAAGGGTATAAAACACCTTTGAACGTTTAGATCCCAAATAACAAAGATACCAATTCAAGCTTTATATCAAACAATTAATGTGCGGAATATGATAACGAGCTTATAACTGAATTGATAGAACAATCTAAGCCAAATATAAACACATCCACAGCAGTAAATATAAGGCAAAGGTAAAGGGAAAGAAGATGCAAACACACGGAAAACACACGATGTGTTATCAAAGAGAAAACTGAAGTCTTTGGCGTAAAACCTCTCCGCCGCCCTCCAAGCGGTCAAATAATCTACTAAAGAATGTAGTTGGGAAACATGAACAGCAGAAGACCCTCCGAGCCTAATCTACCCAAGTACCTAAGCCCTCCAGGCTTCTTGCTCCAACGAGGTTACGCCGAACCTATTTCTTCTCTAACTTCCCGGATTCCACTACTTGACCATAGCATCAACCAATGTATATTGGTTCCTTTCCAAATTGCTTCCCAAATGGACCTTCTCACAGACGTGGGTGTGGTGAGACAAGGGTTTGGTAAATGACCTCTCAAGGGTATGACAATGGAGAGGAAGAGAGTAGAGGAATTTGTAGAGTCTCTTTAGATGAAGATTGGGGATGAATCAATCTTGTATTTCTCTAGGGTTTTCTCTCACAAAATTATCTCTGGAAGCTCTCACAATATGATGGGTATAAGGGTGTATATATAGTAGGGTGAGAAGGGAATGCAAAATGTCAGTTTTTGCCAAACAGGGCAAGTTGGCGACTTGATCTCACGGCTTGGCCAAGTCGCGAAATCAAGTCGCGACGTAACGGTCTGGCCAGACTGGAACTTTTGTCCTGTAGCGTGACAGCTGGCGCGACCCTTCAGCTTCCCAGTGTGCCTCTCACGTGACTGCCTTTCGCGGCTTGCCAGTCGCGAACCACCCGCGAGTCCTAGTCGCGAGACTCTGTTTTTCTTGCACACTCTTGAGCTTTTCTTCACATCTTCTCACACACTACCCTTACAATTTTCCCACCTAAATACAGGGTTACTAAGTGCTAAATTACAAGCAAATTGGTCACAGAATAAAGCCAATTAGATGGTTGATAAAATTTAACCTTACAATAATGACCAAAAACATTAAACAAACCATCTGTACATTGTGCGTCTGCGGTGAAAACACAAAGCCCACTATGTTTACTAGGGAGACTTAAACCAACTTTTTGCACGTAAATATTAAAATAAGTTAAAGAATTAGGAGTAGGACATCTTTATGTTTACATTGTACTTGAAATGTAAAACAAGGTGCTTAGCTCCTTTCACACTGGAACTTGATCGATAGAGGAATTATGACATCCAATCTTTAGTTCACGATCACGTTTACCATGATTCACTTAATGGTCTGGGACTCTATAATTCAGTCTTTTCTTTTTTCTTCTTTTCTTTTTGTTTTATTTTCTTTTTTCTTTTGTTCTTGGTTTCAAATATGAGGGTTGGTATGTCGTCTATATACCGTATTATAAATGAGCTGCATCTCTTCCAATGCACCGGCAAGTCTACCTTCAAATATAACAGCTTGAACCACATGTTTATCACCCATTGAGCATTCAAATGTATGAGTCATTCCTTTCACACACACCATAACCTATTTAATAGATACATGCATTAGGAATGAATATTTAAGGTTTTCTTAATAAATTAAAGTTTAAATTGCTCAGTTTTTTTTTTTTTTCAATTGCATGAAAAATGTTTAAACTGTATGCTTTGAGTTTATTAATGAGGAATGCATTATATTTCTCATTGGTCATGTAGCTATTTTAATTACTTTGGCTTGCATAGCTGTACAGACAAGCCTTTCTTTTCTCTGAATTGAGGTACTTGCATTTGAAATAGTTAATGCTGTCATGCCATGCAATCAGTCTAATGATACATTCAATTATACATGCCCTATGTTTAACCCTTGAAATGTTTTTGGTTGCTCATTGCTTAAAATATCTATGAACCATCACATTTTCATGTCCTAGAAATTACATTGTGTCATCCAACATTAATCAAAGAAAAGAAAGTGTATGATCTTTCTCATGTTTCATAGCCCCGGGAAGTTTATGCATATTTCGGGATCAGATAATCAATTACGTACCTATCCAAAAACGAGGGACAAGAATCACGCAACTTGCAGTAACTAGTGGAATCTGATCAAGAAGATAACAGCACACTTATTTCCTTTAATCATTAGGAAGTTGAGCTTAACAAGCTAGCCCAAAAGGTACATATGCGTAGCATAACAACTACTTCCTGCAGTATTATTGAAGCAAGAGCAAAACTTGACTGCATGATCACTTTCACGTATCTGTTATTAATTAAGGTAGCTGTTTGTAACTAAAGAAAATAGCACTAGCATTATTACTTTGATATTTTACAATCAGTCACTCTAGCACAATTGTTATTGATAAAAATAACTAGTACTGCAGAAACTTGCATTAATTCTTCGGAAATTCCTGCATCACTTGGTCAAATAAATCTATGCCAATGCCGTCATCATAGTATGAAATATATTGGGATATTGGAAACACATCTGGGATATATATACGTGTAGTCTGCTACAAATGGTTCAGTCCAAAAGTCTCCAAAGGCTTCTTAAAATGTTTCAAATGAAGCAAGACTGTCTTCTTAAATCCAATTTATGCCAGGTTTAGGTCAATGATCAGTACTGCCTAAGGAGGAGAATTTAGCAGAAGATACTTCTGGGGACAATGGAGAGCTTTCTAAGATATGGTAGTGGGCACTAGCATGAAGACTTTCAGTTTCGAATCTTTGCTTTGTATATTTCTTCCCGTGCATGTTTCCAAAGGCATTTTCAGATGTTTCCAATGAAGCAAGACTGTCTTCAGTGCAATTTATGTCATTTACAGGTGAATGATCACGGCTCAAAGAGAAGAGTTTAGTGGAAGATAGTTCTTTGGACAATGGAGAGCTCTCTAAGCTTTGGTGAGAGGAATCACTGGCATGAAGACTTTCACTTTCTGATTCTCTATTTTCCTTGGCTTTGCATAATTGTGAAGTTTCACTTTGCTCCTTCACCTCAGATGTTTTTGGATTTTGCTTTACATACTTCTTTAGGTGCGTCTGCCAATGGTTCTTTATCTCATTGTCTGCTCGTCCAGGTTATAAATTTCTAGCAATCGCAGACCATCTGAAAGGAAAACAGTTCACATTCACTGAAGAATCTTAATGAAGGAGAGCAAGAAAATTGAAAAACAATATGGTTTTGTTTTTGTTTTTTTCTTTTTCTTTCTGGTTTGTGAAAATAGATTTATTTGATTTCTAATTATTTTTCAAGTTAGAAACTTGACAAGACCCGTATAATATTTACGGGAACTTGGAAGAAAACATATTATTGCTTTATGTTGATATTGGTTCATAAACTTAGGTCGATCTGAGGATCCTAAAAATTTATACTTATCAAGTTGCAAAAAGTAAGATGTTTCTATACTTGTTTCCAGCTTCTTCACGGAACTTGATGATTAAGTCCTCTTCTTCTTTGGTGAAGTTTCCGCGTTTTACACCTGGTTGGAGGTAATTCACCCATCGCAGCCTGCAACTCTTGCCACACCTCGATAAACCTGTCCAAAATATCATAGTATTGTTACATCATATATACTGCTTAATTAGTTTCATTTCTTATCTCTCTCATGCATGTATA
Organism: Quercus cerris; assembly: GCA_963669245.1. Classification (NCBI taxonomy): domain Eukaryota; kingdom Viridiplantae; phylum Streptophyta; class Magnoliopsida; order Fagales; family Fagaceae; genus Quercus; species Quercus cerris. The sequence continues at coordinate 45,598,354 of OY770006.1, forward strand.
TATGGTTGCCAGAAACAAATAACTAAAGTTAAATAAACAGAATCAAGTAAGAAAGCCATATATAATGAAGTTTCATCATGCATGAACAGAAATTTTTTCCATGGAAAGAGTGAGAAACAACATGCAGGAAAATATGTTTTTTCTTAATAATGTTTGTCTTCTAGTTGAAAAAACTATTACTTTCATAAACAGAATTTTCAAATTCATATTCGCTGAAAAAATTAAAATTTCAAATAGACATATGATAGAACTCTAGGTAAATTTGTTTGATTATTTAACAATAGCAAACCAAGACTGCATCCATGCTTCAAAATATATAATGTAGTTTTATACCGGCGAGCTTGGGAAGTTTGCACCAATTTGAGTGGCCATATCTCTGAACAAAACTTTTTAGCTTACAATCTTCTTCTGGAGTCCATGCACCTTTCTTCAATCCATTTTTGTCAGAAAGGGGCCCCTCACCATCTCTCTCTATCTATGGGGTCTTGTTGCTCAAAAATAATAAACACCTTCACTAGCTATTCTCAGTTTTAACAATGGAACTACACAAGACATTTTATGGGGACAATAGGGCCCTAATGAATGTGCAATCATGATCCCATTAAGGATTAAATATTATAAAATTTTGGTAAAGGAGCTAGACGCCTAGACTACGTTAAACTGGCACAAGACTTGGAAAAACAAATATAGGGTAACTACTAGGTGAATTCCATCACATTTTTTGATAATTGGGGTTATAACATCATTATAGGTTTGTGTAAAGGTTCAGCATTAAATCTGTTAGGTTCTAAAGATTTAGGATTTTATGTATTTAAAACTCTAATTTGTATTGTTGGCAAACCATGATCAAAACAAGTTGTTTAGTCTTGTTTAGGCTTGCTCAAAGTTGGGTCTTTCATGTAAAGTTGGAATCGAGTGGCTGCAGATGCATTGGTGCATTTTGGCTTGGCTCGATCGATCGAAGGAAAGACTCGATCGATCGAATCTCGGGCAGAATGTTTTTCTGCAAAATATTCCAGCTCAGTCCTAACTCATTAAACGTTTTGGGTTTTCTGTTTTTACCCTAGGTATATAAAGAAAAACCCTAACCACGTTTTTAGAGTTGCTCCAGTTGAGTTATTGCTCATACTTTGCTGTTTTGTATAAATCTCTTGTAAGATCTAGAGGAGTTTTCCTTTACACAAAACTTAGGATTTTCAAGGTAGAGATTACTTCAACATCTTAATGATCGACTCGGTTGCTACCATAGAAGCTTAAAGATTATCAAGCGTGGGTGCTTGTAGTTGATTGGAGAATCCAAGAAAGAAGGAGTCTGTGGATTCGGAGCTTGCACGTGATCGTGTCAGTAAGTTCTACTGGTGGGTAGCATTAGGAAGTCAAGCGGGGAGCTGTAAGTCCTTTTGTATGAATTTCGATTCTTTCGCATAGTGGATTCAGGTTTACCTTGAGGATAGTTATGTCAAATCCTCCCCAGGTTCTTACCGTGTGGTTTCCTGGGTGATCATATCATTGAGTTATTTATTATTCTGCTGCTTTATACTTTTGATATGATTGTTTGTTTGTGATAACCTAGAATTGCTGAAATTGACTAAGTTAATCACTTGGCTAATTAACTAGGTTAATCCGGTTGTTTTAAGGAGTCTAAAACCGTTCAAGTGATATCAGAGCGGGTAGCTCTTTTGTTAGAGATTTTTTGATCTCTAAGCTGATCCTTGACCCCTATTGTCATGGAGCATGGACACTCACTTGTTATTCCTCCTCACTTTGATAGGAATAACTATGTTTATTGGAAAGTAAGGATGAAAGCATTTCTGAAATCTATTGATGAGACGGTTTGGAATTCCGTTGAATACGGATGGCAGAAGCCCACTACTCCTGTGAGTGAGTGGCAAACTTCTAAAAAAGAAGCAGCAGGCTTCAATAGCAAAGTTATGAATGTCATCTTCAATGCTATTTCTATGAAGGAATTTAAGAGAATCTCTAATGTTGAGGTAGCTCACACTGCTTGAAAAATCCTCCAAACTGTGCATGAAGGCACAAAGGCAGTTAAGATTAATAAACTGCAGCAATTGATTTCTAGATTTGAAAGCATTAAAATGTCTGATGATAAATCTTTTGATGAATTCTATACTAAATTAAATGATATTGTTAATTCTGCTTTTAATTTGGGTGAAATCTATGATCAACCTAAAATTGTTAGGAAGATTCTTAGATCTTTAACTGAAAACTTTAGACCCAAAGTGACTGACATTACTGAGAGTAAGGATGTGGACACCATCCCTGTTGATGAGCTTGTAGGATCTCTTCAATCCAATGAGTCTGACCTACCCAAAGTGAACAAATCTCAATCAATGGCTCTTAAGTCAGTTGATGATCTTGATGCTGGTGGATTTGATGATGAGCTCTCTGCTACAGAGATTGCGTACTTTGCCAAGAACTTTAGAAACTTTCTTAGGAATAACAATAGAAAGGCAAGAGGTACAAATACTGTTAAACCTAGAAACTTTAGGAAGAATGATCCCACTAAAGTTAATAATTTTGAAAAACCTAGAGAAAAAGTTGGTCAATCTTCAAACAATCCTTTGGGTGCTCAGTGTTTTGGCTGTCAAGGGTATGGTCATGTGAAATCTGAACGTCCTACATTCTTGAGATCTGAGGGCAAAGTTATGGCTGTAACCCTTAGTGATAATGAGGTTTCTAATGATGAGTTTGGATGTGACGAGGATGAAAACTTCATTGCTTTCATTGCTACTGCTGTAGTAAATGAAAGTATATCTGTTAAAGAGAACCCTTTTGATGGGGAACTCTCTGAGGATGCAAATCTTTAAGAGGCCTACAATAAACTTTGCAAAATTGCTGCAAAGGATGTTATGAATGTTGAACTTGGTCTGAAGAAAATTGAATCTCTTGAGCTTGAAAAGAAGAATTTGCTTGTTAACTTGTTTGATGCTAATGATCTTTTGAACAATGTTAAATCTGAGATTCTATGACTTGCATCGCATTACATTCATGCATTTCATTCTAAGATTTATTTGTTTTCTCTTATAATAATAAAAATAAATTAAAAAAAATAAAAAATAAAAATAAAAATAAAAAAAGCAAAATATGTTAAGCACTATGTTTCTTGGTTTTTGAAAACAAGGTTGGTCAATTTATTTACACATAACATGTCTTATGTACCTTGTTTAGCGTTGATGGGCTTATTTATTGCACATGAATGTTGAACTTGGTCTGAAGAAAATTGAATCTCTTGAGCTTGAAAAGAAGAATTTGCTTGTTAACTTGTTTGATGCTAATGATCTTTTGAACAATGTTAAATCTGAGATTCTATGACTTGCATCGCATTACATTCATGCATTTCATTCTAGGATTTATTTGTTTTCTCTTATAATAATAATAAAAAATAATAATAATAAAAAAAAAAAAAAAGCAAAATATGTTAAGCACTATGTTTCTTGGTTTTTGAAAACAAGGTTGATCAATTTATTTACACATAACATGTCTTATGTACCTTGTTTAGCGTTGATGGGCTTATTTATTGCACTTGACTAGTTGAAGTTTTGTAGTACATGTTATGTGGGAAAGATGTTTATGGTTTTTGATCACTTTGTCTTGATCTTGAAGTCACATGTTATTTGACTGTCGGACTTGATCCTTTTAAGAAAAGCATAACTAACCATCTCACCACTATTCACTAGCCAATCATGAACACTTTAGTGCATATCATAAGATTCTGTGCTTGAGAAAGTGTAGCACATGCACAAAAAGAACATAAGGTGATGTCTCGGCTTAATTGCTTAATGCTTAAAATTTGTGTGTATTATTAGGCTTGGTGCCATCTCACATAATTAAAATTGGTGTGTATTATTAGGCTTGATGCCATCTCACATAATTATGAGGCAAAAATACAAGAAACTTACATGATTGTAAGCTTTTGTTCTAGGAGATGTGGGAGTTATAGGATGTAACTCTTTAGGTAATAGTCTCTTTTAAATTCTGTGTGATGAATTTTATACACTTTGTGATTGATTTCTATTCACATATCACCTTACATATATCTTAAGTTTTTGCTAGTTTGCACACATTACACAAGTTACTCTTTGTTAAACACTGTATATGTTATTGTGTGTGTTTTTGGTCTGACCAACCAAGTTTGAAAAATACCTTGAGTTTATGCAAAACATTTTTTTTGCTTGTGATTTTAAAGGAAGAACTGGCTGAAACTTTACCTTGGAGAAACTGGGATTAGAAATTTGGGTTTTTGAAAAAGCATTCCATTTCATCTTATACTCATGCATTGTGTTTCATTGATTTTAATGCTTTGAGGAGTTATTTTCAAAAATTGATTTGAGTTTTTCAAAACTGGAATTTTTCTTAAAATACTGTAATCCACTGCCTGTTTCAATCGATCCATTCTATTTTTCGATCAATCGAAAATATTTAAAATTCTTTTTAAAACTTTCGGAGTGATTCGATCGATCGAATGTAATTTTCGATCAATCGAAAGTCGTGAATCAAGTTTTTAAACAGTACTCTTTGACTAATTCCACTCCTTTTTCAAAAGTCTTTTTCAAACTTTCTTTTCTCTCTCTGACTAAGCAAGGATCTACAACGATTTTTGTCGTTTTCCTCCAAAATTTTTGCAAGAATTCTCTTTCCTCAAGCCGGTAAGTCTCTTTTGCCCCTCATTTTTGAGTTTATTTGCATTTTTCATGCATTTTATCTCATATTTTCGAACCTCTTTCTTTTTGGGATTTTTTATGTTTCAAGCCCAATTTTGTGAAACTAATCAATGGGTTTTTATGAGGACAAGCTATAAACATGTTCTTGATAGTTTAATTTGATCAATTTTGGGTTTTGTGGAGAATTGAAAATTCTAGGGTTTATATTTGTTCCGAATTTGGGATTTTGTTCAATTAGGTTGAATTTGATAAAATTGGCTTGTTGATTGGATGTAATTAGGTATTATCATCTATGGATTGTATTTTGTAATGCTTAATTCATCAATGTGCTTCAAAATTTTACAAGTGGTTTTCAAATTTTTGGAGTTTTTGGTTAGAAACTCTATACTTGAGCCAATTTTGTGAAATTGAACTTAAAATTGAACATTGATTACTACATTAGTACATGTATCATGGCATTTTAACTGTTTATGCATCATATAGTTTTTTTTTATATTTTTTTGGTGCTAACTTGCAGTCTGCCCTTGGTTTTTATTTGTTTCTCTTTTAGTTTTCTCATGGGCCTCTGTCCTTTCCTTAGCATCATGCCTAGGAAAACTAGGACTCGTAGGTCTATCCCTTCACGTACTCCTTCCCCCCCGTCCTTTGACCGTGAGAAATTTCCGAGTGAGAAAAACCATGAGATCTTTGAGAAGTTGAACCTTAAGTGTAAAATTTGGTCTGAGCGTCCTGTCATTCTAGATGAGTTGGATCCTGCCATTAGGGCAAACTTAAAGCGTAGGGGCTGGCTACCCTTGGTGGATATTTCTGATCCTCCTCCACCTGCTACCTTGATTCGAGAGTTCTACCCGAACATCTCGATTCGCGTCTATGATTCCAACACTTTAGTAAAGAGTTGGATATGAGGCGTAGAGTACACCATTACTCCTACAGTAGTGGCTGATGCTCTAGGGGTACCTTTGGTCCAGCACCCTGTCTACCCTTATGATGAGTCTCCACTTTTGAGTGATGTCATGTCTTACATCACTGGGTCATCTATCCAGTAGGGTTCTGATCCTAGGATCACCACTACTGAGCTTTCTGAGTTACACTATCTTTTTTTTAGGATAGCGTGTCACTGCTTTTGGCCCATTTCTCATCTGCACACTATTCCTCTCGAGAGGTGTGTATTTTTGTACGCTCTAGTTACCGATGCTTTTATCAGTTTTCCCCTTTTGTTCCTTCGTTCTTTGAACGAAGTGTATAGGAGTTCATCTTCTTCTCATACCCTTGTTCATCCTATTTTTATTCATAGGATTCTTCTTTATCTTGATCTTAGTGGTTTCCCCTCCTCTAAGCCTGTGCATGTCATTGGTCCTATAGGTGCGTCTTTTCTTAGACAGAGGACTACTCACCTTCGAGCTGGCTTTAAACACTCTCGGTCTACACCTTCTGGTAAGGATGTTCCTGATCCTAATGCTGCTGCTGCTGCTGCTGTTCCTCCACCTCCATCAGATGACTTTGATATCCGTCGTACTTTGGAGACTGTCATGACCGTTCAGGCGGCTCATGGTCAAATTTTGGTGGACTTGCTTGATGAGATCTGTGCGTTGCGAGCTAATCTGGCACATCTTCGGTCTGCCTCACCACCTCCTTTTGATGATGGATTGTGATTGCCCTTTGGCATTCCATCACAAAAAGGGGGAGAAGTGTTTGTAGAGGAGTTTTGTAGTTAAGGAGAGTTTTTGTTGTTTTGAGGAGCTTGTGGAGCTGTTAAATTGTATTTAGGCGCTTCACCTTGTCTATCATTTTTTTGGGGATATTCATGTTAGGGGAAGTAACATTGATTGATATATATGTCTTCTTTGTGATTCTTGTTGCTTTGGATTCACTGTTTATTGATTTATATTCTTTGAGTTATTCATTTGATATATGTCTTTATTGTGTGTTGTGTGAATCATACAAGAATGTTATACTTGTTTATATACTATTTTCTGTCACACATGCGTTTATGTGTTTGTTGAGTATTTCAAGAATAAACAGGTTGATTCAATTGAGCTGCTATCTACACTTGCAACTGATGGATAGTAGTTAGGATTGAATTTTGGTTTATGAGTATTATTTTTGTAAAGGGCTTTTTAAATTGTAAACTTTGAGCTTAGTATTTATGTTTGGTCACGGATTGCCAAAGAGGGAGTTTGTTAGGTTCTAAAGATTTAGGATTTTATGCATTTAGAACTCTAATTCGTATTGTTAGCAAACCATGATCAAAACAGGTTGTTTAGTCTTGTTTAGGCTTGCTCAAAGTTAGGTCTTTCATGTAAAGTTGGAATCGAGTGGCTGCAGATGCATTGGTGCATTTCGGCCTAGCTCGATCGATTGAAGGAAAGACTCGATTGATCGAACCTCGGGCAGAATGTTTCTCTGCAGAATATTCCAGCTTAGCCCTAACTCATTAAACGTTTTAGGTTTTCTGTTTTTACCCTAGGTATATAAAGAAAAACCCTAGCCACGTTTTTAGAGTTGCTCCAGTTGAGTTGTTGCTCATACTTTGCTGTTTTGTGTAAATCTCTTGTGAGATCTAGAGGAGCTTTCCTTTACACAAATCTTAGAGTTTTCAAGGTAGAGATTACTTCAGCATCTTGATGATCAACTCGGTTGCTACCATAGAAGCTTAAAGATTATCAAGCGTGGGTGCTTGTAGCTGATTGGAGAATCCAAGAAAGAAGGAGCTCGTGGATTCGGAGCTTGCACGTGGTTGTGTCAGTAAGTTCTACTGGTGGGTAGTATTAGGAAGTCAAGCGGGGAGCTTGTAAGTCCTTTTGTATGAACTTCGATTCTTTCGCATAGTAGATTCAGGTTTACCTTGAGGATAACTAGGTCAAATCCTCCCCAGGTTTTTACCATGTGGTTTCCTAGGTGATCATATCATTGAGTTATTTATTATTCCGCTACTTTATACTTTTGATATAATTGTTTGTTTGTGATAACCTAGAATTGCTGAAATTGACTAAGTTAATCACTTGGCTAATTAACTAAGTTAATCCGGTTGTTTTAAAGGGTCTAAAACCGTTCAAAATCCATATCTCTTTACACTAATAATAAATTTAAAGTTTATTTGCCTAAAATTTTTAGCTTTTAGCTTTTCACTTTTGTTTAAGTTTTTAAAAAAAATATAATAATAGCAAAAATTAACTTTTAACTTTCTGTAACACTATTAGGTTTTAAATCCCTGTAAACTAAATTTTTTAACTTAATTAATTAACCAAGTGAATACTTAGGTTTATTATTCAGATCTAGATTAAAACAATAAAGTCATATCATGTAAAGCACAGGAAAATGAAGAAAACAATAATATGATCACCTAGGAAAACCAAATCGGTAAAAAATCTGGGGAGAATTTAATCTAGCTATCCTCAAGGTAAAAAGCAAATCCATTATAAAGAATCGAAGTTTACAACAAGATTTAGACCACTAACATCCTATGGCTACCACATGTAGAACTTACTAACATGACCACGTACAAACTCCGAATCTATGAACTCTTTCTCTATTAGGCCTTTGCAACACAAGCACTCACACTTGTTATTAAAAAATAAATAAATAAACAAACTCTTCTGTTTGTGACTCTAAGATCATCCTTGAAGGTTTAGATCATCAGCACCTTTGATGACTAAAGAAGACAGCAACTTTTACAATACCAGATCTTAAGATTCTTCAAGTGTTGGATTCTAAGACTTTAGGTTTAAATGTATTAGAACTTCAATTTGTAATATTGGCAAACTATGATTAAAACGTTTAGTCTTGTTTTAGATTAGCTCAAAGTATATTTAAAGTGTAAAGTTGGAATTAAGTGTACTGCAGGATTTACTATGTAAATCTGCCTAGCTCAATTGATTGAAAATTAAATCGAAGCTCGTGCAGATTATTTTTCTACAGAATTTTTTAACTCAGCCCAAGCCCGTTTGACGTATACGGTTTTATATTTTGTCTTAAATATAAAAGGGAAAACCCTAACCACGTTTTGAGGTTGCTCTTTATGCTGTGTGTGTGAATCTCTTGTAAGATCTAGAAGTGTTTATCTTCACATACACTTAGGGTTTCCAGTCTCAAGATTGATGTCAAGAGCTTGGTGATTAATTCAGCTGTAGTTTCAAAAGCTTAAAGATATACAAGCAGGAGTGCTTGTGCTTGCTGGGAATCCAAGAAAGAAGTAGTCTGTGGATTCGAAGTTGTTACATGATCATGGTAGTAAGTTTCCTACTCGAGGTAGCAATAAGATATTAGTGGTCTAAGTCGCTATTGTGTAAACTTCAATTCTTTCATGGTGGATTTGTGTTACTTTGAGGATAGCTATGATAAATCCTCCTCAAGTTTTTTACCAGTTTGGTTTTCTTGTGTTATTATGTTGTTGTTTTTTTTATTTTCCGCACATTACAATGATATTATTTATTTGTGTTAACCTAGATCTATTTAATTTGACTAAGTAATCACTTGGCTAAATAACTAGATTAATCTGGTTGTGTTTAAGGGGGGTCTAAAATACAAGTGGTATCAAAGTGGGTTACCTCTAGTGTTTAGATCTTTTGATCTAAGAGTTGATCATTGACCCCAATTGTAATGGAACACGAACGCTCTCTTGTTATTCCACCTCACTTTGATGGGAATAATTATGCTTATTAGAAAGTAAGGATGAAAGCATTCCTGAAATCTATTGATGAGAGAGTCTGGAACTCCATTGAATACGAATGGGAGAAGCTTACTACTCCTATCAGTGAATGACAGACTTCTCAAAAAGAAGCAGCCACTTTTAATAGCAAAACTATGAATGCTATTTTTAATGTTATTTCTATGAAGGAATTTAAGAGAATCTCTAATGTTGAGATTACTCATACTGTTTGGAATATCCTCCAGACTATGCATGAAGGCACCAAGGCAGTTAAAATCAATAAGTTGTAGCAATTAACAACAAGATTTGAAAGCATTAGGATGTCTAATGATGAATCTTTTGATGAATTATATACTAAGCTAAATGATATTGTTAATTCTCACTACAAAAAACTGGACCTATAGTGGCGTTTCATAAAAAAAAAAACACCACTATAGGTACCCTATAGTGGCGTTTTCTATAAACGCTACTATAGGCATATCTATGGTTGCATTTGAAGTGTCCTATAGTGGCGTTTTAAAAAAATGGGTGTATAGCAGCGTTTTCAATGACCTATAGTAGCGTTTTTAAAACGCCATGATAGGTCTTCATCTTACAAGGGCCTATAGTGGCGTTTGTCAAACGCCACTATAGGCACTTTTTATTTTATTTTATTTTTTTTTCAGTTTGGTAGGGCCTATAATGGCGTTTGACAAATGCCACTATAGGGCCTTGTAACAGTAGGACCTATAGGCATTTGTAAGAGTATGACCTATAGTGGCGTTTGCCAAACGCCACTATAGCCCAAAAAACAAAAAAAAAAAAAAAAAAAAACCTTAAAAAAAAGAATACAGCACAAAAAGAAAAAAATAAAAAAAATTTAAAATAGGGACCTATAGTGGCGTTTGGAATAAGACCTATAGTGGTGTTTACTAAATGCCACTATAGGTCCAAAAAGTGCATGTAATATTCCGAAAAAAGTATTAGTTCAAGCTTAAACAAATAATACGGAATATGCCATAGAATATTCTATGGCATATTCTACAATATTCCTAAAAAAATGAATGAGTTTCAGCGGAAAGAAAATTATGGAATATGCTTAGAATATTCTATAGCATATTCCAAAATATTTGAATATAATATAAATATATTTATTTATTTAAATGTATATATTATTATATATTTATATTTAAATGAAAGATGCTATGTTCACAATATTTTCACAACAAATTATAGGTGGTTAGTTGTTATTGGTTCAAATTTGAACATAACGCTAAGATTACTTTTTTGCCTTAACATAACAACTAGTAGCAACTTGCAATTTAAAATTTGTTGTAAAAATGTTGTGAAGATATTGTTGGCATATCATTTCTCTTTATATATATATATATATATATATTTTTTTTTTTTTTTTTTTTTTTTATGTATGAGAGATGCTACGTTCACAATATTTTCACAACAATAATAACCAATAACAATCTATCACTAAAAAGTTATTGTAAAAATGTTGTGAATATATCATATATATATATATATATATACACACACCTACATACTTATCATTTCTCTTTATATATATAAATTTAAAAAAAAAAAAAAAAAAAAAAAAAAACATTAAAACCCCCCACCTACCCCCACTCTCTTACAATATCCCTTATTTCCACCCCAAAGCCTCATACTTCTCCTTTGGTTTTTTTTTTTTTTTTTTTTTTGTTTTTCTTTTTCCTTTCTTTCTTTTTCTCTCTTTTCTCTCCATGCCAAGTTTCAGACTTCATTTCTCTTTTGTTTTTTTCTTTTTCTTTCCTTCTTTGTCTCCCTTGTCTCCACTCCTCCATCTTTCTTCTTTTCTTTTTCTTTCACTCTTCTTTCACTTCACACCTGAATTGATACTTTTCTCTTCCTCTCCATTTTAATTTTTTTTTTTCTTTTGTTTTATTTGTGGTGGTTTAATGTTTGTGGGTTTTGGATTACAAATGTTGTTGCAGCTTATTGATTTTGTTCAAATTTGTAGATGGTGTTTGAAGCCATTGGTTGTATAGTTGCAGGTAAGCATTTTTTTTTTTAAAAAAATTTATGACTGTTTTGGTCTATTTATTTTTTTATAAAAGTTTTGGTCTATTCCTTGTTTGCTATCAACTTTGCTTCGTGGGTCTGTGAGATTTCTGATCAATTTGATGATTTCATTTTGCAGGTTGGTCTGTGGTGGCTGAATGTGTTGGGGTGGAGTTGCTATTTTTTTTTTTTTTTTTTTTTTTTGATGTGAGCATTTTGTGTTTGATTTTAAATTTTTTTAGGTGGCTTTGTGTTTTTATTTTGAATTTGCTGGGATAGCTATAGTGTTTGTATTTGGAGTTGCTATTTTTTCTTTTAAATTTTTGGATGTGAGCATGTTGTGTTTGATTTTGAATTTTTTTAGGTGGGTTTGTGTTTTATTTTGAATTTGCTGGGATAGCTTTAGTGTTTGTATTTTGTTTTATTTATGTATTTTGTTTTGTTTTGTATCTTTTAATTTAATTAAAATTGTAATATTAATTTAATTACAATCTTAATTCAATTACAATCTTAATTCAATTAAAAAAAAAAAACTGTTTCACATCAAAAAAAAAAAAAATTCTTTTGATTACCAAAAATTAATTTTTGGTAATCAAAATTTTTTTGGTGGTTTTTTAGCTATAGTGGCGTTTGTAGAGTCTATAGTGGCATTTACAAACGCCACTATAGGTCTATAATTGCGGTACAATAGTGGTGTTTGTAAATGCCACTATAGCAAACGCCACTATAGCCAAAATGGGCTTATAGTGGCGTTTTTAGTACCTATAGTGGCATTTCACAAATGCCACTATCGGTCCATTTTTTTGTAGTGTCTACATATAATTTTGGTAAAATCTATGATCAACCTAAAATTATTAGAAAGATTCTTAGATCTTTGACTGAGGATTTTTGACCCAAAGTGACTGTCATCACGAAAAGCAAGGATGTGGGCTCCATCCCTGTTGATGAACTTGTAGGATCTCTTCAGTCCTATGAGTTAGACCTACCTAGACTAGCAAATCCAAATCAATGGCTCTTAAGTCTGTTGATGATGTTGATGTGAGTGGATTTGATGATGAGCTCTCTGCTACAAAGATTGCCTATCTTGCTAAGAACTTTAGAAACTTTCTTAGAAACAACAACAGAAGGGCAAAAGGCCAAAACAATGTTGAACTTATAAATTTTAGGAGGAATGATCCCACTAAGGTGAACAATACTGAAAAACCTAAAGAGCAAGTAGGTTAACCTTTTAACAATTCTATGGGTCAACAATGTTTTAGGTGTTAAGGGTATAGTCATGTGAAATCAGAATGTCCTACATTCATGAGGTCTAAGGGTAAGGTTATGGCTATAACCCTTAGTGATGATAAAGTTTCTGACAATGAGTATGGTAGTGATGAGGATGGAAACTTCATTGCTTTCACTGCTACTGCTGTAGTAGATGAAAGTGTTGCTATTAAAGAAAACCCTTCTGTTGGGGAACTCTCTAAGGATGCAGATTTGCAAGAAGCCTACAATAAACTTTGGAAAGTTGCTGCAAAAGTTGCTATGAGTGTTGATTTAGGCTTAAAGAAAATTGTATCTCTTGAACTTGATAAGAAAAATTTGCTTATGAAACTGTTTGATGCTAATGAATTGTTGAATAATGTGAAGACTGGGAACATATTTTTACTTGATAAAGTTAAGAATTTGGAACTTGAATTATCTGTTGTTAGAGAACAAACTAATAGGTTTGGAAACTCCAAACTTGATCACATGCTAAGTGTTCAAAAGTCTCCCTTAGACAAAACTAGTTTAGGTTTTATAGAAAGCATCTCTGTGCTTGAACCCCATTCCACAAACTTTGTTCCTTCTTCTGAACCTCCTATGAGTGAGGTTGTCAAACCCTTTGTAAGTGAGACTGCTAAACCTATAGAAGTCACACCTCCTAGGAAGATTAGGGTTGATCTTCAAAAGTCTAAACCTAAGGCTCCTAACCCTCCTAAGGGCAAGTTGCATGATAAGTCTGCATGGGTTTGTCATTTTTGTGGAAAGTCTAGGCACATTCATCCAAATTGTTTCAAGTTGCAAGCTGCTAAACGAGCAAATAAGCCAAAAGTACCTGTGCCTCAAGCACAAGATTCTATGGTACTTATTGGTGAGTTGGTAAAGGCTTTAAACCTTTATTTCAATCTTGGAGTTGCTCAGAATTCTAATGTGAATAACAACTCCAATGCTAGAGTTGCATCTAAAAGTTTTGGATGTAAAAGGTTCGATCTAATTGAGTCTTTCTGACATGGTCCTTGTGCTTCATCGCTCTACTCTTTGTGATCATTGTTCTTTGTTATTTTTGTTTTCTTTGCTTTTCTAGGATTTGCATTGCATAACATTTATGCATTTCATTCTAAGTTGTTTTTGTTATTTCTTTTCCAAAAAAAAAAATAAAAAATAGAGGTGGGGCAAAAGGGGAGCAAAATGTGTTTTGCATTATTTCTTGGATTTGAAATCAAGGTTGGCCAATTTATCTTTACATAACATGTTTATGTACCTTGTTTAGCTTGGATGAGATTATTTTATTGCACTCTACTAGTTTGAACTTTGTAGTGCATGTTGTATGGGAAGATGTTTATAGTTTTTGATCACATGATCTCGATCTTGAAATCACATGCCTTAGACTTGAACTTAATGAGAAATGCATAAATAACCATCTCACTACTATTTACTAGCCAATCATGAACACCTTAGAGCATATCGTAAGATTTTGTGCTCGAGAAAATGTAGCACATACACAAAAAGAACATAAGATGTAGCCTCAGATTAAATGCTAAAATTGGCGTGTACATTATTGGGCTATAATTACTTCACAATCAAATAAAATTTGTGTGTATTTTATCTTGGCTGTTTTAGTAAGTTTCAAATCAAATAAAATTGGTGTGTACATTATGAGGCAAATCAAAAAACTTACATGATTGCAAGTTTTTATTCTAGGAGATGTGGAAGTTATATGATGTAACTCTTTAGGAGATAGTCTCTTTTAAGTTTATGTGATAAATTTTGTAGAAATTGTGCTTAATTTTTATTCACATATCACATCACATATATCTCAAGCTTTTTCTAGTTGCACACACTACACAAGTTACTCTTTGCTAAACTTTGTACATGTTATTGTGTGTGATTTGGTTTTGCCATCCAAGATTGAAAATTCCTTGATTATAATGCAAACTGTGTTTGAAGTTTGAGAATTTAAGGATAACTGATTGAAAATCTTATTTTTGGGAAATCTGGGTTCAATACAAGTGTTTTTGATGAGCATTTCATCTCATACTCATACATTTTATTCATAAAATACTATACTTTGAGGAGTTTCTGCATAAAATTACTCTATTTTTCAAAAAATTGTGTTTTCCAAATTTTCGATCGATTGAATTTGTGTCTCGACCAATTGAAAATGCGATTAAAATTTTGGTTTGAATCTGACCGTTTCAATCACTACTCAATTGGTTCTGAATCAATCGAAGGCATTTTTGATCGATTGAATCTAATTTTCGATCAATCAAAAATCGCATGGAGAGTTTTTTAAAACCTTTAGCTTTTCATGTGTTCAAACTTTTTTTTTCAAACTTTCAAAGCTCTTTCTCTCTCTACTCAATCGGTCTAAGATTCAAATCTCAATTTTTGTCATTTTCCCTTAAATTTCTTCAAGGGTTTTTGTCCTCTAAGGCCGGTAAGACCTTTATACCCCTCCTTTTTCATTTATTTTCATGTTTACATACATTTTTGCCATGCATTTTAGGAAATTTCGAACCTATGAAAATTTGGGGATTTTGTTGATTTAAGCCTTTTCTTTGGAAATTGATCAATGGGTTTTTATTGTGGGACAATATAAAACTGATTTTTGAGTATTAATTTGATCAATTTGATGTTTTGGGATAAATTGGAAATTTTAGGGCTTGAAACTACCCGATTTGGGGTTTTTGTTCAATTGAGCTTAATTTGATGAAACTGGCTTGTTGGATTGATTGATTTGATCATTATTTTATGTTATCTATCTTGTGTAATGATCAATTTGGTCAATTTTTTGGATTTTTGAAAGTGGGTTTTCAAAATTTGGGATTTTTGGAAATAATCTCTATGCTCAAGCCAATTTTGTGATTTTAAAGTAAAATTGAACTTATTCTCACTGCATTAGAGCATACATCATGTGTTGATATTGTTCATGCATCATATAGAATGTTATTTTCTATATATTTTTGTGCTAACTTGCAGTCTGCCCTTGGTTTCTGTTTTTTTTTTTTTTCCTCTCTCTATCTCTTTTGTGTCTATCCTTGTGATCCTTAGCATCATGGTTAGAAAAACTAGAGCTCATAGCACCTCCTCCTCTTCTTCTATCCCTACCTTTGATAGTGAGAGGTTCCTAAGTGAGAAAAAGAAGCATATGAGAAGCTGAACATTCGTAGGAATGTATAAGCTGAAAGGAAGGTTTAGTTAGATGAGTTAGATGGTGAGATTCAGAGAAACTTCGAGCGTAGGGGTTGGCTTCCTTTGTTGGATGTTGATCATCCTCCTCCGGCCACCTTGATCATAAAGTTCTATTTGAACCTCTCTGTCCATTCCTATGATTCAAACACTCAGGTGAAGAGTTGAATATGGGGTGATGAGTACACCATTACTCCTACAGTAGTGGCTGATGCTCTTGGGGTGCCACTGGTCCAACATCCTGTTTATCCTTATGATGAGTCTCCACCCCTAGATGACATTATGTCATTTATTACTAGTACTTCTATCCAATGGGGTTCTGATTCTCGGATCACCTCTCCTGAACTGACCAAGACTCATTATCTCTTTTTCCAGATTTCTTGCCATTCCATTTTTTCAGATTTCTTACCATTCCATTTGGCCTATCTCTCACCTACACATTATTCTTTTGGAGAGATATGCATTTCTTTATGCCCTTGTCATAGACATTCCTATGAGTTTTCCTTATCTATTCATTCGTTCTTTGATTGAGATTCATAGGAGTAGTTCTACTGCTCATGCTCTTTTCTTTCCGGTTTTTATTCATCGAATTCTTTTGCATTTAGGATTAGAGCAATTTCCTGCATCTGAGTCCATTCATATCATAGCTCCTATAGGTGCCACCTTTCTTAGGCAGAGGGTTGCTCAGATGAGAGCTAGCTCTAAACACTCTAGAGTTGAGTCTTCTGATGTCGTACCTCCTCCTCCCTCTTCTATAGGTGATATTTCTGCTGAGGCATCTGTCGATCTGATTGTTGCTACTACTGCTGTTCCTCCACCTTCTACTTCGGATGATTCAGATATTCGTCATATGTTGGAGACTATCATGACCATTTAAGTGACTCATGGTCAGCTTTTGGTGGACATGCTTGATAAGCTTCATGCCTTGCGAGCGGATTTGGCGAATATTAGACGATCACCTTTGCCACCTCCTCTTAATGATAAATGAGTGTCCTTTGGCAATTCATCACAAAAATTGGGAATACATTTGTAAAAGAGTTTTTTTGTTGGGAGATTTTATTGTTTTGGAGCTGTGGAGCTTTAGATTATATCTAGGTGCTTCATTTTGTATCTACATTTTTGGCTCATGATGTGTTTTTTGTTTTTGTTTGGGTTGTCCATGATAGAGGGAGATACTATGATGTATTTATATATATATTTCTTGTTTCACATTGCTTATTGATTTATATTTATGAGGTTATTCATGATATATGACTTTATTTTGTGTTATGTGAAATCGAGAAGTTATTTTGTGTTACTTGTATTTTTCATACATGCATTTATGCATTTATTGAGTGTTTTAGGAATATATAGGTTGATTCAATTGTGCTATTGTCTACTCTTGCAACTGATAGATTGTAGTTTAGGTTGAATTTGTTTTGTTAGGCAATATTTTTGTAATGGGCTATTTTCTATAAACTTTGAGCATTTCGTTAAGTTTGTGTTTTGTCACGGATTGCCAAAGGGGGAGTTTGTTGGGTTCTAAGACTTTAGGTTTAAATGTATTAGAACTTCAATCTGTAATATTAGCAAACCATGATCAAAATGTTTAATCTTGTTTTAGACTTGCTCAAAGTATGTTTAAAGTGTAAAGTTGAAATCGAGTGTACTGTAGGATTTAATGTGTAAATCTGCCTAGCTCGATCGATCGAAAATTAGACTTGATCAATTGAAGCTCGTGCAGATTGTTTTTCTGCAGATTTTTTCAACTCAACCCAAGCTCATTTGACGTGTAGGGTTTTATGTTTTGTCTTAAGTATAAAAGGAAAATCCCTAACCACGTTTTGAGATTGCTCTTTATGCTGTGTGTGTGAGTCTCTTGTGAGATCTAGAGGTGTTTGCCTTCACATACACTTAAAGTTTCGAATCTCAAGATTGATGTTGAGAGCTTGATAATCAATTCAGTTGCAGTTTCAAGGGCTTAAAGATATACAAGCAGCAGTTCCTGTGCTTGCTAGGAATCCAAGAAAGAAGTAGTTCATGAACTCAGAGCTGTCACGTGGTCGTGGCAGCAAGTTACCAACTCGAGGTAGCAATAGGATGTTAGTATTCTAAGTCGCTATTGTGTAAACTTCAATTCTTTCATAGTAGATTTATTTTACCTTGAGGATAGCTAGGTTAAATCCTCCCCAAGTTTTTAACCATTTGGTTTTCCTAGGTTATCATATTATTGTGTTCTTTATTTTCTGCACTTTACAATGATATGATTTATTTGTGTTAACCTAGATCTGTTTAATTTGACTAAGTAATCACTTGGCTAAATAACTAGGCTAATTTGGTTGTGTTTAAGAGGTCTAAAAACATTCATCAAGGAATAACACCAGTAGAAGACATGAGAGAGTTTTTTGGGTATAAAACCCTAGATACAAAACAGGCACACTCTTCTCTCACTGAAAATCCTTATTAAAAACATGCTTAGGGTTTCTTTTATATACTAGAAGAAGTAGATCTAAAACCCTAATCCTTTTTGGGCTTAAACTGCTGTTTAGCCGAACTTAAAATTCTGCAGACCTATATTTCGATTGATTGAGCCTGTCTTTCGATCGGTCGAACCAGGCAAATTCTGAAATCTTTTTTCTACAGCTTACTTGTTCTTGAATCTTGACCTGAATCACCTTGAGCCTTGTCTAATAATACCTATAAACTCTAAGATCTATATCTAGACAAGTTTGTGTTCACAATTTGCTAATTGTTCTAAACTTTTAGAACCTAACAATCTTCCCCTTTAGTAATTCGTCACAAAACTTACATACAAAATGAAATACTTAAATACAAGAATGGCCCAGTTCAATAAAAATGCCCAAATACAACAAAAATTCTAATCTAAGACTCCTAACCTAGAAGTTACCAAAAGAAGTAGAAGATCTTGATCAAAATGTATCTGTCTTTCCTGAAACACTCAAAAGAACACACCAACGCATGTGTGGAAAGAAAGACATATAAACAAAAAATAATCAAACTATATCAAATAACAAATATGCAAACTAACTCTCCCCCTAAGTTAGATACATCAAAAAAATTTATTTTCTCCCCTTTTCAAAAACAATTTCAACTCCCCCTAAACAAAACAAACAGGATTCCCACATTTCATCTATTTCTCTCCCTTTTTGTCACGTATTGACAAAGACAACTCAAAGAAAGAGTAAATAGTAAACACATTTAACATAAAATTTACCAAAAATTTTAATAAACATTCTACAAATAAGTTATCAAAAACTACCAAATACCCAAGCATATATAAGATCGATTCAAGTTGAAATCCCTGTGCATATATATATATATATATATATGTCATTTGCAGATTATATAATTTTAGTATATGAAACTAGATAGGGAATTAGAAACTGTTGGGTTAAGATAGCTTAACCCCAGTTAATTAATTCAATTACCCAACTTAATTAATTAGGTTCAATTATATGCAAATTGTGGAGGCATCAACAAATCACCAAAAATACTAAATGTAGCGAAAAATAAATTTGACACGGTGATTTGTTGACAAATAGGGAAAATCTCGAAAGGCAAAAACTCCACCGAATGATTTTAAGGTCACCATTCTCAAGAATCCACTAATCAACAATCAAGTGCTTACAAAAATAAAGAATCTTACCAACTACCCTAGCCTATCCCAAAATATCAACCTACAGTTAAACTTTGTTCCAATACCTAATTGGACTTGATCTTGTAATAGTCTTCTTTCCCTTTGATGCACAAACCTTCAATTTGTGACTGAGCCTTTGCAGGGATCCTAGTACGTGACTAACTCCAACAACTTGAACAGATGTCGTTGGCCGCAAAATTCTTCACTTCATCAACTATAAAGATCAAAAAACACTTGGTTACAAAATCCTATGGCATACAAACGTAGTAGCTTCACACAGGTCTCTTGGTCTCTATATTTGTGTCTGATGGCTTCTTAAAATAAGTCTTATATATATCTAGGGTTGTGAGAAAAGAAATCCTAAACAAGTACACAAGACTGGGCCAAATTTCAGATCTGGAAATTCTAAATCGTAGTTCTCGATAGATCGAGCTGCTGTCGAGCTATCTATCAAGTTTCACATTAAGTCTCGATAGCAAGCTTCTGTCGAGACTTAATGAACAGTTTTTCTTCACTTGTTTCTTAGACTAATCTTCATGTCTTTAATACTTGACTTGAACAACATGTTTCTTGAAGTACTAAACCCATCTTAGATCTAATTACAAGTAAAGTGCATTTTGTCAAATGATTAGCCAATTACAATAAAATATGACCCTAACAAAAACTTAAAGAGATACTTTAGAATCCCAAAGCTTTCAATTAAGTAGGACTAAAATACACTTCATGGAATTTAAATTTAGTAATATTAAAAACTGAGATGAGTGAGTTATAAGACTTTATAGTTAAAAGATACCAAAGAGCAAGGCCTTTTGATATCTTGGATAAATAATTCATTAAGATGGAGAGATTTAAGAAAATGTAAATCATAGGATAAGAGCAAGGTGGAGAATGTGGAAGAGCATATCAGTAGTATTGTGTGATCATAAAATACTTATAAAATTTTAATCATAGGATAAGAGTAAGGTGGACAATGTGGAACAACATATTAGTTGTGTGATCATAGAATATTTATAAAAATTTTAAAAAAAAAAATTATATAACTATAAGACCAACCATGCTCTATTGTTCTAAATGTTGGGATGCTAAGAAGTAACATAGTTTAAAAAGAGCAAAACTGAAATGACACTATTTTGATGAATAAGAGTGTATTTTGATATTATTTTTCCATATCCTAATGGCTCCTATGCTAAGCTAAGATTAAAAATCATGTCTTGAACAAAAGATAATGAAATTAGAAACTCAGTTACATATGGCAAATGTGTTAGAGCATCAGCAATGGAAAGGGAAAATGCCAAATGTAAGCCCAATTTTACCATTCAGCCCAAAATGCTCGCTCCATTCGAAATTGTAAAAGGTAACTATTGCCAAAAAAAAAAATACAATCGTGCTACAGTGCAGTTCTAAATGTAGAACAACACTGTAGCTCAATGTTAAAAGGTATATTAATATTTTTATTATTTTTACTGTTTAATTTATCATCTCTACACTCTCTCACCGGTCACTCTCATCTCCTCTCTCTCTCTTTTTCTTTCTTCTTTTTCAGTTCTAATTCTCTCATTCCATCCTTCCCCCTCTCTTGTCCCTGTCTTCCCTTTTTTTTTTTTTTTTTTTTTTTTTTCCTTGAATCAAGCCTCCGTGGGTCTCATAGTTTGGTGGAGCTCATTGTTTGATGTGGCAGATCGGGGTGGTGCCGTAATTTGTGAATTGGGGTGCTCGTTGTGGATCAGGGTGGTGTCGTACTCACCATGACTAAGCCGCCATGGGATTGCTGTTAAGAATTGCTGGTGGATTGATTTGGGTTTTCCTAATACTGTGCTAGATTTGTTGGGTTTGTTGGGTATTTTAATGGGTTTGTTGGATATGTTTGCTGGGTATGTTTTATTGGGTAGATATGAAGGTGGAAGGAGAAGGAAAAGAAGGTGAAAAGCAAAGGAACTAAGGAGTCAGAAAGACCGTGTGGAGGACATTGAGAAAAAACAAAAAAGAAAAAAATATATTTTATTATGTAGATATATATTATTTTAATGAGTAGAATAGGAAAATAAAAGTTAGGATGTTGGAAGTATTGAAAAATGGTATGGTATAATTGGTAAAGTAACTTTTTCGGATGGTAAAATAAGATGGGATGGCATTTCTGGTTGGAGATGCTCTTAGGCACCGCACAATGCCTATCTTTCACTAGTACCTTGTTTTGAATTACTCCTATGATTCACTATTTGAAAAGTCACTTTAACATTAGGCATTTGAAATTTGAAATTTGAAATTTTGAGATAACTTTTGAAAAATGATCTATGCATGCTTTTCTTTAAACTAAATAGGAAAGAGAAATAAATTGCACTTGAATTAAAAACATCTACCTAGCTTCTTTAGTAAGGCTGCTATGGCATAGCAAACTTAAATTTTGCAATTTTTTCTTCTATGTAATTTTTCATGAAAAAGCAAAAAGTGGCATCGTTCAAATTTTCTCATATATGAGATTTTGCAAAGCTAGTGAGTCAATGGAACATTGTGTAGTGGGTTTATCATGAAAAAAATATCAAAAAATGATTTAAACTTTGCATGTGACCGATATAGGAATACCACCCAATCAATGTATATCTCTATAAAAATGGTTCGCGTACACATTAGTGACATGACCGACTTAAGCATTAAACAAATCAACGGAAATTCAAGACTAAAAAGGGTAATTATGGGACCCACAATTCATGTGAGATGGAAAGTATGCATTTACGGTACTCCTAGAATATTCAATAATTTTCCGATTAAAAGGTGCTTAAAGTGGCCTATAGATATCATTTATTATTTGTAGAATATATTATTAGAAAGATCTAGAATATATCATTCATTATTTAACCATATCCAATCTTAAAAACATTTTTTACAAAACGATATGGAATATGGAATATCACAATGAATTATTTTTGCAATTGTATTTGTGATATCAAAAGTAGCATATTATCATTATTTTTAGAGTTTTTTTTTTTTTTTTAATACCTGTTCTTGATGTTGCCTAAATACTTCGGTGATTCTCTTCCAACAATAACAAAAAATTTGTAGTATAGTCTCTCTTCTGGTAATTCAGGTTGTACATTAAAGATTTGATTGCATAGTGTAATTAGCTATGCATGTAATACTTTCTCAAAAAAAGCTATGCATGTAATAAAATTTTTACAATTGATTAGTGTTTTGATTTAAGTGATGTTTAGAATTGAATTTTTTTTTTTTTTTTTTTTTTTTTGAAATGGAAGTGATATGGAATTAAACCATAATGAAGAGTCATACAGAAACTGCTTGCAAAGCAGGATAGGAAAAACAAATTGCATCATATCAGCTTGAATAAGAGAAGTTACACAAGGGGGCGTGACTCCAAACCAAAGGTGCTGAGTTCCGGATCTTCTAGCAAGCTGAGCAAGCTCATAAGCAACTAAGTTGAAATTTCTACTTAAGTGCATGAAGAGACAGGTCTCAAAAGACTTACTAACTTGAAGAATACCCTGCACAATGTGCCCATAGCTGCTACCCGTAGCCTTATCGTGGACTGCTTGGATGGCATTCAGTGAATCTAATTCAATTATGATCCTAGATAGCTGAAGCTCCTGAGCCAAAAGAACACCATGCTCCAGCGCCATCACTTCTGAAAGTTCAGCAGTAAAGCAAGCTTGAAGAGGCTTGCTAAGAGCAGCTACAACTTGGCCAGAGCTATCTCTAATGACAACACCGATGCTAGAAGAGTTATCCAAGTCGGAAGACGCCCCATCAACATTAATTTTATGAAAACCATGGGGAGGAGGAACCCAGCAGGTTGGGGGAGCCCTTGGTTGATTGAAATCCCACAATGCTGAACCTGCATAATCTTCAACACTTCTCTTCGCCAATTGCCACACCTGATTTGGAGGGAGCCCACAACTCTCATGAATAACCTTGTTTCTATTGTACCAAATGGCCCAAGCAATAGTAAAGAAAAGCTCTGAATCTTGGAGTGTTGCATGGGAGAGAATAGAGATAGTAGAGTCAAGGAAAGAATTTTTAATACCGTGGATGCTCAGCGGATTCTCGGGCCAAAGATTCCAGACCAAGGATGAGAAAGCACAACCAATGAGGGCATGATCAAGACTTTCAGCTTCATTTTTACATACTGGGCAGGTCTTAGAATGGGAAATCCCTCTATGGTTTATGGCCTCCATTGTGGGAAGGCCATTAATACAAGCCCTCCAAGCAAAGATCTTAATTTTTGGAGGAAGATTTAGGTGCCAAAGCTTCCTCTAAATCAGCTTGCACAGGTCTCCAATTGAGCATTCTTCACTCCCATTTGATTCCAGTGAGTTATAAGCTAGATGGTAAGCGCTTTTTACCATAAAGGCCCCACGACTATTCCCAATCCAAATTATTTTATCTTCGGGAAGGTCATGGCTTAAGGGAATTTTTAGAATTGTCTCCGCTTCAAAAGGAAGGAAGGTAGCCCTTATTGTGTTCACTCTCCACCACTTTGTCATCAGATCAATTAGAGAGGAGACCATTGGAAATCGAGGGATATTGTTTGGAGGTGAGATGACCTTGTAAGTAGATGGTGTTGGCAACCATTTGTCATCCCATATATGGATTAGCTTCCCATTCCCCACTCTCCACCGTGTTCCCTTCCTTATAACTTCAAGACTACTGTGGATGCTCCTCCAAGAGTATGATGGGGAGTTTCCAATGTTGCATTTAGAATGTCCCCAGTGGGAAAGTGCCTAGCCTTGAGAACTCTTGCTACAAGGGTGTTAGGATTTTGGAGAATACGCCAAAGTTGCTTTGCTAGCAATGCTTTGTTGAAAGCTTGCAAATTCTTGAAGCCTATGCCACCACTAGCCTTCTGTTTGCACATGGTTTTCCAACTAACCCAACACATTTTAGTTTCTTGCTGCCGTTGGCCCCACCAGAAGTTTCTCATCATACTTTCAATTTCTTCACATAGGCTTTGAGGGAGAAGGAAGCACCCCATAGTGTATGTAGGAATTGCTTAGGCAACCGCCTTAATGAGGATTTCTTTCCCACCCATAGATAGGAGTTTGCCTTTCCATCCAAAAAGTTTCTGACCAATACTCTATATGCCTAGTATCTTGCATTGGGCCAAGGTTAGCCAAAATCTCTTCCTTAGCTTCTTGAGATGTATTGGGGCTGAAGAAGATTGAGGACTTGTCTTTGTTGATTTTTTGCCCCGAGGCATCCTCATATTTTTGAAGGATATGCTTTAGCACCCGGCTTTCCTCCATACTAGCTTTGCAAAAAAGAATACTGTCATCCACAAAGAGAAGGTGATGACTCTTAAGCAGCCCTACGTATGGATATGCTGTCAAGAGCTAGTTTCGAATAGCCCTATTAATAAATGCAGATAGCCCCTCAGTACAAATGAGAAAGAAGGTTAGAGAGAGGGGATCCCCTTGTCGAAGCCCCCGAGTAGGAAAGATGTTTCCACAAGCAGCCTTATTTATAAGGACTGAATATAAGACCGAGGAAATGCACCTCATAATAACATCAATCCATTTCGAACTAAATCTCAATTTCTCCATGACCCCTTTTATAAAGCATCATTCGACTCTATCAAATGCTTTAGTCATATCTAGTTTTGCAGCCATATAGCCATCTCCCCCTGCATTTTTGTGGTTTAGGAAGTGCATCAACTCAAAAGCCTCAAGAACATTATCAGTAATTAACTTGTCAAGAATAAAAGTACTTTGATTCTCTGAAATGACATGAGGGAGAATGACTTTGAATCTATTAGCAATAGTCTTAGATATGAGTTTATAAATAACATTGCATACACTTATGGGTCGAAAATTCGTCATTCTTTTGGGGTTATTTACTTTGGGAATGAGGGCAATGTTTATTTTGTTTAGACATGCCATAGACATATTATTATTAAGGACATTTAAGACCATATTAGTAATGCTACAACCCACAATGCTCCAATACTTTTGATAAAAGATAGCAAACATACCATCAAGGCCGGGAGCTTTAGTAGGATGGATCTGTTTGAGAGCAATGGCTACCTCCTCCCTAGTGAAGCTTCTATTTAGGCTTTCATTCATTTCTTCAGTCACCCGAGTAGGAATAGCATCAATAATCTCATCAATCCCTGATGAGGAAGCTAATGCATAAATGTTGCCAAAATAGTCTATGGCAGCCTACACAATACTATCATTTCCGCAATACTATCATTTTCATCACACCATCGGCCTCAACTATCCCAAATTCCCAAAATAGTATTCTACTTGCGGCGCTCAGAAGCTTGGGCATGAAAGAAGCTAGTGTTTTTGTCACCTTCTCTAAGCCAATGCGCTTTGGCTCTTTGGCCCCAATAAATCTCGTCATCATCAAGGAGATCATTGATTTCCCGCCTTAGACAATTAATTTCAGTGCTTAAAGATCCATCATTATCTTGTAAGGTTAAAGAGTTCAGGGCATTCCTTTTTTCCTGAATCTTTTTTGGAATCTGGCCAAATACTTTGGAACTCCACTTCATTAACTCCACAGCATAGCCACTGAGATTAGACATAACTCCCTCCGAAGTACTGAGGTCAAGGTCCATCCCCCATGAATTTTCAATAATAGTCTTACATTTTGCATTCTTAGCCCACATTGCTTTGAAGTGAAAATGTTTAGCACGGGCTTGGCGTTGAGTTGTTGAATCAAAGATAAGCAATGCACAGTGGTCGGATGTTGAATCGACCAAGTGATGGGCTTTCATTCCCCCAAATTTTTCTATCCATTCTAAGTTGGCCAATGCTCTATCTAACCTTAGATATATTCTGTTCTCCTCATCTTGCATGTTACACCAAGTAAAATCAAAACCACAGTAGCCCAAATCCTAAAAAGCACAATAATCTACTACCTTCCTAAACCCATCCATTTGTTGTTGAGACCGGATGGCTCCCCCTTGTTTTTCAGGATTTGATTAAATTTCATTGAAATCTCCTAAGCATAACCAAGGAAGATGCAATTGATTGTTTAGGAAAGCTAATAGATGCCAGGATTCATACCTTCTGTGAGTTTCTGGATGGCTGTAAAAACCCGTCAATCTCCATTTATAACTGTTCTCCGCGTCATTGATTACCGCATCTATGTGGTTAGGAGAGTAGCTCTTGATTTCCAGGTCAATATCTCTAGCCCACAGCATAGCTAGACCCCCTTTTCGACCAACACAAGGAACAAAGAGACCATTTGCCAACACAATTCTGTTTTTTATTCTTTCCATTCTTCTGTTTTTTGCTTTTGTCTCTATCAAAAACACTACTTTGGGATTCCACCGTCGCACCATATCGTGCAACACTCGAACTGACTGGGGGTTCCCGAGTCCCCGGCAGTTCCAACTTAAGGGATTCATGGCTCCCGGTGGTGCTGCCTTGCAGCCACCGTCGATCTCTCATCATTTTGGGTTAAGTCCCCTGTGTTTACTAGTCGTAGCTTCTTCTGAGGAGTTGCTAATTTTTCTTCTTCAAATATTAACTTCCCGACTCTCTTTGACCCACTACTTATTAATTGAACTTCCTTACCTGAGCTTTTATTTTTTCCTTTCTCCCTTGCCAATCTTTTCCACTGGGCTGTTGCCTTTTTTTTTCCCCTCTGAACCTTGGCCTGTAGCCTCCAAAGCAGCTTCTTTTTTCTCCCTTTGATCAGCTATGGGCTTAATAGGGCTGTTCACTTCCATGTCTTGCTTTTCGGAATGGGCTTGTTGGCCCACTAAAGAGAAAGCAACCTCAGAGCCCACAAAGCTCGTAACATCACATGGCAAGTTGGTCAAAGGCCTTTGACTCAAGTCACGTGCTAGATCACGTGTGTTCCCATTGCCTAATACTTCACATGGCAATTTTGAGAGGGAGCTATTGTTCCCTTCACATGCACCTGACACACCAACAGTAACTTATTCCATTTGATTTGACTGGGAATGTGCTACTCCCTGTACATCGTCTCCCTCACTGAAACCACCAGGCTGTTCAAAATTTTTTGAACGTGAAATTCTCTGGTCTTCTATGCTGCCTGAAGGGCCATCACCATTATCAGACACCAAAGTAGAAGAAATCTTTGTTGTAGTGACATAATTATCCTCAAACCGGTCTGCACTGCCCTCTCCTTGGTCCCTACTGCTGGTTAACCGAGATTTTTCCATACCCATCTTTGAGTTTCCCTGAGCTTGGAGCCATTCACCGTATTGCCTAGGATTTTGCTAGTTTGAGAGTTCTTTACAGTGCTTTTCATCATGACCCAGCCTCCTACACTGAAAACAAAAAATGGGGAGCCTTTCATACTTGAAATTAACCCAAAATTTTTCACCTTCCACACTAGCAATTTTGCCCCCTCTTTTGAGTGGTTTATCCAACTGGAGATCCACTCTAATTCTCATAAATTTCTCCTGGTCTGACTGTCTTACAAGCCGATCAACTTCAATGAATCTTCCTATATTATTTCCAAGCTCTCTGCCCACTTCATCAAATATAAGTTCAAAGAGAAGTCCCCATATCTGAACCCAAAAAGGAGAATGTGTGAAGCTTATGTTTGTGGCAGAGAGCCCTCTTTGCCACCTACACAGCAGTAGCAAGTTGTTTTCAAAGTTCCACGGCCCATTTTGTTCCACCCATTTCATTTGGTACTCCGAGCTGAACTTGAACTGCAAAATACCATTACCCACATCCACGATTTGTAGATCAGAGCCCATTTTCCATGCCATCCGTAGGGTGTTTTTCAAAGCTCATAAGTTCTTATTTCTATCTGCTAAGAGACGCCCAAATAGACTGAGCGAGCACTCCTCCAGTAAATCAGATTTGCACCTCGATTTGAAGGAGATTTCCTCTTCTTCCTCCTTGGTGAGACAGAGATTTGACAGACCCTCCACCACCGTGTTGTCCATGGTAGTGATGGGGAGAAAGAAAGAGATGAACTCTAGGGAGAAACCCTTATTGCAGAACGAGAGGGAGAGAAAGCTCAGCTAGGGAAGACGAGAGTGAGAGACTCCTACTTGGGAGAGAAAAAAGTGAGCCCTTTGTTTAGAATTGAATTAGTTATTATAATTTTTGTAGTTATAATAACTAATTGTGCTACATATATATATGGTCATTTTTGTAGTACTGGCCAGGTAACTATTTTATTATTTTTCCTCATGATGTCATTGCTAATTATTATGACACCCCCATGTACAGCTGATGTTACTAAATTATTTAAGGGAAATGCATTGGTTAACAATTAATTTTATGAAAGTTTTGACATCATTTTTATGAGAAATAAAAAAAGCTGTCAAAACATTAATTGCTTTTTTTTTTCTTTTCCCATAAAACTTTCTTTAACTGGATTCTTAACTAATGTCCTAAGAACACTCGTTAGCATGACCCATTATTTAATTATTTAGTGGTTGTTTATTTGCTAAATTTGAACTACTATATATATTGTAGATCATCTCCCTTTTATTCTTTTCATCAAAAAAAATAAATAAATAAAAATTCTCCCTTTTATTCTTCCATATTGTTCACCCTTTTATGAGTTTAATTATAAAATGTGGAAAATCAGTTATAACTTTTCAATTTCTATGGTTGTGTATTTAATTATTGATGAATTATGATAATTAAGTGTATGTGATGACTAAAGATTTATTTTCTTGCACTTCAATTAATTGGAGGAGGAAGTGGCTAAATTAAATGTTGAAGAAACGAGGGGAATCAGGTGAATGTTTGTTTTTTAAATAAGAGAGTTATAGATTAGATGTCATGGACCATTTAGCTAATGATATAAATTTTTTTTTTTTTAAATTCAACATACGTATTACTTATATTTAGTGTGAACATTTATAATTTATTTTTAAAATTCGTACATGTTTTTTGTATAGATAAATAAGTTATGGAACAGGAATTCACCAACTTAGCTCAACTATAGAGTTATGGAAGATTTCGGAATTATTATTGGGAGGAAATTTAACAAGCATCATGATAATCTCAGTTCTATTCAGCCAAAAAAAAAAAAACTCAGTTCTCAAGCGACCCATTTGTACTTCAACCCCCGTGTCAGCAGTCTGTGTGTGGCACCGCACAAACAAGTTTAATAGTGGGGAAAAATTATTGAATACTCCTATAGATCATAAATATATATTTTTCCTTTTATAAAAGAAAATACGCATTTATAATCCTATCAAAGTTTACCATTTCGTTCTTATTTTTTTTGTTTGTCTTTTGTGAAAGCTGGCCGCATGTGCATGTTTTAATAATGGAATCAATAAGTCAGATATATCAAGTTTTGGCTAACTGCTTCCTCATAAATGCCCATGGCCATTCCCAATGGCCACTGTTGCTATGTTTTGAACCACTATAAACATTAAAAACCCCAAACTCATACTATACTCCTACAACCACAACCTAGGAAGTTGGAACTAAACCCAGAAGAGGAAAAGGTTCAAATGGCCACTGACTCTCCCTCTAGGACGAAATGGGTAATTATCCATAAAATGCTAACAATATAATTAGTTGTCAAGGTTTTCAAACTATTTTTTTTTTTAGCACCTCGAGTCTCAAAAAATCGAGTTATGCGCTCATATCTCGAGTTTTTAATGCTCGATTTTTATAGTTTGACCTGCCCCAGTTCCACGTAGCATCCCACGTGGAACTCGAGTTTTTGAGGCTCGAGGTCTAAGCCCACACGCCCACAAAAGAAACCAGAAAAAAATTAGAGCATGAAGAAAAAAAAAATAGAGCATGAAGGAAAAAAAAAAAACCCCGAAGAAGAAGGAAGAAGCCGCAAGCCAGAAGAAAAAAAAAAAAAAAAGGAAAACCCAGAAAGGCCGGCGCGACCGGGGCTGCAGTGCGGCCAGGGTCGGCGCGACCCAGGCCGCGCGAGGCCAGGGTCGGCGCGACCCAGGCCGCGCGAGGCCAGGGTCGGCGCGACCCAGGCCGCGCGAGGCCAGGGTCGGCGCGACCCAGGTCGCGCGCGACCCTGGCCGCGCGAGGCCTGGGTCGCGCGAGGCCTGGGTCGCGCGAGACCCTGGCCGCGCGAGCCCTGGGTCGCGCGCGACCCTGGCCGCGCTGCGGCGCCGGTTGCGCCGGCCTGGGGTTGCCGGCCTTCTCTTTTTTTTTTTTTCTGATGAGCACAGGTATTTCAGCATCTTTTTCTAGATTCTTTCTCTCTCTCTCTCTGATCTGAACTTTTTTTTTTGGGTATTTTGGTTTGTCTCTCTGTGATTTAATTTTTCTTTTTTTTGGGTATTTTGGTTGATAGAAGAGGGAGTTAGATTTTTTATTTGAAAATCGAGTTTCTGAGACTCGAGTTCCACGTGGGATACTACGTGGAACTGGGGCAGGTCAAACTATAAAAATCGAGCATTAAAAACTCGAGATATGAGCGCATAACTCGATTTTTTGAGACTCGAGGTGCTAAAAAAAAAAATAGTTTGAAAACCTTGACAACTAATTATATTGTTAGCATTTTATGGATAATTACCCATTTCGTCCCTCTATTTTCTTTGGAAACCCAGTTCCTAGTTCACTTGCAACAAGAGGAAGAGGTAACTTTCTCCTACTCTACTTTTTTTCCTTTTTGATTCATAGTTTGGTTTAGTTTTTAGCTGCTTTATTATGTGATTTGGTACAAACCCAGGTTATTAAGTAATAACCAGTTCAGTTTTGCTGATTGAAGTTTGTTTTTGTCATGAATGGCTGACATTTTAGTTGCTACTGGAAATTTTGGTCAACTCAGATTGGTTTTATGCACTTCTTGGTTCTGAAATCATGGCAGACATGATTATTTGAGCCTTTTTAACTTTATAACTCTAGGATGTGATTTCAATACTTGTTTATGATCTTTTAGGTGCTAGCTAGCTTTGTTAATGATCATTGATGCAGTACTCTTACCTCGCCTACTGCTGTGTGGGAATCACCTAAATTTGTTTAAGCATTTTTGTATGTAATTTTATTTCTTTTTAAGAAACGAATTGAACCCAAGTAGGAAATTGATGCCTATGGGAAGGTGAAAGTATGGATGATGGATCTGCATTTAGGTGGAACTATTGTATAGAATGGATTGTAAGAATTATTCAGGATTGAAAAGAACACTTCAAGCAAATGGTCTTTCCATTTGCCCACATAGTCTTGAGAATGCAACTGAAACAGAAAGGTACTGGCTTACAAGTTGTAAATTCAAGCTGAAGAAGTTTTCTAGGGGAAGAGTACCAAAATTCTAAAATGTCCATGTCAAAACATGATTCTTACAGTAGTTGCTTTCAAGTAGGAAGCAGTGATAAATGCAACTTAAATTGTACAAAAGTAAGGCCATTAACCAAACAGAAAATAAGTATGTTATGTCAAATATGATCTCCATTAAAAACTGAAGTAAAATTTTTTCGATATAGGGACAACAGACATTTGTGTTGTTTACTGATTAGTGTTCACTTGATTACCGTCTGGCTGTTTTTCCTACCATATTTGTCTCATCATGCTGCAACAAAATCAGGGGAGGGTGTCTTGAGGTTATGGTAAAATCTCATGATATCAACACATTTAATTCAGTGGCAAGTTGAGTCAGTATTTCTTTATAGTCTACTATATAAGTTAGAACTTAATCTTCTGTATAATGGAAGTGAAAACTAGTTGGGGCAGCTTTGGAAGTTCCGTGGAAATATATTCTCTTAATGCAAAATCCCATCATTCAAGATGTAAGTGTCTCTACAGATGATAGTAAACACTGAAGCTATGTCAATGTGCTTGGAAAAACATGATGAAATAGCTCCAAATGGGGCATAGAAAACCATAAAACTTTTTCTTTCACTTTATTTTTCTGGGTGAAAGGTTAGTTTGTATTTTACCTGTGTTAATAGTCTGTCCCACAATGTTCTAATGAGAAGGCCTTTCACACTTTTGGTCTCAAAGCATTTGCCCATGAGATCTCTAGTTTTTAGTAGGTTTCTCCAACTAATGTTGCATAACACCTCATTGTTTTGTAGATTTCACTATATATAGAGTATGAAGCTCCTTCTGTTGGTGGTTTTCAATTGAAGAAGCAAACTGGAGAGCATGTACAATGAAAGCAAAACATAGAGGGAAAATTTGAGTAGATTGAAATCATATTTCTCCAAGTAACTTAATAAATTTACTGTAGCATCTACCCTTTACTGGTGCTTTCTGATTGTAATACCACCAATATGTATACTTCCTATGTTGTATTCTAGGAAAAATCCATTTCCATTATCAATCTAATTCCATAAAAATCTGAAATAACTCATTGAAAAGACATTTTGACATAATTTTCCCACAAGTCAACATGGCTTGCAAGTTATTTACTTTAAATATAAACCCATCAAAGTGGTATCTGGTTAATCTTAGAGTTTTTGGTTGCGCACTAGTGATTGGTGTATGTTATCATCTTACTCTTTGTAACATCCTTCATCTACTTATGTCCCTTCAGTTGAGAAGCAATGGCTTCAGCATTTTTCAGTAAAGACAAAGCCTATGTATCTTAGGCTATCAAATGGCTATAGAGCAAGAGCAGCTTTGGGTGCTAATTTAAAAGCAGTTGAAATTCCCCGTCAGTGGTACAATCTGATTGCAGATCTTCCAGTGAAACCTCCTCCTTATTTGCATCCTAAGACTTTGGAACCAGTCAAACCTGAAGATTTATCTGCTTTGTTTCCTGATGAGCTGATTAAGCAGGAGGCAAGCGCTGAGAAGTTCATAGACATTCCAGATGAAGTTCTTGATGTTTACAGTCTATGGCGTCCAACGCCTCTGATCAGGTTTGTTTTACTATTATATATTGGTTTTATTTTCTTGTCCTTGGAAATTTTCTTTGTCAGCCATGGCAAGAAGTATCTTATATTCTTCAATTGAATTTAGAGCCAAGAGGTTGGAAAAGCTTCTCGACACACCAGCCAGAATTTACTACAAGTACGAAGGTAACAGCCCTGCTGGATCACACAAGCCCAACACTGCAATCCCACAAGTCTGGTATAATGCTCAGCAAGGTATTAAGAATGTTGTGACAGAAACTGGTGCTGGTCAATGGGGAAGTTCACTGGCCTTTGCATGTAGCTTATTTGGACTTGGATGTGAGGTAAGGAACACTTTTATTCAGAAAAGCCGACCCATTTCAATAAATTTTAAGAAGGGCCGAATTCAAATTGGGTTATTGATGTGATTAGCTTGCTCAACAGGGTTAAACTGTCATGAACATATCATATAACTGTATAAATTGAGAGGTTGAATATGTCGGGTCTAAAATTGTGTATTTTCCTCATCTGATGTGCAAAAGATATAGCTACTATTATGCTATTAAATAAGAGCCATCTGAGCCAATCTTTGTGATACCACTCACAATCCCCACTTATTTCTTGTAGTCCTGTGTAGTGCAGTCTGGTCCAAATTGGACCATTCAAACCTGTGGTTGGAAGTATCATTTGAATTTTTATTATTTTTCCTAGATATAGAGTACATAATAATTATTCCAATCTGCAAGTAGGTGTGGCAAGTCCGTGCTTCTTATGATCAGAAACCATATCGAAGACTAATGATGCAAACCTGGGGTGCAAAAGTACACCCATCTCCATCTAACATTACTGAGGCTGGTAGGAAAATTCTTCAAATGGATCCATCAAGCCCAGGAAGTCTAGGAATAGCTATTTCAGAAGCTGTTGAGGTTGCAGCTGCAAATGCTGATACCAAGTATTGTCTGGGGAGTGTTCTAAATCATGTTTTGCTCCACCAGACTGTTATTGGTGAGGAGTGTCTAAAACAAATGGAAGCTATTGGTGAAACCCCAGATTTGATCATAGGATGTACAGGTGGTGGGTCTAATTTTGCAGGGCTCAGTTTTCCATTTATCCGAGAGAAGCTCAATGGGAAAATCAACCCTATTATAAGAGCAGTTGAACCGACAGCGTGTCCTTCATTGACCAGAGGTGTGTATGCATATGACTATGGTGATACAGCAGGAATGACTCCATTGATGAAGATGCATACTCTTGGGCATGACTTCATTCCAGACCCAATTCATGCTGGTAATGTATTGGTGGTATTACAAACTCAGATTTGTTACATTTTCTTGTCCATCAACAATTTACTTTTCATTCTACAGGGGGATTGCGTTACCATGGCATGGCACCATTGATTTCACATGTCTATGAATTGGGTTATATGGAAGCAATTGCAATTCCACAGACAGAATGCTTTCAAGGTATTTCACAATCTGCTGGATTTAAACTAATAATGACCATCTTAGGCACTCTAGAAAATGGATCATACTTCTGGAAATTGGGTAAATGCATGGAACAATTATTTGGGAAAAAGAGAAGACAGGCTATGATTGTTCCTTTCCTTTGCTGCAGGTGCTATACAATTCGCTAGGTCAGAAGGGTTGATACCAGCCCCGGAGCCAACTCATGCAATAGCTGCCACCATTAGGGAAGCTCTTCGTTGTAGAGAGACTGGAGAATCAAAGGTTATTCTCACAGCAATGTGTGGACATGGCCATTTTGACCTGCCATCGTATGAGAAGTATTTGCAAGGAAATATGGTTGACCTTTCATTTTCAGAGGAGAAGATACAAGCATCACTGGCCAATGTTCCTCAAGTGCTGGCCTGAGGTTATGCCAATGAGCACAATGCTGCGTTCTATATACTTCAGCTTGCAAGGAATACATTTTGCGCTGTTCGATGTCAAATAATGATGACCGGTTTGGAATCTTGGAACTGGAGTTTTGGATGATGCAAGAAATAACATAAAAGTCAGCTGCTTGAACCGGAGCCAGAGTTGTAAATGTCAAGAAAGACAACTTTGGCAGAAAGTTGAGGAAAATGGAATGTTTATTCAGGAACAGATAGATTCATCAGAGAGATAGTTCTGTCTATGATTCTGGTTTTTCAGAGTCTATGGTTTATCTTTGGGTTTCTAAGATTTTTGTAAGCTTATTACATAAATTTTTATATGATCACAGCATTGTCCCCCTTCATGTGGTCCAAAAGAAAAGAAGAGTTAAGTACTCATATGTTTTGGTTCTTATTTGTAATAACATCAATCTTGAATTTAATTTGTGAACGACCTTAAATTTTGAAAATCTTAAAATGTGAAAGTTAATGTCTTACAACTAAAAGACAAATGGAAACTTTGTCCCAAGCAAGTAGTTTGAAGTTTGATACTAAAAATCAATTATAAACTTTCAAATTCTCGTGTGTAATAATGCTATAACTAATGCTTTAAAAACTACTTTTATATTAGTAAAGAACATCACCTCAAAAGTAATATTGGGAAGTCCTTTCTTAGCCTTATTATACCCATTCCATACTAGCAGTGAAGGAATAACAACATGTCTTAGGACAAGAAGTAAAATTCAAGTTTTTACTTGCCCTTCAAGGGAAAGATCACTTTACTAAAACAATATTCAATTTCAAAACACATTGATACAATAAAAAGAGAGAATAGCAAGGAAGGAAAAGCAAATAAATACAAGAATTACAATATCAAGTAATCGAAAACTTGAATATACAATAAAAAGTTGAAGAATTTAAATTTAAAATTGAAAATGAAGTTTGTTCGAACCTCCTAAATGCCTTTTGGAACTGTAGAACACGATATTGAATCAACCTATGAAAAAGACTTCAACGAGAAAGATTTACCAACCAAAGCAAGACCCATTCAAATGAATCAGGAATTGATGAAATATTGCAAGAAAGAAATTCAAGAGTTATTAGACAAAAGAAAAATTAGAAAAATGAAATCCCCTTGGATTTGTTTTTCCTTTTATGTTTAAAAAAATTATTTAATTAGAAAGGGAAATACTTAGACTATTAATTAATTACAAATCACTAAACAAAGCATTTTAATGGAATGATACCCATTCAGCAAAAAAAACGGAATGATACCCAATTCTAATATAAAATAAATAAATAAAAAGAGCTTTTAAGCCGATAAGGTAATGCATCAGTATTCTCAAATTTTGACATAATTAGTGGTTCTTCTTGGCAAATACAAATTTCTGAAGAAAAAAAAAAAGACATAAAATTGCTTTCAAAGTACCAGGTCAAGTTGTCATCCTTTCTTTACAATTGACCCAAAATATGATCAATAATCAAATCTCACATCAATTGTCCATAAATATTTTCCATCCAAATGGCATTTCATAATTTTCATTCCAAATGATCCAGAGAAAACCCAAAAATTTATAAATTCATCCTAGTAGTTTCTTGAATGGCAAACAAATTTTGGCCCAATACAAGAAATTTTACCATAACCTTTAAAAAACGGCCTCCAAAAAATTTGAAGAAATTCACCAACCCACAATATTGTAATAGATGGGTGCATTGTCACATGCTGATTTAATATTTATAAAATTTTAAATATTAAAATTTAAACTTTTGAAGATATTCACCAACCCTGAAAATACTGGCAACTAGACCACAACTTAAACCCAGCACTTGGATTTATCAAGAGTGGAAGATAAGAGAGAAAATATTTTAGTTTGTTAATATCTTATCTTCCACTCTTATCTTCAACTAGACCACAATATTTTTCTAGTTAAGTATAAAATATTTTATACTTAACTAGAAAATATTGTAATAGATGAGCCTAAAGTACTTCTTGAAAGTCTGTTTTATAGCCAATTCTTGGGGGCATATGCATGTCCGAATGTGGTCTCGTAGCCACATATTACTTGCATGCAAGTAGAGTTTCTGGACACTTGGAGTGTTTTTTTTTTTTTTTTTTTTTGATCAGATGACACTTGGAGTGTTGATTTGATGAGAATGACATTTCTTGTACACTTAGGCTGTGTTTGTTTCAACTTCAAACCACTTCCGGAAATCAATTTCTGGAAAATTGCTGTGTTTGGGTGCTTGGGAAAATTGGGTCAACGGAAATTGATTTCCGTTTGACCGAAAATAAGGCCAAAAACGGGTGAAATTCATTTCCGGCCTTATTTTCACTTCAAATCAAATTTTCCGGAAAAGAGAGAAAGGAGCACACCGGAAAAGAGAGAAAGAAAAGAGAGAAAGGAGAACGAACCGGAAAAGAGAGAAAGGAGCACCGACCCAGAGAGAGCACGAACCGGCGCTCCAAGCCCAGAGCCCATCGCCGGCGACCTTCGAACCACGAACCCACCAGTCGCACCGCGTCGGCGAAACCCACGAGTCGCGCCATCGCACCTCGTCGTCTCCTCGATCGCGCCATCGCACATCGTCGACCAGTCGATCGCGCCATCGCCTCCTCATCGCGCCATCGCACGTCGTCGACCAGTCGATCGCGCCATCGCCTCCTCGATCGCGCCATCGCACGTCGTCGTCTCCTCGATCGCGTCGTCTCCTCCATCGCGCCATCGCCTCCAAGCCCAGAGCCCATCGCGATCGCGCCATCACACCCATCGCCTCCACGCTCTCTCTTCCTCGATCTCTCAGATTTTTTTTTTTTTTTTTAATTTGATTGTTGTTGTTGTATTTTTAATTTGATTGTTGTTGTTGTTTTTTTTTTTAATGAACTGATTATTATTGTTGTTGTTGTTGTTTAATGAACTGATTATTATTGTTGTTGTTGTTGTTGTTGTTGTTTGGTTGTGTTGTTGTTGTTGCTGCCGGAGTTTGGTTGTGTTGTTGCCGGAATTTGATGCCGGAAAATAGCATTTTCCTAATACAACCAAACGCATAAAAATATTTTCCACAACAATTTTCATAATTCAACCAAACACTTAAAAATATTTTCCTTTTCCGGAAAATAGCATTTCCGGAAAATACATATTTTCCGGAAAACGTTTTACACGAAACAAACACAGCCTTAGAGAGTTGTCCTGAACTTTTCTTGAACGCTTGGAGGATTGCTATCATGAAAGCGAAAAACTTCTTGCACATAGCGTGTTACACACACTACTATTTCCAGTTTATAAAAACCACCACAAGAAATTTGAGTTTAGGTGACTTTTTTTTCTTTTTTTTTCTTTTTAGTGACATTTTCAAAACTACCGCTAAAAGATGTATATTGCAGCATTTTTTCCTAGCGCCACTAAAGAGTGGGTATATAACAACTTTTTTAAAAAACGTCGCAATAGCCCAAAATAATAACAGCATTTTTTTAAAACGCCGCAACTGTTATATTTTCAGCAGCGTGCTCCTAGACTATAGCAACATTTTTATAACTTGCCGCAATAGATATTAGACAAAACATTATAGCGACGTTTTTAAAACTTCGCTATATACTGAAATAGTGACAATACCTTTAGTAATGCATCTAAACTACTGCAATAGGTCAAATTTTCCCCAAATATTTTTTATCCTTCTTACACAAAATTTTGTTTCCCCAAATTTTCATTCGGCTCTCTTTCTCAAAGCCCAGCCACCCATTGCCTTCCTCACTTGATCACTCCCTTTCTCTCTCACTCCCTCACGAAACCCTCTCTCTCTCTCTCTCTCTCTCTCCAACTACCTCCACCGTCGGACTAAGCCCAACCACCACCGCCCTCTCCTTCCACCTTCACCACCCTCTTCTCCCTTTGCTGCCTTCGTCGCCCTCTTGGACACATGGACTTCTTTTGGATACTTCTTTTGAAATTTGACATCTCTTGGACAGTTGGACTTCTTTTGAACACTTGGACTTCTTTTGGACACTTGGAAACTTGTATTTGATATTTGAAAACTTATTTTGGGGATTTTAAATTTTTAATGCTATTTTGAATGTAAGTAAGAAAAAAGGGTAGGACAGTAAGTGGCTTCAACCTCATCAAGTGCATTAAGATAGTTAAAGGATAACAATCTTATTATTGGGCAAGGCCACTTAGGCCATTGCCTAGGGCATCCAATAAAAAAAGGCCCTAAAATGTTTATATTAATATTAGTTTTTTAATATATATATATATATATATATATATATATATATATTAGGTGAGTAGAAATCAAACTCAATTGAAATCCTAAACTGTTTCACCAAAAAAAAAAAAAGTAAAATACTCTTTTGGTCCCTAAATTTAACCAAAAAATTGTTTTTTTATCCCTTAACTTCAACCAAAAAAAAAAAAAATCATCCCAAAACTACCAAAAAGTTTACCTTCATACTTAAACTATTGAAAATGATTTACATTCTGTCATTAAATCTTAAAAAAAGATTCTTTTTTTCTTCCCTAAACTCTTTACAAAGTTTAAGGATGGCAAATAACTTTTAAAGTTTAAGGATGATAAAAAAAAATTATAAAGTTTTGGGACCAAAATAGTATATTACTAAAAATAAATATAAATATAAAAAAATATATTTGATGATAAATTTTCCATAATGACTTGAGATTTCAATTTTTATAAATCAGCCTCTCACATAGTAGAATTTTAACATTAGCCATTCATTCTCTTACATGGGTGCACCTAAATAATCTCTCTCTCTCTCTCTCTCTCTCTCTCAACACCAAAATTAAATTTAGAAAATTAGATTTCAATTAATCTTTACCATGTATCACTTTTCTCAAGGTAAATTAAAACACATTTTTTTTTTTATAAAAAAAAAAAAAAATGTCTCTCTTTTTTTTTTGTTAAATTTTATATATAAACCATGTTATATGATTCTCTATCTAAAATTAATCTTGGTTTGGTTACTATTAATCTATCAAGTTATTTATCAAATTCGTCTTTGTGGCAAGTTGAGATTGTTAGGTTATTATGTTGTTAAATGAAGTTATAGTTGTGGTTTTGATAAATTAGAATATAATATTCAATGCTTTGAAATTTATTTTATTCTTGTCAAATTATAGTGTTATATTGTAGATAATCTTTTTTTTTTTTCTGTAAGTATTATTTTAATTAAAGGTCTTTACAAAAAATATTGATCAAGACATGAAAAACTTAAAGGAAAAAATAAAGGAAAAAAGAAAAGAGAAGAACAAAAAAATTTATTGAAATCTTACATTGGATCTCTGGATAAATCTATTATTATGAATATAAAAATATGAGATAAATTTATATGGAACCTAACAAATCAACGAGAATTTATCATAAAAAGAGTGATAATGTAATAAGACTAGTTGGTAACTTGTGCAATGTACTGACAATTTCAATATAATATAATTTTTTTGCTTTATTTTTTATTTAAATATGAAATTTGATAATTGTGTTAGTTATGCATAGACAATTATAATGATTGTAATTGTATATAGAACTATATATTTTAGTATTAAGTATTTACTACAATTGTGTTTGTATATAAGATTATATATAGTATTATAATCTTAAGAAAATATAATTTATTAAGATTCTAATGATGGGTTTAAAAATAAAATTTTAATTCAATTAAAAATATATATTAATATAATGACATGTAAAATTTTGAGATATCAAAAATTTATGTGACACAACATTATGATGTAAACTAAA
Source organism: Quercus cerris (assembly GCA_963669245.1). Lineage (NCBI taxonomy): Eukaryota > Viridiplantae > Streptophyta > Magnoliopsida > Fagales > Fagaceae > Quercus > Quercus cerris. The sequence continues at coordinate 45,639,121 of OY770006.1, forward strand.
AGTTAAATATGTTCGATTTTATATATAGATCATATATAATACAATGGAAATATGATAAGGAAAATAATCATAATGATGTTCAAACTTGCAATATAACAACTCTTGATTATATAAAAAGATTAATTTTTTTCTCCAGATGAATATATTATAGAATTTTACTAACAATACTTGTTATATTGTTTTTGCCAAAAAAAAATTCAAAACTAAAATGGATAAAATTTCAATTAAAAATGATTATGTAATGAGAAGATTAAGTAAAGTATTTGTATATCAACTAAAAAGTAGATGTTAGTAAAGGCTAAATATAAAAACCTAATTAGTAATTTTGCAGACAAAAAAGCGCATATATATATATATATATATATATATTATAAATCTCAAAATTAACGATATACTATTATTAACCAATATCAAAACATTTTATTCTATTGTTAAAATCAAAATGATCTCATGTATAATGTGGGGCCCGTGGGCCTGATAGCCTCGGCCCATCGGGTAGCAGGCCCAAGGCCCATGCCGAGGAACACAGACTATTCAAGGCTAAATTGGGGAAAGCCTCTTCTCCCAATCCACGCCGAGGACCTACTCATCCTCGGCCTGACAAGGATGATTTTTGGGAAAGACTAACCCCAAAGCAAGCTGTCACCCTCGCATTTAACGCATTCAACTAACCCCCCCTGTCCGCATTAATGAGGAGGTAACCCCTTAGCAGGGCAACGTTAGTCAGAGTGAACCACTTGAGTACTGATAAGGCCTCTGATGGGACGGACAGCCAGAAGAAAGGCAAATGGATGATCAACAGATGGAAGAAGGAGATAGGAAGATGAAGATTATATAAGAAAAGCAAGTAAAGTAAAAGGGGGGGGGAAAAAAGAGAGAAGAAAAGGGTCTCCTCGGCCACGGGCCGAGGAGCATCCCCCCATTTGTAAAGAAACTCTTAGTATTTTTTATAAAAGAAAGTTCATGCATGGTGATCGACGGTCAGCGTCTAAACCTTTGACCCACTCTCTACAAATTTATTGTTTGGGCTTGTTGGGCTGAAAACCCATTACTCAAGGTCAATCCAAATTGAGTCCTTACAATTGGCGCCGTCTGTGGGAAGGATTAGGGTGCTGGCCGACGCACCAGGCAAGTGTTCTAAGTTCTAAGTATTCGTTTTACAGTAGGTTGAAAAAAAAAAAAATATATATATATATATATAGAAGATCTGACAGTGAAAAGAGAAATCTTGATATTATTATTTCATAAATAGAAAGATTACATATTACAATCAGAGGCTCAGGCAGGCCTGTTTTACAAGCAAATTTACAAGCTAATACCACTAGCTATTTCTACAATCAGAGGCTCAGGTGGGGCCACCCTAAGAAAAAGCTAGCCGGTGGGAAGTGTCAAGCCGTCCCTTTATTGGTATAAAGAGAATGGGAGAGCTTGACAAGAGGCAGAGAAGGGGAAGGGCAATCATGTTTCTAGGCCCCCAACAACTCCCTTCTCGGCCAGGCGGAGCTGGAACAAAGAGAGGAGCAGATGCAGGGGCTCCGGGATACCCTCCCCCATGATGTTCCCTCGATTCTCTCCGTTCCTCTCGAGTGTTGGCCGTTGGAGACGGCAACACTCGAGCACCGCCCATGAGGTGAATTCGCACGCCTTCCTCGTCGGGGGTGTGCTCCGAGGAAAGACGTTAGGTTCTCCAGCAACATCCCTCTGGGACACCTCGAAGGGCGCCATTGGGTTTATGCCTAGACTCTGCCACACCGAAAGCCCAGTGGGGGCTGCGGCCATACCGGTTTTTGTTAATCCCGGTAACAATTCCGGCGGGGTTGTTAAAAGGGCGTGGGGAGCTGGAAGAATGTGTTTTTTCTGTTTGTGCTGAGAGGTCCATGGGTTGTGGGGGAACCATCTCCTTATTTTATATAGGGGATAGGGGTTTGTGAGAATTAATTCATGCAGAGTTCGAAAAGAGAATCAGCAGCTGGGCTAATAATGAAGCTGCCAATTCCCAAGGAGGCCGTAAACCGTTGGACTCGTGTTAATTCACGAGGACATTAATGAAAGCGCGTTTCGCGCACCGAAACGTCCAGCGCGGAACACGAACAGACAAAGGGCGCTTCATAAATGAAAAAGATGGGGCCTCGAGCTGGAGGCGAGATCAATGCCACATGTAAAGATCATAATCTGACCCAAAGAGGAATCATCTCCAGTAAAGTGGTCTGAGGACGAACCTCCGCTTACAGGAAAATAGAAGTGGTAGACAGAGCCAAGGTATTGCATGGTCCTCGGACCCAAACCTATGGTAAAACTACACACACCATTATACCTGGGTACTAGACAGAACCAAGGTATTGCATGGTCCTCGGACCCAAACCTATGGGGAAACTAGATACTTACAGGAAAATAGAAGTGGTAGACAGAGCCAAGGTATTGCATGGTCCTCGGACCCAAACCTATGGTAAAACTATACACACCGTTATACCTGGGTACTAGACAGAACCAAGGTATTGCATGGTCCTTAGACCCAAACCTATGGGGAAACTAGATACTTACAGGAAAATAGAAGTGGTAGACAGAGCCAAGGTATTGCATGGTTCTCGGACCCAAACCTATGGTAAAATTACACACACCATTATACCTGGGTACTAGACAGAACCAAGGTATTGCATGGTCCTCGAACCCAAACCTATGGGGAAACTAGATACTTACAGGAAAATAGAAGTAGTAGACAGAGCCAAGGTATTGCATGGTCCTCGGACCCAAACCTATGGTAAAACTACACACACCATTATACCTGGATACTAGACAGAACCAAGGTATTGCATGGTCCTCGGACCCAAACCTATGGGGAAACTAGATACTTACAGGAAAATAGAAGTGGTAGACAGAGCCAAGGTATTGCATGGTCCTCAGACCCAAACCTATGGTAAAACTATACACACCATTATACCTGGGTACTAGACAGAACCAAGGTATTGCATGGTCCTCGGACCCAAACCTATGGGGAAACTAGATATTTACAGGAAAATAGAAGTGGTAGACAGAGCCAAGGTATTGCATGGTCCTCGGACCCAAACTTATGGTAAAACTACACGCGCCATTATACCTGGGTACTAGACAGAACCAAGGTATTGCATGGTCCTCGGACCCAAACCTATGGGGAAACTAGATACTTACAGGAAAATAGAAGTGGTAGACAGAGCCAAGGTATTGCATGGTCCTCGAACCCAAACCTATGGTAAAACTATACACACCGTTATATCTGGGTACTAGACAGAACCAAGGTATTGCATGGTCCTCGGACCCAAACCTATGGGGAAACTAGATACTTACAGGAAAATAGAAGTGGTAGACAGAGCCAAGGTATTGCATGGTCCTCAGACCCAAACCTATGGTAAAACTACACACACCGTTATATCTGGGTACTAGACAGAACCAAGGTATTGCATGGTCCTCGGACCCAAACCTATGGGGAAACTAGATACTTACAGGAAAATAGAAGTGGTAGACCGAGCCAAGGTATTGCATGGTCCTCGGACCCAAACCTATGGTAAAACTATACACACCGTTATATCTGGGTACTAGACAGAACCAAGGTATTGCATGGTCCTCGGACCCAAGCCTATGGAAAACTAGATACTTGTAGAAAAATAGAAGTAATGGGCATAACCAGGGTATTGCATGGTCCTCGGACTCGAACCCATGGAGAAAATAACTATCTGGAGAAAAACCAAAGCGTTACTTACAGTCAAGCTATAATACGATCTTTAGATTTATATTTGAAGGATAACAGATGGTTTCATGAGGCTAACTCCAGAATAGAATACAAATATTGAGCAGAGTACAATAGTAACGCAAGTAAAAGAAAACCTCATTAGTTAGAAGCAGAGTATTAAGTATTCAGTTCAAACGGAAAGTATACAACTCCCTTACAATGCCACTGAGGCAAGAAACAAAATGAGATAAAAGAGAAAATAAACAAATTTATCATATGTCGTATACTAGTCCCCTCAATTCAGTAGGCAAATTAAGTCAATAAGTAAATCAAAAGGTTTGGGCCAAGGGCTAAGGGCTTGGTTTCGAAAGGTCCATCGGAGGACTCGCCACGTCTTAAGGTATTTCCTAACCCTCGGTTACAACTTCCCCCAACGCTCTCTGGGGCTCAACCTCCTCGGATGGTTGATCAGTTAACGGTGCATCCTCGGCGGTCTTATCGTGACCTTCAACCGATGGTAATGAGGATCCATCCTCAGGAGCAGCAGGTGTAACCTCGCGAATGGCAATAGGGTAATACACCCTGTCCTCCCTTTTAAGATCAGATAAGATATCAACCCCTGATTGGTTGAGGGCTTCATGCCAGGTCTGAGAACAGTAATGCCTGCACACTGCAGGAACTTGAGCCCGAAGGGTGGCTTCAGTCTTAGCCACCCCCTCTGCGAAAGCATCCTCCTCTGCCTTTTCCACAGAACGCTCAGCGTCTGTTTTTGCAAATACCGCCTCGTCTTTGGCTCTCACAGCCTCATCCTTGGCATACTCGGCAACACCTTTTTCATGGATTGCCTTGGTCAACTGTCCCTTCATATAGGTAATGTTCTCTTTAACAGTTTGTAATTGACCCTCAACGTCTTGCAAGCGATTAGTTTGATCCTCAGCTTGCTTCCTGGCCACGGCTAGGTCAGAGACAGCAGTATCCCTGGCCTTCGTCATTTCTGCCAGATCCTCGGTCGCCTTTTTCAGGTCGGCCTCAGATCTCTTAAGAGTATTGGCAGCCTCCAGGAACTTGTCGCGCTCTTGCGCTAAGGCATTGCTATGGTCATCAACCTCCTCGCCCAACTTGAAAAGGGCCTGGATAGCCTGCCAGTAAAAACAAGCAACTCTGTAAAGAGAAAGAAAGATACTAAGCGATAAAACTTTGAATAAAGTAAATAAGTGTCAAAGGACCTACCATGCCTAGATATTTCTTAAGGTCGAGGATAACCTCTACCCCACTCATTTTCTCCAACTCGGCCATGTCAGTGGGAAGAAGAAGAGATTTCTCCAGGGCCTCGGCCACGAGAGCCCCCTCGTCTCCCTGAGACTCCCGCATCGACGCATTATCCATCAGGGGCTAATTATGGAGCATGGCAGCGGGCAGCCAGGCTTGAGCCTCGGACTGCTGGGTTGCCTTCTTACCCTTCCGTTGACCACCGAGTTTCAGTTGCTTCGGAGGCCTGCAAAACCTACCCTCCTCGGATGGGGAATGGGATTTGCTCCCATCCATTGGCTCCTTTCCCTTGGAAAGTCTTTTCATTTTTGGGTCGGGAGATTCGGTCTGAGGGTCTGATACTGTGGGGGCAGAGGACGACCTAGTTTGCATGTTAGAATCTGGGGCTGAGGTGCTGGGGGCTGGGGCTGTGACTCCTCTGGTACACCCTTCTTGGAACCGCCTTCGAGCAAGTCAAGAAGATTGGTTTGGGGCTGTCTTTTTAAACCCATCTCAGCCTGAGTATCAACTCTTAGGGACTGGAGATCAGCTTCGGACAAATGGGGGTCTCCTAGGTCACCAGGAGGATCCTCGGATTGGTCAGCTAGGTCAAACACACTATATTCGTCCTCGGAGGAACTCAGTTCAACCACCTCCCTTGCCTTCTTAGATAATCCTTTCTCGGCCACCGTTACTTGCTGGGATGAAGAGGGGCCTGATAGTGGAATGCCTTCAGGTATATAAGACCCCTCAGTAAAAGCAAAACCGTCCTCCACCACGGTAATCTGCGTAAGCCGAGGGTCACGAGCTCTAATTACGTGCTTCGGGACTGGGAATGATGTCTGAGCTGGATCGCATCCGAGGATTTTATGGGCAGCTCTGACCTGGTTATCAAGTTCGTTCAAGAAAAGTTCCGACCTGAGAACGGTTTCCAAATCCGCTTTGTTAACCAGGTGGAAATGACGTGCAAAGGCGTGTGGATCTGCGAAAAGAAAAGCGAAATTCCTATGGTTAATCAACCAAATCGAGTATACAGGTATAAAACTTGAAAATGCTGAGACCTAGATTGTCTTGTATTTCGGATGCCCTACCTGGCTCCCCCTCTACCGTTGGGCAATGAAAGCCGTCGTGCCACTCTCCCGACACTATGAGGAAATCTTGGTTTAACCCCTTATTGGAGTCAGGAAGACACTGGATAAGACGAACCCTATCGTCCCTTGTCTTCATATAATACGTCTTACCCCTCAGGTGATGAAGGTTGTAACACCAGTTCACATCGTGGTGAGTCAGTCTCAGCCCCATTTTTTCATTCAGGGTATCTACACACCCTAATATCCTAAATACATTCACGGCACACTGAGTAGGAGCCAGGCGAAAATGCCTAAGGTAATTGAGGGTCACCGGCCTCATAGGGATTCTCATCCCTCCTTCTACAAAAGCGACTATCGGGATCACGACTTCACCCTCTCTCCTCTTAAGGTACCACTCCCCTTCTTCACAGTATTTCAAACTCACATTATTGGGTATTCCATGGTCGACAATGAATTTGTTCATCATCTCGTCGGATTCAACCAACTTCTTAAACTTACCCATTCCCCAAAGACGACTAAAAGTTCTAAAAGAAGAAAATGAGGAGTAAAATCAAGGAAATTTGGGATCGCTAGAAAAAGAAAACTCACAGAAGTATGACGATACTCTTCAGATAGTGTACAAGTCGAACCAGATTCAAATCATACGCGTCAATAATTGTAAGCGCGAAAATGATGAAACCAGGCGATTCAAACAGGTACTTATACTCCCCCTTAGGTTCTCCAAATGTAACCGCTTGCTCATAAAAGCAAAAGATCATGCCGTTGAAAGTGGGAAACGTGGTGCCGCCAAAATTTAATGTGGGCACCCATTAAGTTTTGAAACGCTAAAAACGCGCATCGGGCAGTCAAAAAGCCGCCAGCATCAACACAAACCGAAGTGGGGCGACTCGTCTAGAGGGCCCGCAGGTATCAAAACCCTCCTCCCCGTCCGAAGGAACGTGCAGCAGGGTTTTGAGGGGCTATTGTGGGGCCCGTGGGCCTGATAGCCTCGACCCATCGGGTAGCAGGCCCAAGGCCCATGCCGAGGAACACAGACTATTCAAGGCTAAATTGGGGAAAACCTCTTCTCCCAATCCACGCCGAGGACCTCCTCATCCTCGGCCTAACAAGGATGATTTTTGGGAAAGACTAACCCCAAAGCAAGCTGTCACCCTCGCATTTAATGCATTCAACTAACCCCCCCTGGCCGCATTAATTGGGAGGTAACCCCTTAGCAGGGTAACATTGGTCAGAGTGAACTACTTGAGTACTGATAAGGTCTCTGATGGGACGTACAGCCAGAAGAAAGGCAAATGGATGATCAACAGATGGAAGAAGAAGATAGGAAGATGAAGATTATATAAGAAAAGCAAGTAAAGTAAAATGGGGGGGGGGGGGGAAAGAGAGAAGAAAAGGGTCTCCTCGGCCACGGGCCGAGGAGCATCCCCCTATTTGTAAAGAAACTCTTAGTATTTTTTATAAAAGAAAGTTCATGCATGGTGATCGACGGCCAGCGTCTAAACCTTTGACCCACTCTCTACAAATTTATTGTTTGGGCTTGTTGGGCTGAAAACCCATTACTCAGGGTCAATCCAAATTGAGTCCCTACATATAATATTGACAACTTTAACCTAAAAGCCAAAATTGGATTTTTGTTTTGAGTCTTGAAGGTCGGGTTGGAGATGTGCTGTGTCTTGATGAAGTTTAGGGTGATTTGAGATGAGTTTCTCCCTGTCCTAGACTTGGCTAATGGCGTTTGGGATTACTAGATGGCGGTGATTGGTGGATAGGGAACTAGTGAAGGTAAAAACATATAAGGTGTGGTTAATTCACCACTTAGCCATATATGAATTTAAATAAATATATATATATATATATTTTTATAAAATGTTTTTTTTTTTTTTGAGAAACTGATAAAATGAATTGAAATTATTTGTACATCCCACAAACATAATGCTGATAAATATATATATATATATATATATATATATTAGTTCCATCACTCTAATCTAAATATATAAAAATTAATTTTAACTTTAAATATACGTTTTAAGATTTCTTAACTATAATATCAAAATTCAATCACCATTAATAATGTGATGACTAGATTTATAGAAGAAGCTCAATTAGGAAAAAAAAAAATACAAGCTACAATTCCACTAAAGTTCAAAAAGGGGTTGAACACGACGCCGTTTGTGATCTCACCCGGGTCACATAGTACCAATTTTCACAGTTTGTAGAATCAAAGAGGCAATTGCTCCTCTTGCTCCTGCTCTTTCTCTTTCGCTGCGTTAAGAAAGAAGAAAACAAACAAAATCCCCAAACCCCAAAGCTCTCTCTCTCCTAAGTCATCATCGTCCAATCGATTTCCGGTTCCTCAGGTAAGCTGAAAAACGACGTCGTCATCTTCTCTGAAACATACCCTAATACTTTTGACTTCAACTTTTATTTATTCTCATCATCATTATCAACTATCAATTACCGTAGATTTTTATTATGTTTTTATTTTTATTTTTTTTCTTATTCTTATCAATGTCATAACATACAGAGTTTAACAATCTTATCTTTTGTTGTTTGATGTTTCGAGTGCCCACATGTTGTTTGTCAAAAGTTCTGTCCTTTTATCTAAATAACTCGACAAACCCTTCATATGAAAAACAAGAAAAAATAAAGTAAAAATCTATTAAATTTTTTTTCATCTTTTTTCTTTTTTAAATGGGGTTGTTTGAAAAAGATGTACCTAGAAAAGAATGAGGTTTTAAAAAGCTTTACTTTCAAAAATAAGTGCGGTTTGATAATGTGTTACCAACTGGGTATAAGTGAATTTATTAAAGCATGTAGCAACACATGCGTAAATTTGGGGTTTTAGTCGAGGAAAGTAAGATTGGGCGAGATTGGAACTTTGGGAACTCTTGGAAATGTGCATTGAATACAGGAGAAATTTCGAAATGCCTATCCGAATTTTAGAAAGAAGTTTGGCAAGTTGTACTTAATGATGCAAGACAGAAGCTTGAATGGGTTTTGATACCAATTTTTGATGTAGGATTTTTAGGAATTCAGCACTAGATTAGGTTTCTTGATGTGGATTTTGAAGGGTTCTTGAGTTAGGTTTGATGTTTAAGGGTTTATTGGATCTTTAATTTGTTTGATAGCTGTTTCTGCATTCACTAGCTATTTGAGGATTATGAAAAAACTTTGCCTGATCTTAAAATAAATTTGATGTCTCTTGTGGATTGTTATTCTTTATATTAAATTTGTGATTTGATAGACCATTGTAATTTGCGTGATTGACTGTTTTGTCCCCATTTGTATACATCCTGTGTACTTGGGTGACTCTTTTGATTTCAATAAAATTTATTAATTATAAAAAAATTAAAGACAAAACTCTAGGCAATCACACCCAGGTTATCCTAAGAAACTACTCTTAAGGTGGGAGAAGGCAATCACACCCAGGTTATCTAAACAGTTACTCTTAGGTGGGGGAAGGCAATCATGCCCTCAAAGCTTAAAATAAGCCGTTGGAGTTTTATTAAAATCTCACTTTTTTATTTTGTTGAACACATAAAGACACTTTTATAGGCTATTGCCAATACCTAGAAAAAGACTAGGACTCCTAATAACCATTTCCTAGAAATACCAGCACTCCTAATAATAGTGAAAAGCAATCGAGAACTTTTGAACCATATAGAAAAAAGGACTCAAAACATAATTAAAAAAAACTCATGTACCTCTTGAACAGCACATTACAATATGCTACACTTCAGCTTTAAATTTTACACAATAAGGACTAGTAGTTCCATTTTGTCTTGTGGTGCATTTGGAAAGAAGTTAATGCCAGGTTCTTTGAGGGTGAAGAACTTAGCGTGACCAAGCTGAAATATATATTCCTGAAGTCCTTGTATGAGTGGAAGTTGCTGCCTAGTGCCTACGTCATTTTTTATTGAGGGTTCCTAGATTTTTTGGCCTCCTTGAGTTTTTCATAGTTGTTTTCTTTTTCAGATTTATTTATTTTTCCTGTCTTTTGTGTTTCCTGTTATATACAGCTAGTGTACTGGGATCACACTTTTTTTCAGATTTTGATAAAATTATTTACTTATAAAAAAGTTGCTTTTATGATAATTCGATAGTTACAACGGGGGAGGGGGATTTGAACCCTGGATGTCCTGGACATACCATAGGTGTCAACTAGTTGTGCTACAAGGCTATTGGCCAAGAACAAAAGGTGCTTAGAAGTAGTATTATCAAAAGACAAGTTATTTTGATGATTTGGGTTGAATATGTGTTTTTGATCCCATATGGTCTGGACATGTTTGCAGATAAACAAATTTTCTTTCATCTTTCTTAGTTTGTCTCGTTGAGCTCCAATCTTGACTCCACTGCAGTTAATATAACGTTTCCCTTGATTAGATTTTCCCCGCCATCTTATTTCATCTAGACATCCAGACTTCCATATTTTAGTTTCTTCAGATTTTATATTTTGTAGTTATTGCAGTGAAATTCTTTCTACTTACTGCTTACTTGAGTAATGCATTTCTTGGTTTTTAAATGTCTTGATTTTGAAATAAATTATCAAAATTGCATTGCTATTCTGTTTCTACTGACTTCACTTGGCATAAAATCATCTTTCAAGTAAATACTTTTCTATGTTGCATTATGATAACCCTGTTATACTGTAGTCTTATTAATTATACTTCTTAGTGCAGATTAAAATTAACCACTCAAAATGGGAAGCAAAGGTCGAATACCACCTCCTCATCTAAGGCGTCCTCTTCCAGGCCCTGCAATGGCACATCCAGAGCCATATGGTCATGGCATACATCCTCCACCAGGTGGCTTTCCTCCTTTTGATATGATACCTCCCCCCGAAGTTATGGAACAGAAGTTAGCAGCACAGCACATGGAGATGCAGAGACTTATCATAGAGAACCAAAGGCTTGCTGCCACCCATGTGGCCTTGAGACAAGAACTTGCTGCTGCACAGCATGAGCTGCAGATAATGCACGCTCAAATAGGAGCTGTAAAGGATGAGAGAGAACAACAAATGAGGAGCCATATGGACAAGATTGCCAAGATGGAAGCTGAACTGCAATCAGCAGAGCCTGTTAAGTTAGAGTTACAGCAGGCACGAGCAGAGGCCCAGGGCTTGGTTGTAGCAAGGCAGGAACTTCTTGCTAGACATCAGCAATTGTCTCAAGATCTTCAGAGGGCTCACTCAGATATTCAGCAGATTCCTGCTCTTGTTTCAGAACTTGAGAGCCTCAGACGGGAATATCAGCACTGTAGGTATGTAATGCTCTTCTTTATGGCTGTCTCATAGAAACTTCAAGATCGTCTTCAATCGATGGCCTGAAGGCTATTATCCAATTTTTTCAACTTCGTTCCTACTAAATAGGGTAACTGGAAGGGGAGATCTGGATATGGTCCTACCCTTTAATGTTTCTGCCTAAAGTAGCCACTTTGAAGAACTGAACCTCTGCACTGGTGCTTGACTACCCAAGACTTTTACCACTACACCAAACAATAGGAAGATGAATAATTTTAGTGTATGGGCATCTCAGTTCAACTTTTCAGGTTTTGAAAAGTTTCCCTTTTTAAGCAGTTTTGAAATCAGGTTATACGTGTGTCTATTACTTGAAGTTGTCAAACTGATAATTAAATTAATTTAAATAATATGTTAATTGGAGGTGTAGGAAGTTCCCTGCAGAAGTGCTATAGCAAGTTATTATTTCTTGGACCCTTTTCTCTTTTTTTAATAAAGAAAGTATATGATTGGACATTATAATCCTTGGACCCACATTGCTCTATAAGATTTCAAGAGGAACTACCTCTGTTGGAGACTTGGAGATGTTGTCCACCATGATGCATATGTCTTCTCTTTTGATGTTCGGCTCTAGATGAAAAAGAAAAATCATAATTTTCTACTCATGCAGGGCAACTTATGACTATGAGAAAAAATTGTACAATGACCACCTTGAGTCGCTTCAGCTGATGGAGCAAAACTACATTACCATGTCCAAGGAACTGGAGAAGCTTCGAGCAGAGTTATCGAATAGTGCTAACACTGATAGAAGAACTGGTATTTCTACTATTTTCATCTAAAGGTTCTGGCTGTCTTAAGTTTCGTATTTTTGATGACTCATATGTATCAATTATAATATAAATGTAGGTGGTCCATATGGTGGCACACCTGGTAAAAATGAGAATGAGGCTTCTGGGAATCCTGTTGGACAAAATACTTATGAAGACGGCTATAATATTCCCCAGGTGTGTCATTCTCCACATGCCATATTATTTTTATTGTAATATCATGGTTCTATTTTAGTACTATGTATTATAGTTTTCCTACATTTAATTTGAAGGAAAGGGAGAACTTTTTTTCAAATTTAACGTACTAAAAATGCATGCTTAAAATTTTATCTGCCTCAGAGAGATACTGTCATCAATTTACAAATGGACTTAAACCAGATTGTACCACCTTGACATGAATGCAAGAAGTTGGACATTCAGAAGTTTGGAAACAAAAATCTGGTCATAGATAGTTAACTACAAGAAAAACCTTCTTCTCTATATAAATATATGACATGCAATCTTTTTTATTTTTTCCTGATTAGTATATATATGACATGCATCTTTGCAAGCAAATATATAAGATAGTATGTACTGTATGAAGTAATTTCTGTCTTCTAGTAGCACTTAACAGGTAAAGAAAGGGAAAATAAGCTCATAAACGTTTTAAGTGTTCTGATTGTTGTCAAACCTTCTTGAGATGCATGCTTTTTCACAAGTAACCTATGCGGTTGTCTTTGATGGGGAAGTGCCAGATCTCAAATCAAGGTTATGTTAGGTGCATTGCCCTTTAGACCAATTTTTTAGTTTTTAAGGCTTCAGAAATAGGGTCCCTATATGAGTGGGGTCAGGCCTAAGATTTGACTTCAACACCTAGCCTTATGGTTGTTGGATCAGATTATTTTATGCTTCCTGTGTACTATGGATGTGCCTAACAATTGTACTGTTTTCTCATCTTTATTTTCAATAAATTTTGTTACTTAAAAAAAAAAACAAAAAGGGGGGAGGGGGTGGGGGTGGGGGTGGGGGTGGGGGTGGGGGCCTGGGCGGGGGTGGTAGTGGTAATTGCATCCTATGTGACAGACTGAGAAACTTTTATGCATATATTTTGACCTTTCCAAAAAAAAAAAAAAAAAAGAGAACACCAGCAGACTGATGACTGAGCTATGTGCTCAATAATTCTTTACTTTATTCAAACTTTGCAGAGTAGGCTTCCTTGTTTTAAGGTGTCAGCCTCGTGATTATTGGAATTATATACTACTGTTGAGCTTCAAGGGCTGGTGCAAATTTTAGATTTTTCCAGATTGCTAAATGGTGAAATAGTTTTGTAGCTACCTACCAAAGTTAAAGAGAGAGGAAGAAAGTATAATTGTGGAAAATAAACTCTTTGGCTAAAAAAAAAAAAAGCAATTTTAGAATAATGAATTTTGGAGAGTCTAATTTACTGGTCTTGAAGTCCTATTTCATATACCAAAAATGATTGATTATATATCTTGCTGATACTTGATTCTTTCACGAATTTAGGGAAAATAACACTTAAAACTTTCATTAGACTGACACTAGCTCTTTCTGGCCTTCCCTATTTCTGACTTGAGATGACACAAAAATGATGGTGCTTAGAATTGTTTTGATGGTCATAATACAAAAAGTGTATTAAATTGTAACAGTATAGAAAACTCAATTTGCTTAACCACTCTTTGCTATTGGAAACTTGACATTGACAGAAACGAGACAACTTTTGTCATATGGGAAACATTTGGAAGTTATTATTTTTGGTACTCTAGATGATGTTGAACAATGATCAAAGAAACAAAAGGTTACATTGGACCTAGCTGAAATTTTTTGGAAGGGAAATCACTTCTTCATATTCTAGTTTTATAAATTTTAAATTAAAAAGCCAGCCTTTTGCTACTTATAGGTTTGGAAGCTGAGAATTGATGTTACTCTTGGCATTTTGTATAATAGGGACGTGGCCCTCCTGCTAGTGTTGGTGGTGTTGCTACAGCAGCTACTGCTGCCGCAGGCACTCCTGCTTATGTTGGAGCTCAATCTGGGCATGCCCCTGCAAGGCCAGGTTATGATGTACCAAGAGCTGGATATGATCCATCCGGAGGGCCTATCTATGATGCCCAAAGGGGACCTAGTTACGATGCTCAAAGAGGACTTGGTTATGATATGCAGAGAGTGCCTAATTATAATGCACAGAGAGGAGCCAACTATGATGCACAGAGAGGGGCTATTTACGATGCACAGAGAGGACCTGGTTATGACGCATCCAGGGGTGCTAGCTATGATGCACAGTCCAGAGGTGCTGCTGGGCCTCATGGACATGTGGCACCTCCAAACAATGTGCCTTATGGGTCTGCAACACCCCCTGCCCGTGGTACAAGTGCATACGATGCACCACCTCGAGGTGGAAACCCTGTTAGGAGATGAATGTGAGGCATTGCACTAATATTGACGGCATTTTTTTGAGAAAAAGTTCGTGATTGTATCTGATTTTCACTATATTTGATAGCATTAATCTGCCAAATCTATGCATTTTTTATCCCTTATTTCACTTTTATAGACTAACATCTTGTAAGTTGTGCAATGCTTCTTGCTGTTGCTTGGCAAAATTGATTTGTTAGGGATCAGATGCAGTAATGGCAACAGACTTTGGCTTGCATTCACATAAGAAAAAAGCGTCGTTTGCTGTGATTCCTAATTTCCATGCCCATGGCTTTGGTTGATTAAAACAAAAATTTAGGCTGGACAAAGGAATAGTAAAGAAAGAACCCAAACCAAACAACAAAATAAACACTATCTTCTCAAAATAAGAAGGAAGGGATAAAGATCATAAAATAGATCTAAAGTCGATTCAATTAATCTTTTCTCAGCATAGTGAACTGGATTTGAGTGTCTGAAATGCTATACAAATAACCTTTTTTTAGATTATATTTTTCTTCCTTTGCTTCTTTTTTTCAGGTTACTTTATACCGTGTTAATAACAATAATAATATAGTTGCTAGTGTGATTGAATCTGGAGTAGGATGCTTCTATTCCAGTAAGACTTGCAGCTTTTCAAATTCACTCTAATTAGTTATTAGATCAACTTCTATTTAAGCCCTCAAACAAATACTACTAAAAACTCCTGCAACTTACAAGTGGAAATAAAATGTTGTGATGCAACCCCAACATATGTCAAAGACTACCAATTAAGCTATTCCGCGCAAATCACCGATTGAGATGGATTTGTCAAATTAGGATTCAATTTGACAAAATGGTTAACTACATTAAATATAGAAAATTTTCACTTTAAATCCTATAGTTTAGCCTGTTTAAGAGTGGGAAGTGGTAACAAAATAAACCCTGTACTTTTAAAAGTAATAAACGAAATCGTGAACTTTTAAAATTTTAACAAATTCAACCCTAGAATCAAATTATTGTAATCCGATTAAGTAAAAATAAAAAATAAAGTTAATCTCACTAGATTGGAGAGAGAGAGAGAGAGAGAGAGAAGCATAGTAGTGTCATCTCCAATCCCCAAGTTGCACAGGATTATAAGATATGTGCTCATTCGTTCCAATATTGCAAATTAAATAACGTAACTTCTAATTGGCAAAAAAATTCATAAAATCCCAAAAAGAAACGTCAATCATCTCCTCACTTGGAAGACATATAAATAGCAAAAAATAAAGTAAAAAAAAAAAAATACTTCTAGTACATTTTATTTGATATTTTAATACATTTACTCTTTTACTTATAGAAAAAGATAATAATATTTACTTAACTGCAGTTCTCCAATACTAGCTAACCCAAATCAAAGGTGGTGGGCAGTGGTCTCTCTCTCTCTCTCTCTCTCTCTGCATTAACCTTTTTTAAACTTTTTAAATTATTTCTTTTTGCTATTGAACTTAAAACTATGGTTTAAAGTTAAACTTTCTCATAGTTATATAGTCAATCATATTTTTAAAAAATAGAAAGAAATAAAATAATAATAAAGAAACTATTATCTCAATTCTCACCGCTTGTGCCCAATTCCATTTATGTCATATTTCCTCCCTCTTAATAATTCATGTCAAATTAGTCATTACACACACACACACGAGCTAGTTACATTTATCTTGTTAGATTTGGACTTAAAGAGTAATTTTAGGTTAAATCTATTACAGTTTCAAATCTTACATTTAAAACCTCATAGTGGTTCAACTGTCCAAAAAAAAATTTTAATATCGTCCATTTTTCTCGTAACACTATCTATGCACATGTAATGTAAGCCGAAAGTAATGCATTCCTTGTCATGTTCCATAGATGTCTCTTGTGATAGGATCTGATTTCTTCGTGTACTGTTGAAGGGAGTAGAATTTTGGGACATGGTGCGTCTGGTAAAGTGGACATGTGGTACCTCCAAACAATGTACCTTAGGAGATGAATGTGAGGCATTCTTTTGCACCAATTTTTGGAAAAAGTTAGTGATTGTATCTGATTTTCACTATATTTGATAGCATTAATCTTTCAAATCTATGCATTTTGCTTACCCGTTTTACTTAGGATGTGTTTGTTTAAAGGTGAAATATGGTGGATTAAAAACAAAGAAAATAGAAATGAAAACTTTTTGGAGTGTATTTGGTTAGATGGGGAGGAAGAAAAATAAATGGTAGAGCTAGGTGTTTTCTTTCCAAACTCACCAAAAAGTTTTCTCTCCAAATTGGAGAGAAAACTGAAAGAAGAAAATGAGACTACTTAATGAACAAAATTGTCCATGTGCAACCAATTCCTCTTTTTTTTTTTTTTTTTTTTTTTTTGGTGCTGTCTTGGGACTTTGCCTCCCTTTTTTTTTCTTTTTTTCTTTTCCTATCCTGCGCTGAGCTTTGCCTTCTTCTTCTGCTTCCTCTTTTTTTTTCTTTTTTTCTTTTTTTGGGGATTTCCTCCGCGTTGCCTCCTTCTTCTTCTTCTTCTTCCTTTGTTTAACTAAACATGGTTTTTTTTTTTTGGGACATGATTTTTTTTTTTTAATGAATTGGGTGATTTTTATTTTATTTTTTTGGTTGTTTGTCATTTATTTGTTTTAATTGACTATCATTTTTTAACAATGGTATATAAATAAATTTATATAAACTCACTTTTTTAATTTTTCCACTTTTTTACTCTCAACCAAACAAAAAAAAGAGAAATTAAAATTTTTTATATCTCTCCACCTTTTTATTATTTTACTATTTTCTATCTTCTTACTTTTTTACCCATTTAGATAGACTTCCAATTCTCGTGGTGTGCTTCTTACTGTTGCCTTATACCTGGAGCAGTATCATGAGCAGTCCAAGTCCAACCCCCATTCCCCAAAGGAGACCGAGTCAACACTCTCATTGGCTAGCTAGTTGCCTGTAGCTGTAGGGACAGAGGCATTATACTCGTGGAAGCTCTCATTGGTACAGAAGGAGGACCAGCCCATGACCATGTCCACTCATGATCATGCCCAGCGTTGTTCTCTCTCTCTCTCTCTGTCTCTGACTCTCTCTCCAACAACAGATTAAGGAATACATGGTTGTTCCTATAGTGGCGTATCTAGTGCACCACTAGAATGTTGCCACCAGCATGTAATCTAGATGCCCTTCTTGTACTATAAAAGAAGGGGAAGCTGGTCGTACTAGGTAGAGAAGAAGAATAGAGAAAATGTACACTGAAAAAGGTAGCATAAAGTTCACTTTGTATCTTTTCTTAGTATTCATCAAATACGGTCTTTCTCGGAGTAGTAACATTCAATCCTTGCTCCACTCTGGTTTTTCCTCCATTTTTTGGGGTTTTCCAAGTACATCCGGTGGTTCAAAGGGTATTTTTGGTCTTTTTGAGGTTTTGGGTTCTTTTGGTTATTTTAGAGGTACTAGGGGTATTAATTATGATAGTTTTTTAGGTTTTAGAGGGGGCATTTTGGTGGTTTTAAGAGTATTTTGGGCATTTAGAGTGTATTTTAGTTATTAGGTAGTTCCAATGGTATTTTGGTCTCTTAAGAGGTTTTGGGGATATTGTAGAGTTTTTTGGTATTTTAGGGGGTGTTTGATACCACAACTTAAACAATAGTTTTCAGTTTTTAAATACATATTTTCATACACTTTTTCACCCACATATCTTTTCAAAAAATACAAACAACGTTGCTAAAATAACATTACCAAACGAACCCTTAATCATTCTCATGAGTAAGTAATATATGATTACCATGATTCAATAAGGTAATCACATTACAATGATTTATAGTGATGTGAATGTTTTGGTGATCTTACATTACTGTAATGTTTTGTACAAATAAATGAACCAAATGTTGTAATGTTGACGTTACGATAATATAGTTGTAATGTGAAGAAAAAAATTATTTTGATTATACAACCAAAACTTTTATTTCTTCTTAATTTAAAATTTCCACGGAAAAAATACCGAAATAGCATAATATACAATTTCTGATAACTGAATTTTGAATGGACTCTTTCTTATTTACAAGTCTTATCATGTGCGCTTCGTGCGTGCGATGATGGTTTTTTTTTTTTTTTTTAAGGTTTAGCCTCATAATTTTACATTCATAACCAAATTTTCTACAAATGTCATAAAATTATCCATTCACAATATATGTAGTTGAGAAAGTAGAATATAAATTTTGTTAAGAGGCTTACAATTTTGGCAAGAAAACATTTGACCACTAAGAAGAATTCTTAGAGAGTGCGGAAGAAAATAGTGTCCGTTAGAAATAGAATGAAAAAATGAAAAAGAAACTGAAGGAATATTGTGGATTTGCAGTTTGAGGGACCACAACATTAGAAAGGGAAAGAGAGGAACAAATGAAGATGATTTTATATATATATATATATATATATATTATTCAGGAAGTTGCAATTGGTTTAGTGGGTTTTTTTTTTTATTTTTTTTGGAGGAACAAAACAAAGGGGGATCACGAGTGTAATCATTACCTTATGCTTCTAAGTACAATTTGGGTAAGCCCAAGGGTACCACCAACACCCAACAAGGAACACCACTACTCACACCCACATTTTATACCATCTAGATAGCTTGGATCAAATGCCAAAACAACCTACGACCCAAAGTTGCATGAGCTGGGACTCGAACCTTTAAGTAAATGAAGCTTTTGAGGGTTTCCTTCTATTGAGCCACACTCGCTAGTGGTGGGTGGTTTTTATTTAGAAGGTGGGATAGATTTTGTTTTGGGGGGGGGGGGGGGGGGGGGAGAGAGAAGGGGATAGAATTAGGATTGGATTTTTTTTAATAGAAAACTTGCAGTTTTTTTTTTTTTTTTTTTTTTTTTTTTTTAAATTTTAAGGAGAAGATGGGGGTGGTTTTGGCTATGTAGGAGGTAATGGGAATTTTTTTTTTTTTTTTGTGATAAGCATTGTGGAGAGTTTTCACCCATAGGTTTTTCGCTTTTTATGTTTTTAATTTTAGTCCATTTACTATTTTAACCTCATTTTTTTATATATTTTTTGAATAATGATAAATTAATTAAATTAAGAGTATTTTTGACAATACAAAATGCAATAACTAACTTTATTTTTTTTTTTTTTTTGAGAATCGTAACTAACTTTATGAATATATATAAATATACATAGAGATAACCACATCAGTCCATAATGTGAAAATAATAATGAAGTGAAACTTGTAGTACCACCCATAACTCATGATTTTTTTTTTTATTAAAAGAAAGAAATATATTATTAATACAAAAAATTACAGTATCTAATACTGATCAATCATCATCGGCGACGGTAGAACTAGACGAAAACAAAAAGTGAAACACGTACAATACAGGCAGGGCAGCGTCAACCACACCGCCATGACCTCCACCTTCTTCCTCCCATAGACGTAATGATTTAGTGAGTCTGGCCTATACGCCCCAGAAATCCGAAGAAGCTACGGCAAAGCAGAACAACGATAAGGCAGATAGCAACGAAAGCAAGGCAGAAACCCTGCAAAAGCTTTCCACTCTTGGCCTGTGTTGGACCGACATAGCACAAAAGGCTCCCGTAAACGCAATTATTATGGAGATTAGGAACGCGTTGTATGCCGTTGGCTGATCTTTGAAGACCACGGTTGGAACCCACCTTCCGTCTTCGCTGTCGTTCTCGTGTGGAAGATGCAAAAGGATAGTAACCATGGTGGAGGAAGCGTACAATATCAACCGTGACGGGAAAGTCATAAAAATACATGCAATCTGTGAAGCATAATAATTTAGGACTTCATTAACGATTTTTACATGGGATGATGGCACCATCAAATGCCTCGTCTCCATTCTTCTCATGCCAATTTCTAGCATTTTGAACTAGTTTCTTTTTTTAATAGCAACTGCCTTCTAAGACTGGAGATATATTTATAAAGCCTGATGCAAGCGTATTAAACGTCTGCACAAAGAGTCATAACTCACGCGGATCCCACTATTTCAGAGGTAAGTTCACAATATTTTTACAATATTTTTTTAATAAATCTTAAGTAGTACGATGTGGTTAAAATTATAATTTTTAGTGGTAAGTTTAAATTAAAATCAATAATAAATTATTATTATAACTTAAAATTTATTATAAAAGTATTGTGAAAATATTTTAAACTTAGTATTTTCCTAAATGTGTCACAGCGTGACAAGAAGATGGAGGGTAAACCGTATTTTTTGTTCTTACCCGAATGAATGCAAGCGTATTTAATATCTACGGAGAGGAAGAGTGCACACGGACCCACCGGCCCACACACAAAATATTTTTAGTGAAAACTGAAAAAGCGTGTGATAGCATTTTGATTTTTGAAACTGTGGTCAATCAAGAATTTTAGGGGTTTTGGGTCATATATTTAAAAATTAAAAATATATGTAAAAATATATGTAAATAAAAAAGTATGTAAAAAGAAGTGTAATATTGTTTAAAGAATAAAAACATATGTACCAAACACACCTAAAATTGATTGTGACTACTTTTATTTGTAGATAATTGCAAACCGTATTTTATTTATCGTAAGACCAGATGCAACCGTGTTAAACGTCTAGTGAGAAATGAGTACAAGGCAACAACTTTCTCTTTCTTTTCATTAAAGGCGCCCACAAAGAAATTATTAATAAGTGTAGGAATTTTCCATAAAAGCAGTGGGGAAGAAATTTCCGGTTCAAAAGGAGCGTTGAACGCGCCAACATGCTAGAGATTGAGATCCCCTGCTGCATACCGCGTGGGATACTGGTATTACACGGTTTGACGGGATGAACTATGAAGGGTTTAAATTGAAAACTGCTTTTGGTAACTTGAAAAGAGCAAGAAAGTAAAATATTGTCATAAATTTGCACTGCAAATTAAATTTTTTTTTTAAAAAAAAAAAAAAAAAAAAAAAGGGGATCTCAATCCACAGAAAAATTTGGGTTTTAAAATTCTTATCGGGCAAGAATTTTATTTTATATAAACTATTAACTATGCATGTGGCATGTACAGCTTAATTACGGGTGTATATAGGACAAGTTTAGTTAGATTTAAGTTCAGCTCAATCTTGTCGGGTAGCAAAACGAAGGACTTGCATTAAATAGATAGTAGAAAATAAAATAATAAAATAGATAGTAGAAAATAAAAGAACATGCATTACTTTAAGTTATATGACAGATGCACATTATGGAACACCGATTCTTTATAAAAACTAAAAAATAGATCACAAAAATAATTTAAAGCAACAAAGAAATTCTTGGAAGTGATCTATTAACATTTTAAATCTTTGGTAGAACATGTGATGAATGAACAAGTAATAAGAATGGAGCAATTCCTTGTATAAGTACTCAACTCGTAACTTTTATCTCATAATTATTGAAGTATAAACAAGTTTTTGCCTTTGTGCAAGTTTCTTTCTAGTATTTATTTATTTTTCTCTTGGAGGTATAGATTCCTTAAAAGAAGTCACAGCCCATTCAATCCATCCATCATTCTCATGCAAGTACCAAACCTAATGTAATCTCATTTCCATCCAACCATGGCATTCTTAAACACCAACCTTCATCTCTTTTCATCAATAATCCTTGTTAGAGATATATTAGTTCAATGTAATAAACTCAAACTCAATCCTACTTTGTATATAAGCTAAGTCTCCTATTTGTACTAGAAATGTATTAGTCTAAGATTTAGTCTACTATATATACACATGTTATGGTTTATTGTAACACAAAATTTGTACTGCACTCTTATATATTAAAGATATAATTATTAAAGGTTTCCTTTATAGATTTAGGCCATAAGGCTGAATCATGTAACCTCGTGTTCTTGTGTTCTATACTTCATACTTCTGCTTCCACATCTATTCCAATATATTCATCATGGAATATCAATACTAATATTTAACAATCCTTATAACACCTTCATATATGAAAACAAATCATCAAAATTCTAATTTTAAATATAATAGTCTTTTGCATGTTCGAGAATTATATGTAAAGAAAAATATTTCAATAATATAATATAAATTGAATATTAAAATATAATTCTTCTAAAGTAAAATTCTATTATTAAATGTTAAAAAAAAATCAAAAGATCATTTGGATTAAAAACTAATTATAAACTCTTTTGCCTCTTGAAGTTTGGGATTACCTTTATTTTATTCATTTTTTGTTTTAAAATTTTCATTTTGGCTCTATCATTCATTGTCGTTAGTTATATGATTGTTCAAAAAAAATTTCCCTACCTATAAAAATGATATTCTTGCATTCCTCAATAATTTAGAAGTTAGAAACAGTATTTCATAAAATATTTAAGCATAAAGGGACCCCTAAGGGTCATATTACTAACAAGAATGAATAAGAGAGTCAATATGAAAATAGAATCAAATATGAAGGGCCAAAATGAAATCATGCCCAAACTTTAATGGCTAAAAGTAGGGGTTGATAGGTTGGGTCGGGTTACCAAAAATTATTTTACATTTAATTGTGTCACAGTTTGGGTTAGTTGGGGTTGAGGTTTCTTCGGTTTTCTCAAGGTATATGGAGAACCAAATGTGTATGTTTGTTTTTGATGATGTATGAAATCAATTGGTCGTATGCTCTGAACTCAATGGTGGATCAACAACATGAAAAAGAAAGAAAGACTATCGAAGGTGACCAGAATGGAACCAACCAAAGACCCTTTGACAGTTAAGTTAATATTTCTCTCAAGGACTCAAGTATAAGAAGTGGATAAATAGTTATGCATACCATAGTTTGGTGAGGCTTGGTCCCTTTAATAGAGAGTTTGGATTGAGTCTACTTGTTAGGTGTCACTTACATCATGGGAGATGTGTGGACTTTGTGAGGAGAGTGGAGCGAATTTCGGAGAATTCACCACACGTTTCAAAATAGTGGATTGTGGTGCAACTGTTCTTGGTTTGTAAAAAACACCTTAGAATTTACTAAGTGTTAGTTGTCCATTCTCTTTCATCTATAGATGACTTTTTTTTTTTTATTCTAAACGACATTTCTCCTTTTGGGTGTTACTTCTTTCCTCTTTCCTGGGCAACTGTGTTGGACGTGGATCCTTTGGATGACTCTTATGGACGATATATACCTCTTAATTACCCATAAGTTTCTTTATATATAAAATAATTGTAGGGAACGTTTGAATCTTCTACACATTTTTCTCTCTCCTTTACGCACACTTTCTCTTCCCTATCGAGTTATATGTTTGGTTTGTTTGGGTTTGGAGGATTTAAAGGTGATAGTAACAGCGGTACGCTTCTTGGACGTGACAACGTTAGTGGTTACAAGAGGGATGGTACTAGTAGTAGTAGGCATATCGATGAAAAAACAGGGATGGTAATAGAACAACCATTTGGATAGGGGGGTTTAGCTTTCTCGAGCTTGCACTTTTTCTTCAAGCTTTTGATTCAGCACCCACATTGATGGTGTGGTGTGGACCTGAATGGTTCGTTTACAAAGATGGGTTATATGTAATGTATTGCGAGGTTGAGATTGAGAGGGAATTAGTAAGGTGAGAGAGAGTGAAGCATCGAATTTTGACACAAAGGGAAATTGGTTGGGCATTGTGACTAGCGATCAGCTTGGATGGAAGGGGAATAGAGTATGGTTTTTCGATTTTAGATTTGATAATAAGGAGTTTTTTTTTGTGCTTGTTTTTGCAGAAAATCAAAGGGAAAATGTAAAGGTGATGTTAAAAAAAAAAACCATAAAAATAAGAAAAATAAAGTTGATTAGAATAAGAAAATTAAAATAAAATGTTTAGGTTGTGTTTGGTTCTATGGAAATTGATTTTAGAAAAATATTTTCCACATTTAAGGGTATTTGGGGCTACTGAAAATGTTGGTCAATCGGGAATTGTTTTCCTATTGACAATAAAATAAAGACACTTATGATGGAAATTGGTTTATAATTTCACTTTTCGTAAATTGTTTTCCACTTCACCCAAAATTCATCAACCTAACCTCTAGCCCTTACGCCCACTATCTACCATCCTACAACCACCATATTTGAAAATATTTATTTTATGAAAAACTATGTTATTTTGAGTTGAGGAGACATTTAATGGCCTCCTCATTCTAAACGGATGGAAGTAAATTCAAATGATATATAACATTAAGGTAAAGTTAAAATAGTGGTTAAGGTAAAGTTAAAATAGTGGATTAAAATTTTAAAATTTTAAGGAGTAAAATCAAAATCAACCCAAAATTTAAGAGTATAATATGTAATTTAGTCTTTATTGTTGAGTGTTTGATTCATTCAAATTATGTTATGGATTTTGAATTTCTGATTCACTATTAAAGATGCATGAATTTTAATTTTGTCAATTTTTTACAACCATGAATTTGAATAACGTGTCATTAGGAAGACTCTTTTGTCTTTCAATTAATCTAGTATTGGTAATGCTAGAACTATTGAACTACAACTCTTACCACAACTTGCTCACATAGCAAGTTATGAATGGTGGAGTTGTGGATTTACATAGACCTAACGCTTTTATTTCTATGCTCACAATTTTTTCCACATGAGCAAGTTGTTGTAAAAATTGTGGCAACAGTTGTTGTCCTAACATTTTCCTTCTAACATTGATTAAATCTGATGGTGGGGACAGGTTATTTGAAAAGGTTGCAAGTTCCCATCAGAAAAAAAGAAAAGAGAAAAGGTTGCAAGTTTCATGAAATTTCTTGACTTCATATATTTACTTTTCGTAAACCTAAGAGCAATAGCATCCGGGAAAGAAAAAAAAAATTACATCCTCAAACACCACTTATATCTATTTTACGAACTCATTTTACAACTCACCTTGCATCCTAATTTTTATTTTTACATACAACCCAATAAAATAATATAAACTACCTAATAAAATAATAAAAAGTATTCTTCTCTCTCTCTTTCCCCCCACTCTCTTTTTCTCTTCACACACAACCACAAGATTAAAAAATTATTTATTTATTTATTTATTTACAACCTACAAATAGTAAGGTTGCATATATGCAACCTTACTGTAGCAAGATGGGTATAAATTTTTGCATCTAGCAACCCTGTTGTGGCATGCTTTTGATGGTTTGAGTTGTAAAATAGCAACTTGGGGGGTTTTATACCCCCCAATGCTAATGCTCTAATGCAGTCTAGTTATTTAGGCATTTGTCCCTTCGCTAATGGTGGGATTCCTAGGAAATGCCATGTGTGTCTTGATGAATTATTGCATATTATCCAAAGTTTTAAATACTTTCCATTTCTTTTCTCTATTTCGATCGGTACACTTTTGTATAGGTCTATTTTAGTATTCCGTTTTGCAAATATTTTTGTTTATTCATTGAAACAGAATATTTTGGCACCTACTTATTTTAGTTTACCATTTCAAAATTACCGCTAAATTATATATGGTTTATTATAAAATTTATATACCTAAATTAGCATCACATAATATTATACCATATTATATTATTAATTCAAATTTAAATAATATCATCGTTATATAATATAAGTATATAATATGTCATATATGAGTAATTTTTTTTTTTGAGAAATAAATAAAACAAATATATATATATATATATTGTATGGACTCAATTTGAGTTGAATGTTAGGTTCCCGGCCCAACAAGCCCAAACAATACATTTATAGAGAGTGGGCTGAAAGGCTTAGGTGCTGGCCGTTGATCACCATGGCCAAACTCATATTAAAAAATGGCTAAGTGTTTTCTTACAAATGAGGGATTGCTCCTCGGACTGTGGCCGAGGAGGCCTTTTCTTTTCCCCCCCCCTTCTCCTCAGAAATAGCTTGCACTCCTCGGCATGGGCCTTGGGCTTGCTAAATGATGGGCCGAGGTTATCAGGCCCACGGGCCCCACAATAGCCCCTCAAAACTCTGCTGCACGTTCTCTCGAACGGGGAGGAGGGTTTTGATACATGCGGACTCACTGGACGAATGGCCTCACTTCAGTTTATACTGATGCTGACGGCTTCTTGACTGCCCGATGCGCGTTTTTAGCATTTCGAGACTTACTGAGTGCCCTCATTAAAGTATGGCGGCACCACGTTTCCCACTTTTAATGGCCTGATCTCCCGCCTTTATGAGCAAGCGGTTTCTTTTGGGGGAAATTAAGGGAGAGTGTAAATACCTGTTTGACTTGCCTGGTTCCATTATTTTCACGATTATCATCGTTGATGCACATAGTTTGAACTTGACTCGACTGGCACACTATCTGAAGAGTATCGTCATACCTCTGTAAGTTTTCTTTGTCTAGTGACCCCAAGTTTCCCTGATTTCACTTTTCCTTTTCTTTTTTAGATCTTGTAGTTGTCTTTTGGGGAATGGGTAAGTTTAAGAAGTTGGTCGAGTCCGACGAGATGATGAACCAATTCATGGCTAAGTATGGGATACCCAATAATGTAAATTTGAAGTACTGTGAAGAAGGAGAGTGGTACCTTAGAAGGAGAGAGGGTGAGGTCGTAATTCCAATAGTTGCTTTTGTAGAAGGAGGGATGAGAATCCCTATGAGGCCAGTGACCCTCAATTACCTTAGGCATTTCCGCCTGGCTCCCACTCAGTGTGCTGTGAATGTGTTTAGGATACTAGGGTGTGTAGATACCCTGAATGAGAAAATGGGGCTGAGACTGACTCACCATGACGTGAACTGGTGTTATAACCTTCATCACCTGAGGAGTAAGACATATTATATGAAGACAAGGGACGATAGGGTTCGTCTTATCCAGTGTCTTCCTGATTCTAATAAAGGGTTGAACCAGGACTTCCTCATAGTGTCGGGAGAGTGGCACGACGGCTTTCACTGCCCAACTGTAGAGGGGGAGCCAGGTAGGGCCTCCGATGTACACGATAATCTAGGTTTCAGCACCTTCAAGTTTTATATCTGTATATTCGATTTGGTTGACTAACCATGGAAGTTTTGCCTTTCTTTTCGCAGATCCGCACGCCTTTGCACGTCATTTCCACCTAGTTAATAAGGCGGATTTGGAATCCGTTCTCAGGTCGGATCTCTTCTTGAACGAAGCTGACAACCAAGTCAGAGCTGCTCATAAAATCCTCGAGTGTGACCCAGCTCAGACGTCATTCCCTGTTCCGCAGCACGTAATTACAGCTCGTGATCCTCGGCTTACGCAGATTACCGTGGTGGAGAGCGGTTTTTCTTTTACTGGGGGGTCTTACGTTCCTGAAGGTATTCCGCTATCAGGTCCTTCTTCATCTCGGCAAGTAACAGTGGCCGAGAAAGGACCATTTAAGAAAGTAAGGGAGGTGGTTGAATTGAGTTCCTCCGAGGACGAGTATAGCGTATTTAACTTAGCTGATCAGTCCGAGGATCCTCCTGGTGACCTAGGGGACCCTCACTTATCCGAAGCCGATCTTCAGGCCTTAAGAGTTAGTACTCCAGCTGAGATGGGTTTAAAGAAACAGCCCCAGACAAGTCTTCTTGACCTGCTCGAAGGCGGTTCCAAGAAGGATGTACCAGGGGAGTTACAGTCCCAGCCCCCAGCATCTCAGCCCCAGATTTCAACCATGCAAACCAGGTCATCTTCCACCCTGATAATAGCTGCCCCTTCTACTGAGTCTCCTGATCCGAAAAGGAAAAGGCTTTCTAAGGGCAAGGATCCAGTAGATGGGAGCAAATCTCATTCTTCGCCCGAGGAGGGTAAGACTCGTAGACCCCCAAAGCAGTTGAAGCTCGGTGATCAAAAGAAAGGCAAGAAGGTCATCCAGCAGTCCCAGGTTCAAGCATGGCTGCCTGCTGCCATGCTCCATGACCATCCCTTAATGGACAACGCATCAATACGAGAGTCTCAAGGAGATGAGGGAGCTCTCGTAGCCGAGGCCCTAGAGAAATCTCTTCTTCTTCCTGTTGATATGGCTGAGTTAGAGAGGATGACTGGGGTAGAGGTTGTCCTCGACCTTAAGAAATATCTAGGCATGGTAGGTCCTTTGGCAACTGTTCTTTTTACTAGAAATTTCTGTTGCTTAGTATTTTTCTTTCTCTTTATAAAGCTGCTTGTTTTTGCTGGCAGGCTGTCCAAGCCCTTTTTAGGTTGGGCGAGGAGGTTGACGACCATAGTCAGGCCTTAGCGCAGGAGCGCAATAAATTCCTAGAAGCGGCCAAAACTCTTAAGAGATCTGAGGCCGACCTGAAGAAGGCGACCGAGGATCTGGCAGAAATAGCGAAGGCCAGGGATACTGCTGTTTCTGACCTAGCCGTGGTCAGGAAGCAAGCTGAGGATCAAGCTGCCCGCTTGCAAGAGGTTGAAAGCCAATTACAGAAGGCCAAAGAGGACGTTTCCTACATAAAACAAAATTTGACCAAAGCAATCCACGACAAAGGTGTTGCTGAGTATGCTAGAGACGAGGCTGTGAGAGCCAAAGATGAGGCAATTTTTGCTAAAACAGACGCTGAGCGCTCTGTGGAAGAGGCGAAAGAAGAGGCTTTCACAGAAGGGGTGGCTAAGACTGAAGCCACCTTTCGGGATCAAGTCCCTGCGGTGTGCAGGCATTATTGCTCTCAAACCTGGAATGAGGCCCTCAACCAAGCAGGGATTGATGTTTCGTCCGACCTTAGAAAGGAAGACAGGGTATATTACCCTACTGCCATTCGTGAGATTGTGCCTGCTGCTCCTGAGGAGGAGTCTTCCTTACCCTTGGCTGAAAGTCAAGACAAAACCGCCGAGGATGCTCCGTTAACTGATCAACCATCCGAGGAGGTCGAATCCCAGACAGCGTTGGGGGAAGTTGTAACTGAGGCTCAGGAAAGACCACCAGACGTGGCAAGTCCTCCGACGGACCTTCAGAGATCTAGCTCTTGAGCTTTGGCCCTAGCCTTTTGATCTACCTACTGAGTTGAAGGAACCAGCATACGGCCTAGGATATCCTTTTTTACTTTTTTCCTTTGATATTATTCCGTTTTCTGGCTCAGTGGCCTTGTAAGAGAGTCGTGCACTTTTGTTTTGAATCGAATACTTGAGATTTTATTTTCATTTAATGATACCTTATTTTATTTGCTTTGCTATTGTATTCTGCTCAATATTCATATTCCATTTTGGAGTTGGCACTATGGGACCATCTATTATCATCCAAATCTAAATCGAGGGGTCGTATTATAGCTTGACATGGAGTAATGCTTTGGCTTTTCTCAGAGCAGTTATTTTTTCTATGGGTTCGAGTCCGAAGACCATATAATACCCTGGTACTGCTCAATACTTATTTAGTTTCCCATAGGTTTGGGTCTGAGGACCATGCAATACCTTGGTTTTGTCTACCACTTCGATTTTTTGTAAAATGTAATTGGTGTGTGTAGTTTTACCATAGGCTTGGGTCCGAGGACCATGCAATACCTTGGTTTTGTCTACCACTTCGATTTGTTGTAAAATATAATTGGTGTGTGTAGTTTTACCATAGGCTTGGGTCCGAGGACCATGCAATACCTTGGTTTTGTCTACCACTTCGATTTTTTGTAAAATATAGTTGGTGTGTGTAGTTTTACCATAGGCTTGGGTCCGAGGACCATGCAATACCTTGGTTTTGTCTACCACTTCGATTTTTTGTAAATATTAGATACAATCAGTGTGTGTAGTTTTACCATAGGTTTGGGTCCGAGGACCATGCAATACCTTGGTTCTGTCTACCATTTCAATTTTCCCTGTAAGCATCTAGTTTCCCCATAGGCAATGCCTTGGTTCTGTCTAGTACTTAGGTATAATGGTGTGTGTAGTTTTACCATAGGTTTGGGTCCGAGGACCATGCAATACCTTGGTTCTGTCTACCACTTCGATTTTTTGTAAATATTAGATACAATCAGTGTGTGTAGTTTTACCATAGGTTTGGGTCCGAGGACCATGCAATACCTTGGTTCTGTCTACCACTTCAATTTTCCCTGTAAGCATCTAGTTTCCCCATAGGCAATGCCTTGGTTCTGTCTAGTACTTAGGTATAATGGTGTGTGTAGTTTTACCATAGGTTTGGGTCCGAGGACCATGCAATACCTTGGTTCTGTCTACCACTTCGATTTTTTGTAAATATTAGATACAATCAGTGTGTGTAGTTTTACCATAGGTTTGGGTCCGAGGACCATGCAATACCTTGGTTCTGTCTACCACTTCAATTTTCCCTGTAAGCATCTAGTTTCCCCATAGGCAATGCCTTGGTTCTGTCTAGTACTTAGGTATAATGGTGTGTGTAGTTTTACCATAGGTTTGGGTCCGAGGACCATGCAATACCTTGGTTTTGTCTACCACTTCGATTTTTTGTAAAATATAGTTGGTGTGTGTAGTTTTACCATAGGCTTGGGTCCGAGGACCATGCAATACCTTGGTTTTGTCTACCACTTCGATTTTTTGTAAATATTAGATACAATCAGTGTGTGTAGTTTTACCATAGGTTTGGGTCCGAGGACCATGCAATACCTTGGTTCTGTCTACCACTTCAATTTTCCCTGTAAGCATCTAGTTTCCCCATAGGCAATGCCTTGGTTCTGTCTAGTACTTAGGTATAATGGTGTGTGTAGTTTTACCATAGGTTTGGGTCCGAGGACCATGCAATACCTTGGTTCTGTCTACCACTTCGATTTTTTGTAAATATTAGATACAATCAGTGTGTGTAGTTTTACCATAGGTTTGGGTCCGAGGACCATGCAATACCTTGGTTCTGTCTACCACTTCAATTTTCCCTGTAAGCATCTAGTTTTCCCATAGGCAATGCCTTGGTTCTGTCTAGTACTTAGGTATAATGGTGTGTGTAGTTTTACCATAGGTTTGGGTTCGAGGACCATGCAATACCTTGGTTCTGTCTACCACTTCGATTTTTTGTATTTTAGATATATATATTTTTGTAAGTGGAAGTTTATCCTCAGATCGCTCTACTGGAGATGATTTACTCTTTGCATCAGACCATGATCTTTACACGTGGCATTAGCCTCACTTCCAGCTCGAGGCCCCATCTTTTTCATTTATGACTCGCCCTTCTGTCTGTTCGTATTCCGCACTCAACGCTCCGGTGCGCGAAACGCGCCTTCATTAATGCCCTCGTAAATTGACACGAGTCCAACCGTCCGTGGCCTCCTTGGAAATTGGAGACTTCATTACAGATCCGGCTGATAATACCCTTTTCGAATTCTGCACGAATTAATTCTCACCAAACTCTCATCCCCTATATAAAGTAAGTAGATGGTTACCCCATAACCCATGAACCTCTCAGCACAAACAGAGCAAAACACCTTCTTCCAACTTCACATGTCCTTTTAATAACCCCGCCGGAATTGTCGCCGGGACTGAAAAGAACCGGTATGGCCGCAGCCTCCACTGGGCTTTTGGTGCGGCAGAGTCTAAGCGTAATCCTGATGGTGCCCTTCGAGGTATCCCAGAGGGGTGTTGCTAGAAAACCTCATGTCTCTCCTCGGAGCACACCCCCGACGAGGAAGGCGCATGAATTCACCTCATGGGCGGTGCTCGAGTGTTGCCGTCTCCAATGGCCAACACTCGAGAGGAATGGAGAGAATCGAGGGAACATCACGGGGGAGGATACCCCCGAGCCCCTGCGTCTGCTTCTCTCTCTGTTTCAGCACTGCCCAGCCGAGGAGGGAGTGGTTGGGGGCCTGAGGGCATGATTGTCCTTCACCTCCTCCACCTCGTGTCAAGCTCTCCCATTCTCTTTATGCCAATAAAGGCACGAGTTGACACTTCCCTCCTTCCTGTTCTCCCCTGGGGCGGTTTCGCCTGGGCCTCTGATTGTAGGAGTAGCTGGTAATAGCAGGTGGCTATTAGCTTGTAAATTTCCTTGTAACACAGGCTTACCTGAGCCTCTGATTGTAATATGTAATTTGTTTATGTTTGAATTAATAATATCAAGATCTTTTGTTTTCCTCTTTCGTTTTTTTTTTTTTTTTTTTTTTTTTTTTTTTTTTTTTTTTTTTTTTTTTTTTTTTTTTGCGCAATAAATACTTAAAATTTAGAACTCTTATCTTATTCAATCTACTGCAAAACAAATACTTAGAACTTAAAACTTTATCTCATTCAGTCTACTGTAAATCAAATTCTTAGAACTTAGAACTTTATCTTTTTCAATCTATCGTAAAACAAACACTTAGAAATTAGAACTTAGACCTTCATCTCATTCAGTCTACTGTAAATCAAAGTCTTATAACTTAGAACTTTATCTTTTTCAATCTATCGTAAAACAAACACTTAGAAATTAGAACTTAGACCTTTATCTCATTCAGTCTACTGTAAATCAAAGTCTTATAACTTAGAACTTTTACCTGGTGCACCGGCCAGCACCCTAATCCTTTCCCACAGACGGCGCCAATTGTATGGACTCAATTTGAGTTGAATGTTAGGTTCCCGGCCCAACAAGCCCAAACAATACATTTATAGAGAGTGGGCTGAAAGGCTTAGGTGCTGGCCGTTGATCACCATGGCCAAACTCATATTAAAAAATGGCTAAGTGTTTTCTTACAAATGAGGGATTGCTCCTCGGACTGTGGCCGAGGAGGCCTTTTCTTTTCCCCCCCCTTCTCCTCAGAAATAGCTTGCACTCCTCGGCATGGGCCTTGGGCTTGCTAAATGATGGGCCGAGGTTATCAGGCCCACGGGCCCCACATGTATATATATATTAATGGGAAAAAAAAGAAAACTATGTCACGTGTGAGTAAAGTAAACAAGAAAAGAACATTGTTAAAGGAAAATAATAATAATAATAATATGTCATATATGAGTAAAGTAATAAAAAAAAAAAGGATTTAGGAAAAAATATCATAATTTGTTTACATATCGACTAAAATTGCCATATTAGGTGGAATTTAGTAGAATGGACTGAAACATGTAGAATGGACTGAAATTGGTTAAAATTGAGAACAAAATAAAATAAATTGTACCTGTTAATTAATTAGTTGGAATGAAAAATTTCGATCGTTTTGGGTGGGAACATAATAGAATTCAAAACTATAGTATTATTGCAATATAGTAACTTGATATACTATACAAAAGGTGAAAGTTATCATAATTTAATTAAGGCCAAGAGTTTTAGTTCAAGTGGTTAACATCTCTTCGTATTTTTAATGGAGACATCTAGAATTTCAAAATTCAAACCGTCAATTCATTACCATAATTATCAAATTATAAAAAATTATAAAAAAATCACATACTTGTTCAAATTATATCATATTTTTGTCTTAGATAGTTTATTTTTATTCTTGTCCATACAACATCACTGTATTTGAAAAGTATAAAAAAATTTGGGTCCGTATATTAGCAAGAATGCCTCTTCCTTTTTATTATTATTATTTAGTTAGTGGGAAAGGACAAGATGCTTCTGTCAGGAAAGTAACGAGCAATTGAGGATGTATATTCTACTTGGGTGATTAAGGGTGTTGGAAATTTAAAGTAAAGAAGTATGATTTTGCTAAGAAGTTTAAAACAATGATAGTCAACCATCGGTAGTCCGAATAATGCATAAAAAGCAAGGAAAGCGTGTCCAGGGAATCCTTATATTTCTTTCTTCTTCTTCTTCTTCTTCTTCTTTTTATTTTTTATTATTTTATTGTTGAGAGAGAGATTTAATTTATGGAATCGTTTTTTGGTGTAGGTAGGAATTGAACCCCAGATCTCTTATTTAACCACCAGAGATTTTACAAGTTGAGTTAACTGGAACCCACCTTCTAGCTAGTTGTTATCAATATGAAAGATTATACTTCTTGTTATTTTAGTAACGTTTTAGTCTACCTTAACGTGTTATTCTCTAGATATTATGTATTATTTTTACTAAATATATATAAATTGACACATTCTTTTGCTCAAAAGATTCTTATTTACTTCATGTAAACTGCTAATGGTATGTGCCTTCGCATGCAATTGCTTCAGTAGGTAATCACTTGAAACTACCAACCAAAACTAAGGGCATATTTGGTAGATTGTAATAGGTGCTATAATGTAATAGTTATTCTTATGATTTAGTTATTATTTAATTTGGTTATGTTTTTATTACAATGAATAATTATTCCTTATGAATAGCTATTCTTCAAAATGAGGAATAACTATTTATTTTTAAAAGGTTGTATTAGCTATTCCTTAGTAAGAGTAATAATTTTAAAATTTAATATATTTCCAAATAAACAAACTTTCCATATACATCTAACAATTATAAAAATAAAAAAATCATAAAAAATAACATATATCTCTCTTAAATTTAAAAATAAAAATTTTTAAGGAGATATAATTGTATGAGTAAGAAATTTCCTAAAATAAATGTCAAGTTTCATTCTAATATTATAACTTACAACCAAACTAATGAATATATTTAGTTATTACATTACAACACATTTTATTCTTAGTAATATAGATTACAATTCCTATTATAATACTCATTTAGTGTACCAAACATACCATAAATGCAGGATCTTACAAAAATAGCTACTGTGAACTTTATCATAGTAAGCAGTTGCTTCATGCTCTTAAAATTTTTAATTTATAAACAACAATCCAATTTGTTGAGTAGTGAACTATGGTACCATTCGATTTTTAAACAACTTTGTTACAGTGGTTTATAACTTTTGCTAATAAGCTCTAGCTCATATAACACATTTTTCCCATGAGAGTATGGTGGGTGTGTGATGAGGTTGTGGGTTAAAAACCTATTGGATACATGACTTACTAATAACAAGAAAAAATCTCACATAAAATCTCCCAAATTCAAACTAATTAATTCTCATCTCTCTCTCATAGTTATATAAAAGCATTAGCATTGGGCAATGCTAATGCCAAATCTAAGAGAAATTTGGAATTTTAAGCCTCAAAACCATTTGCATTGGGGAGTGCTAAACATCAATATTGCAAAATTTTTTTTTGCAATATTGCCATAAAATTGCACTATAGCAAGTATTGTAAAAAAATAATAATATTTAATTATGTAGAGAGAGGAGAGAGATGGGAGAAAAAAGATATAATTTTGAGATATATTATTTTATTTTGTAGATATATTATTTTAATGAGTAAAAGAGGGAAGTAGAAGTTTAGGATGTGGAGGTATTGTAAAATGGTATAGTATAATGATAAAATGACTTTTTAGAATTGTAAAATAAAGTAGCATTGGAATTTTCCAATGCTAATGCTCTAGTCTCATATTTTTAATTAATTGTAATTATACAAATACAAGTATCAACTTATTCAAGTTGGAGGCTTGGAGCATTTAGTTGGAAAATTGGATTAAACATTTGAAGATCTAATTAAACTTAATTAAATTGGAGGGGAAGCTCATTATCTTGAATTTTGATTTATTGAATTCGATCTTTTCATAATTTCTATTTTGTTTATTTACTAACTCATTATTGTACTTCATTTTTACTAGTGGCAAAAATTTTAAAATGGCTCATAGAAATGATCATGTCATACTAGATGATGTAGAAGTAAACGAGGAAGGACACTAATATTATGAGTCAACTGGTTTGCCACTTTCTCTTACATCCTCCTCCCCAATTATTGGTAAAGTGATAGTAGTTCACATTCACAATTTGTCACCTTAAATATACTAGCTACTACAACCACCCCAAAATTGTTAGCCAAAGGAAATTAAAATTTGAGGTTTCAATTTATTTTTATTGTACGTATGATACATATCGTATCGGATACAAAAAAGTTTCATATTGTAAGAACATATCATAAGTGTTCATGAATTGTATGATACAGTGGTGTGTATCGTATGAATTGTAAAATCGTATTGTATCATAAGATTTGTACGATGCTTATGCATGTGCTTTAAAATGAGTTTTTTTTTTTTGGGTTAAAATTTGTGCTTTTATTTTAATCCAACAGGTCGTTAGACTTGTTTTTAACACAAAAATATTAGTTTACTTAATTTAACCCAATAAAATAAAATGTCCATTAGTTTTTTTTTTTTTTCCATACAAAATTTTGGACCACATACTTACAATTTACTTTCATATTTGTAAATTTATTTTCTATATAATGAAAAAGGTATCAATTGACAATATAATTATTTTTTTGTCATTATTGTTATAAGTCTAAGAAGTTAGAATGCCAAGAAGAAATATTAAAATAAAATATTAAAAAAACAAGAAGAGATGGTAAATATTGATGATAATAAATAAAATTTCAACGAAGAAATAAATTGGCAAAATAATGAACATGTTGATAACACTGACTTAGATGTAATTGATTAGGTAAGACAATGAAAATAAATCATTATTTTGGGTTATTCGTCATGTATTATTGTTTTTGAGTTTAATTAATTTGAATATGTATATGATAAACACATGATAATTTGATTTATTTAGTTAGCTTGTTATAAATTATTATATAAGTGATATTAAATTTGTTATTAGTTTTTTTTTTTTTTTTTGATGAAAAAATTTGTTATTAGTTGAATGTACTCCGAATTTATAATAAATATACCCTTTATATATGTATGTCTATAATTTTAGTATAAATTTTATTAAGTGTTTGTATATCTTGCGATACACGAAACGATATAATATGGTACATCATACAGAAAAATCAAAAATCAATTCAAGATATGAATAACATTTTGACAATTATGATAAAAAGGATAAATGCTAATGGAATAAAAGAGATCGAAGAGAAAGGTATTGCTGACCCTAAAGAGTTGACTTAATAGTTTCTAAGATCTTGGGTTTGAAACCTCTTGCCCATCCCATCTTAGGGCCACCCTCATGGGATTCTTCTCTGTAATAACCCAGTGTATATAGGACATGGTATGTGTGTATGTGGGATGGGAGAACTGCACATACTTAAAGAAATAGTCAGATACTCAAAGATGTATGAATACTCTTATTTATAAAAAAGAAAAAGAAAAAAAAAAAGAGAGGTTTTGCCCTCCAACTCATCCCGTTAATTGTTTAATAACAACAAGAAGGCACGCCCAGCCTAGTCCATGGGCCGAATGAAAACGGATTGGGTCAACCTAGCCAAGGTTATTGTGACCTTTTAGTGAAATTCAATTTGCTAACCATATGACTAATTTATGGAAGAAGATTTTTACCTTGCATTCCACAATATTTGACATTTTGGACTAGTTACTTTAACTCACAATGAGAAAGTATAATATTCGACCTTTTGCACTAGTTTTTTTGAACAAAAAAGCGATAGAATTATATTAATGAAAGCAAAAGAAAAATACAAGAACCATCACCGAGAGATCAACCCGAAGAAAAGCCAAACACAGTGGCAGGAAGAAACTCAGGGGACAAAGGAGAAAAAAGAAAAAAAGGTCTATAGGAAAACGTATGGGATAAACAGAAACAA
The DNA here is from genome assembly GCA_963669245.1 of Quercus cerris. Classification (NCBI taxonomy): domain Eukaryota; kingdom Viridiplantae; phylum Streptophyta; class Magnoliopsida; order Fagales; family Fagaceae; genus Quercus; species Quercus cerris. Next base: position 45,676,918 of record OY770006.1, read on the forward strand.
TGTTGCCCAATTCTAGTGCCCAATCCCAGGCAGGGCTGCAGTTAGCCTCTGGTATTCATCCAGTAGAATGTTGCCCCTCGAAGGATCATGTTAGGATGTGTTTGAGTCTTCTCATAGTGGAAACGATTTCTGGCATTCTATAAAGACCACGTAGTCATCGCCCAAATCTCCAATTCCTTTGAAGACAGTTGCTCAAGCATTTGCGGTTTGCCTAGCTAGGGTATAGAAACCACTTATCACAGTTTTACTCTTCTGCAATTTCCCAGGGACCAGAGCTTAAACATTTTGGGCCAAGGGGCTAGTTGTCTCATCCGACTGACCTTTTGCGCCAGTTACTTTAACATATAATGAGAAAGTCTAAGGGTATAACAAAATCCCATAATATTTTTACAACACTCTAATTTTTTTAATTGCGATGAGTCCAAAGTATAATATTTTATTTTATTTTAACTAATAGTGAATTGGCATCTCAATATACCATGAAAATATTGCAGATTTTGTTGGATCCATACCAGACTCTTTGGCTATTAATTTAATTAATATGGGAAATAACCCTTTCACAGACTTCAAGATTTCAGTTAAAAACTCTTATATATATATATATATATATATAAAAAGATTTCAGTTAAAAACATGGGATTTTTTTCAATAACATTAAAACTCAAACAATTTCGTTAGTTAGCACGTTTTCAAAATTATTTAGCAAACTAACATCTCGAGTATGAGAGAATTGATTTTGTTGTGCTAAATCAAGGGTAATAAATTTGTTTTCCATGGAACTCGAGTCTTTAAGACTTGATTTCCAACAAACCCAGAGAGAAAAACATCATCAAACCAAAGATTCAAACAAGAAAAACAATGAAAGATCATCAAACCCAAAGAACCAGATAAGAAAATGAAGGAATTTGGCAAACCTTCGCTTTGAGCTTTGTCGCTGCTGCCTTTGGAACCTTCGCCATTGCTACCTGAGTTCGGTCTGAGCCGAACAGTTTGGGTTGGGAGATCTGAGTTTGCTTCTTTGTGGTTTCTATTTGGGTTTGATCTCTCCAGTTTGTTCCTTCTTCATGGTTTGTTGTTTCTTCATGCTTTTGTTTGGGTTTCTTCTTCGTATTTTCTGGTTTGGGTTTCTTCTTCGTGTTTCTGTATGGGTTTCCTGGAAGTCGAGTATTTGAAGCTCGAGTTCCATGGAACTCGAGTTCATTATACTCGATTTAGCACGACAAAATTGATGTTATTTTGCTAAATAGTGTCAGTGTTATTTTAAAAAAAAAATCCAAAAACATGAGTCTATGTACGTAGAGTTGTAGACACTTGCATCAATGCTTGTATGATAGAAAAGGTACAATATTTTAGCCAACAAAACCCAAAAATCACTCACATGGTCATTTAAAGTTGTGTAAAAATATATGATTGCTATAATAACTATGTAAATCTACATTGGGACTACTCATTTTGCATTTAGTTTTATTTATTTATTTGTATCAAGAGGACGAAGGAAGAGAGTATATGATAATTGTTGTGTATGAAGAAAAAGAAATAATTAAAATATAAAGCAAATTTAATATTTTAATGAAATGTAGTTTAAAATAGATAATGTGATGTGGTGTTATTTTTATTTATTATTTTTATAGGAGATGTGGGATGTTTTGAAAAGTGAGTATGTAAAATAGAAAAAGTAGGTTATATTATATTAAGAACAAAGTTTGACTACAAACTTGGTTGTAATATAAGATTATAAGTTCACTTAATATCTTTTGATTGAATGTAAATTTTGACAAATCTACTATTGGATTACATTTTCTTCTTATATCCTCAATATTTACACAATTTATAAAAGATCAAAGATCATAGTTATGTCAACAATTAAACATTTAAATTTCAAATTTTAGTAGTTTAAAATTATGCATAAAAAATAAGTTTATGGATTGAATAGTAAATAATATTTGATTGGCATGAAATTTGACAAGTGTATTAAGAACGCAAATAATATGTAAAACAATTGTTAGATTTTTAAATTAGGTAACAATGTTAAGTTTTTTTAGAAGTTAACCAAGTTTGTAGCCAAAATTTTTTCTTATATTAAAAAATAGGTTAAAATGCAAATTGCAATTTCGAAGTTTGGCTGAAATTCATTTAGATCCTCTAACTTCTCTAAGTTTTAAATTTATTTAATTCAGGCCTTATATTCAATTTAGTTATAAAATTGCCCTTAAAAAAAATTATCTTCACTTGAAAAAAAAAAACTATAAAAGTAATAAAAATATTTGTAAGATATTTTTTTTATAAGAAATTTTTTCATTATATATTTTTTTATTAGTTAATTGCATACTTAACGGTAAATTTTTAAAATAAAATTTGACAAAAAGTTTGAATTGAATAACTTTAAAATTTATATGATTCAATTGAATGACTGAAATGAATTTCAATAAAAAAACTTAGCAGGTGAACTTTCCATATTTTAGGCTAAAGATTACATAATAACCAATAAACACTGCTCAATTAATATTTCTGGCTTCAAACACTTTTGACATTATTGGTGTGGCCATCAAAATTCAAAAACATATATTTTCCCGGTAGAGCCAAAAGCAAACCCTCTTAGGCTATTCTGTCTTACTCTAATCACGCAGTCCCAGTGGAACGTTAAGGCAAAAAAAGATCTGCTTCCGCACTCATCTCGCCAATCTCAAATCAAGGTCTGAACCCTTTCGATGCCCTAATTTTTCATTTTCTAATTGTTGCCAATGCTAACATTACTACCTAGTAAGCATACTCGATTTCTCATTTTCCATTTTGTTTTCTACTCAGATTCGCTCTTTCGTTGCTTAACCATGCGTGTTCTCGTCAATAACTTTGTTCATTTCAAACATGATTTTTGTTTTGAAGGTCTTTTTGGATTAGAGGCTATCTATGGCTTGGCCAATTCAAGGCATGGAGTCCGTGGTAGCTACAGTCAGTGGGTACCATGGCTCGGAGCGGTTTAACCTCATCAAGCTGATTTCAAATGCCGGCGCTAGTTATGTGGGTACCATGTCAAGATCAATTACACACTTGGTGGGTTTTTTTTTTTTTTATTATTTATTTTATTGTTGTTGTTGTTGTCGTCGTCTTTAATTTTTAGCTTATATTGTGTTAATGAATCTCCAAAATAGGAAAATAAGGTAAAATTTCTTCCAAAGTGGGTTTGGAGGAAAATTCTTCTAACCCATTGTGTTGAATTAAGATCCTCTAATTGGAGATAGTCCATTTCATGGGTCATTTAAAACCTTGATTGTTCAAGTGTATTTTTAATTAATTGACCCTTTTAATGTTTACGTGATTTGTTTAGATGATTTAATGGGTCATGTGATTAAAATGCACTTGTAATTATTGGAATCGTTATGTTATGGGTTGGAGGAAATTCTTTTAAACCAATTTGGAGGAAGATTTTATAGAAGAAAAGGAGTTGAAATGGAGTTCTATAATTTGTTGAAATGGACTACCCAATAGGTTGTTGTCTTTTGTTTATTGAGGAGTATATTCTACTTTGGTGATTAGGTGTGTTGGAAATTTGAAGGAAAGAAGTATGATTTGGCTAAGAAGTTTAAAATAATGATAGTAAACCATCGGTGGGTTGAAGAATGCATGAGGCAAGGAAAGCGTGTCCCAGAGAATCCTTATATTTTTCGAAGGTATGACTAAATTCTTTCCTTTCTGGCTTTTCCTTCTCAATAGGAAGTGTTATACTTCTTGTTATTTTCGTAACTTTTTAGTCTACCTTAATGTTATTCTCCATATATTATGTTTTTTTTTTAGTGGATATGTATAAATTGACACATTCTTTTGCTCAAAATATTCTTATTCATTTCATGTAAACTGCTAATGGTATGTGCTTTCCCATGTAGTTGCTTCATTGGATAATCACTTGAAACTGCCAACCAAAACTAAGTGCAGGATCTTAAAAAAAATAGTTATTATGATCTTTATTGTAGTAAGCAGTTGATTCATGCTCTTAAAATTTTTACTATATAAACAACAATCTAATTTTTTAAGTAGTGAACTATGGGACCTTTGGATTTTTAAACAACTTTGTTAAAGTGGCTTATAACTTTTGCTAATAAGCTCTAGCTCAAATGACACCTTCTCCCTGGATAGTATGGTGGGTGATGAGGTTGTGGGTTCAAGACCTATTGGGTGCATGACTTACTAATAACAAGAAAATTGAACTCATATAGATTCTTTGAACCATTTTGCAAATTTGAAATAATCAGTTCTCACCTTTGCTTCAAGTCTTGATATGCTGCATAGAGCTCTTGATGGATCTCACATTAGAGGGGGGCCATCATAAGAGTTGGATGCCTCTTTTATATGTTTTATTTATTTATTTATTTTGCGTAATATTATTCAAACATGAATGTTTGAGGCAATTGCCTCAAAAAATTTTAGTTTTTGTTACTTTTTTGGGTCCTTTCAGATAGTAGGCACTATATATTTTGTACAAGGGATATGGTTTTTTATTCTTAATAATTGTTGCCTTCGTACATATATGAAACTCATATTTTATATGAATCATTATCAAGATGCCGCTAGTGTTGTGTTTTTTTAGCCTTATGCTCTCATGTGAGATTGCATCTATACAGTCAGCATGTGTGATGCCAAAGATCTTCCAATTTGACAAATCGCTAATTTTGGTTGGTAGTTTTTGATTGGAAAAAACCAAAAAAATCATCAAGGAAATAGTTTAGTAATGAAAAGTAAACTTTTATTATCGAAAAGACTAAAACACAGGGAACTGTGTCACTTTGATATTATTTTGGCAAAGGAGAGAGGGTAAGTTGGTTTATATATATGGGTTAGGATCAAGTTACACCTGATCCAACTATTTGTTAATGTTACACCACTAAAAAACTTTTCATTGGATTAATAATTTAAAAATTGCACCAGTGGATTACATGTTCTTGTTCTTCTTAAGACGCATACTAAATTTTTGATTAATCGGATGTTATTTACTTTTAGATCAGTATGCTCATATTGTGTATAATTTTAAAATATAAAAAATAAAAAATTTAATAATTTTATAGATAAGATAGTTATTGATATTTGATTAGCTTGAAAGTTTGCAAGTAGGGGGGGTATAAGGAGAAGATGTAATTTAATGGTAGATTTGTCAAAATACTCACCTGAAAAAAAAATTATTAAGTGGTGTAATATTGCCAAAAGTTACACTAAGTGTAACTTGAACTCAACCAAATATATATAATATAAATTATTGTCAAGTTCTCTGTCTTTGCCTGCACTAAGAGTAGCCCCCAAATTATCATTCAAAATCAATATATATTTTTTGTTCGTAAGTAAGAAATTTTATTGATAATGAATAGCGATCCAAAAAACTTGGCAACCTAGGTACATGGGAAGTTTATGTATTCACATTATGATCTTAAATTTGTCATTAATATGGCTTCACTTAAATGAAGCTACGAGGAAGGTAATTTATCAATTTATAAACTTGAAAACCTTTACATTTGTATATAGCCTTGACCCCCAAGAAAAACTTTTTGTCTCCACCATCGGTTGCTTCAATATTTAGAAAGGCCAATGTACCTTTATATGATTTAGCACATGGATTGTAAAACCCCCTGCTTTTTATTACATCTTGGGTTTAGTATTTGTAGAAGTGGAGCTTGTTTCCATGTTTTAAATCTCAATTTTTCTTACTCCAATGACTCAATTATATGAAAGCTTCTCTCTTTTTGGGAAGAAACTTGTCTCCCTTGTGCTAAAGTTGAATTCATATTTTGACCAGTAATGAAATTTATTAGTGTTAGACTTATGCTTTCAGGGTTTTATTGTATGCAGTGGGGAAGAAGTGGGGCCCTTATTGATGGAACTCCCACTTGTTAATACGAGTGTCTCAGCGAAGAATCGTAAAGTGCTTACTGACAAATCGAATACTTGTGAAATCTCTCAAACACAATCTATTGATTTGGCGTGTGGAGATTCTGGTCTAGCAGCATTTTCTGAATCTTATTTGTTGAATAAGGTAATTGTAGGGACTCTCTCTCTCTCTGTCTATATATGTGCGTGTGTGTGTGTGTTGTGTGCGTGATCCTTAATTTTGCTAAACTACAGTAGCTGTTGTTTGGTTGGAGAAGTCATACTGTTCTGGAATAATAAGGTTATGCTTGTGGCACTGTGGCTGTCAAGGCCTTTTTGGTCCAAGAGAATCTTTCTAGTTATTTTCTTTAGTTGTTCAGCTTTGAGTCTTATATTTGTTAGGCTTTGTCTATACATAATATTTTTCAATCGAGGTGTGGAAAATTGTATCACAATGGTGCTAAAATAGGAAATATTATGCTTGCTATGGAGAAGATTGAATCAAGTTCATGCTAGTATTGTTTGAAGTTGTAATTGTGCTTGTGTCAATATGTCTTCTTGGTTTTCTTTTAATTGGGATATATTAGATGTGAGGTAAATTTGGTGGAATGGCTAACATCTTTCTTTGCTCTCCCCCCCGCGGTTTCTTTTAGATTGTTAGGATTGAGCGTTACACCTATTTCAAACCACGTCAGCCTCTGCTCACCAGAGTGAAGGCCTTGGCCTGCAAGCAAAGGGCTAGCATCAATGTTATTTGGGTTTCAAATTTATAGCAGTCACAATTATTTCAGCTACCATCACCCTGAGGGAGAGGAAAAATCAAACATTTGATGTAGTGGAGGTCTCAGTTTTTTAGTTGAAGTCCTTGTTCTTGAGATCATTGTTTGAGTGTTCATGCATCACAATCACTGTAGACTTTATAGACTTGCTTTTCTTTAGAGTGTATGTCTTATAAATTTTCTAGGAGGGATTTGGGTTCACACCATGTGTACTCAAGGTCTCTCCTCCATATCAATAGAAATCAGGAAAGTACATAAAAAGGCCTAGGGTTTAAACCTTGTTTAGATTAGGTCCTGGAATTTTAATTTTGTCAATTGAAGTTCCAAATTGATTAACTTGTTTCAATTCAAAGCCCTTGTTCATCTCCGTTATTCTATGTAGTAATGGTGCAGATAAAAACAAAAAACTGTTGAGGGTTTGTTTTTCTAGCAATTGCTTTCTCCTTAATAGCCTGTTTGGATTGAGGGGGAGTAGAAAGGAGGAGAATAGAGTTGGCCAGAAATTAGTGCAATTTTTGGACAACTCTACTCTACTCCTCGTCCCTCCCTCTCAATCCAGACCGACCATAAGTAAAATGTTCTCTACCTAAATGAAGATTTCTTTCTCTACCCTCTTTGTACAATGGCTGCCAACTTGATTTATGAACAAACCCTAGGTGAAATGTGGAGTTTATAAGTGATTTCTAGCTTTTGCATCATTATCATATTAAATTCTGGAATCAACTTGATTGTGGCTAGTTTTTACCTTCAGACTTGTCTCCCCTCCCCCACCCCTCCACCCCACCCAAAAAAAAAAAAAAAAAACTTGAGGCCACTTAGACATGTTCATGGATTGACTAATTACATGTATAGGGAGAAAATTTTATGTCTCGGTGGTAATCATGGGTAACTAGAGTTGCCTTTTTAATTCATGATGTTAAATTACCAATTCTCCCAAAAGTTTAAGCTGTTAAGAAATGATGAATTTAATCACTTAACCATTAGTCTAACACTCTCCCTCACTTATGGGCCTAAACTTCCCCTTAATAAGTGGGGGCCTAACAAGTGGGAATTTAACATTTTAAATGGGAAGTAGAGTAAAGTCAGGAATCGAATTTAGGATCTCCTACTCTGATACCATGTTAAATTACCAATTGTCCCAAAAACTTAAGTTTTTAGGAAATGATGAATTTAATCACTTAACCATTAGTCTAACACATGAAAACCAAGACAATGAAATAATCCTATTTCCTAAATATTTTTGCATGGGTGGAGATGATAATTTGACCACTGGTGCGAAGTACTACTGGGGAGCATATATTAATACTGCATCCTTTTCTTTAAGAAAATTCATTTGATAGTTTGATCTTGGTTTTCTGTTTTTAATAGGGTGGCCCCCCTTCGTGTGCTCTTATTAATGAAATACTTGTGTTTGTATATATATATGAAACATGTAAAGAACTTTGTATGTGCATGTGCAAGAATCTATGTACATTTTTGGATGTATTTATGTATTGATTGTATGAAGCTATGTATATATACATTTGTGGTGGATGAATCAAGAAAAGTACATTTCCATACTGGCAAATGTTGTTTCTCAGTTTTGTGTCCTGCAGTATACTTTTGTTTGCAGAAGGTCCCACTTGACTCAGTGATTCTGTATCTTATACTTTCCAATTGTCTGCAATTTAGTTGGAATTACATACAATTATTTGTCCATGCAACTTATTTACAATTCATTTTTAATGTATAGTAATTTGATAGAAGTTTTTAGTATAAAAATGAGTTGATGCTCAACATTTGTCTTCCCCAACTCTATTGTAGAATTTATTTCCTGATACTCGAGAGAGAAATGATATTTCTAACAAACTAAAGCACAAACTGGTTAGAAAGACTTCAAAGCAAGTGAATGGGTCAAGTAGCAGATCCTGTTTAGAGGAGCCTCCCTTATCTGGTTTATTTACAAAAAAGGTAATAAATCCCAGTACAAAATTTTCTGCTTTAATTATTCTGTGTTTTGTGCAAGAAAACTTGTTTCTTATGCTACTGAGTTCTTGTTAAGTTAGCTTTTCTGTTCTGCTGGGTGTTCTAAAGCTTTAGCAGGTATACGGGACAAAAATGAAAAATTCAAACACTAAGCTGTATTATCTGTTAAAAAATCTTAAAAGGATTAATATATGGTACTGCATATATAGTAGAAAGTGAATCACTATATAAATATACGTAGTATATGATATGTTTGGTGCGATTGCAAGTTTCTTCCGCCAAAAGTGGCGTGTTGTAGGTTTGAGTTTGGGAATCAACCTCTCCAAGGAAAAAAAAATTGGGGTTAAGGTTGCCTACCAGTTACATCTCCCAAAATCCCACAAAGTGGGTAGCTTTGTGCACTTTGTACAACCTTTAATTGATGTAATACAAAGGAACAAAACTATATCAGATTTGGAATTCCTGGACAGCTAGGATTTTGAAGAATTAGGATTAGGATTTGGTGGGAAAATGATTTGGAAAATTTGGGAATGAAACAAAGAGAAAAATCTAAGGTTCAAGTTGCTGTTTCAGGGATGTGAATAGTAATTTGTGAAAAGTACTTTGGATCTTTGTGGGTTATTTTGGGCTATTTGATGGATGGGTGGTTTGGGGTTTTCAAGTTTTGGAATTCCTAGTGGTTTTTTGAATGTCCTTTTGAAGTTAATGGATCTCCAGTGGTTTTTATGATAGTTCAAGGGGTCTATGCCAGGGTGACCTGCTTTCACCCCTTTTATTGGTTATGGTTATGTAGGCCTTGGGCAAGTTGATGTTGAGGGCAGTAGATATACAGTTTATTCAGGGGTTTGAAGTGAGGGGAAGGGAGAATGCACAATTTATTCTCAAAAAAAGGTTTTAGTTGGGTTAGAAAACACAAAACAACAAAACAGAAAACAACAACCAGACAGCCCTGAACTTTTTTGTGTTCCAAACTGATTAATTGAATTTGGCATGCAATCTCAGCAATTGAGTGGTTTCCTTAAGATTTGAGCATTGCTGACGTATATCTGCCTAATTAATTTTCAAAGTTCATATTTCTGTTTTGCAATTTGTGATTCTTTCTTATTTCCCTGAAACATAGTTCAGTCTCACTAGTTGCACGGGTTTTGCTTTACAAGTACAGATTTCTTTTTCTTTGTTCATATCATCTTTTTCATTCAATACTTCTAGAAAAGCTTTATTCATTTTTGAAATATCTATTCAAGGTCATTATTTCTTTAATTCTTTTTTTTTTTTTCATTGAAAAGCATGAGTCAAGTTCTTATTCTAAGCATCTGGATAGAGACAAGAGAAAGATCTTAAATAATAATGGACTCAATATTTCGGCTGAACCTTCTTACAAAGGAAGGAGGCTTGTGGAAAGGAATGCCAGTATACCTTTGCTGGAGTCTGCTCAGTTGGATTTGGACAAAGAGTGCTACCCAATTAGAGTACTTAACCCACACAACAGTGTTGCAGGTTCATCTAGTCATTCAGATGCAATACAGAATACTAATATATTGGAAATTGGGGGAGCATCTGGTGATCGGTGCCATATTCTAAGTAGAATTACAAATGAAGGTTCAGAAGCTTCCATGGATTCAGATTTATGTGTTAAGCATGCATCAACAGCCATGCAAAGAACTTCACAAGATGGGTGTACTAATGTTGAGGACTTACAAGAAGAGACCATAGATGAGAGTCAGAATGAACATGTTACCAGATTACCTACTTCAACAGAGTTATCATGTGTTATATGTTGGACAGATTTCAGTTCAACCAGGGGGGTTTTACCATGTGGGCATCGATTTTGTTATTCATGCATCCTAAGCTGGGCTGATGTAATGGTATACATTCTTTCCATTTATATGCTTGTTCATATTTCACATGCTAGAATAAAATTTTTACTTCAATGCTTAAAATGTCCTCAATGTGCAACAGAATGCGTTAAAGATAATCTTTTATTTTATTAGTTCTTCACTTATAAAATTGATCAAATTTCGATATGCAATTCAAAGATTTGAGGTAGTAAATAGTCTTTTACATATGCATAATGCATGCTTGTCACTTACCATTCTCTTCATTGCAGTTTTAAAACTTTATATCACACTTTTTCCATATGCTCTCCTATTTATTAAGGATTTGGTGCTTGGTTTTCCTTACAAGTAAGAACGGTATTTCAGTTTCCACTGAGTGATCGTAATAAGTATAGTTTTGATAGGTGGTGGCTTATAATTAAGATATATGCCCTCCTATGCTGGACATGACATTCAGTTTGCTATCATTCAAGTTCAATACCTTTCACAATGGATGTCATAGTGGAATTGCATGGTTGGAATGTATTGTACTACCTGAACAAATACGTTAATACTTGATAGAATTCAATTTGGAAGAATGCTTTTCTTGGTAAAAAATATGAGGAAGGCTAAATTGGGAAATTTAGTGTAGTGTTTAAATGATATTTAAAAGGACTAGGGTTTTGAGAAGATATTCCTGCTGAATAAATGTGATTGTTCAAACCCTCTGCTGGTCATGTTGCTTACTTTCATTTATTCTCTTAATGTGAACTTTATTTTTTTATTTATATTTAATACAAATGAGCAAGAAAGTTGCTTCTGAAGGGAGTTTTGTTTTGAAATTATAAGTTGCCTGGATGAAGCAAATAGCCACTCCAAATCGACAGGAAGATATTTGGTTCATGTCACTTCATATGTTTGTTATTGTTACTTTTGGAAGTTTTTGAACAATAAAGTGTCACCTATTATGCACCAACAATGTGCAGCATTATAAAACTAGAGAAAGGAATTTCTCTTTGATTTTTATTGGGGAAGTTCACACACCCAACCATTACATGGTCCCACAATTTATTGAAGCTAAACATGGTTAATCAAAATCTATTTTTTGTGGACTGAGTGATCATGGTTCTTTTCTCTCCCTCATTTCATCAACATTTGGAAAATTTTGGATTACAATCAGTATACTACTTTCGTGCTCTTTATATGAATTTCAATGCCAAATTGCTCATATGTTGGTGAACATGTATGTAGGCTTCAAGGAGAAAAATTTCAACTTGCCCTTTGTGCAAGGCGAGTTTTAATAGCATTACAAAGGTTGAGGATGCAGCCACTACTGATCAGAAAATATACTCCCAGACTATTCCATGTGCTCATTCAGACTTGGATATTTTCATTCTCGCTGATTTAGAAACAACCAGTTTTGGTGCTCAGGTAAGCTTATACTTGTAAAACCTTTCTAGGTTTTGGCATTACTTATGGAATTTTTTCTGTTGGAGTAGACATAGAAACATCTTTCTCCTGTTTCCTGATATCTGGTTTTGAATAGAACTTCAGTTCAGCCATTTCTTACAATTAAAATCATTAATCTGAGGATTGAGGAATCAACGGGATATTCCTGTGCTGTGTACTTAACTACGATGGCGCATATTCTCATAATAGCCTAATAGACGTGAAAGAATATAATTGATTATCTTTATATTGACAGTCATATGAATACCACCAGCCTGTTAGGTGGGATGGTACCTTCCCCAAGCCTTAGAGCTTGGGGTTAAGGGTGGGTCTCAGGTTCTAGCTCCAGGGCATATCTAGTAATTAATATTTCCAACCAATCTGAAAATCGACAGTCATATGAACTTTTTTCCTTTTGGGTAAATTACACCATCTATTGAGATTTCAAGAAATGACTCTTCTCTCCAAAGTATGGGATGAAATGAAACTCATCTCCTTGAGTTTAGTATAAAGAGAACAGATAAGTACATGTCTGACTTTCCTTACAGACTATTCCATTTTTGAAAACAATTTCCTACCCAAACTATGGTTGAAATGACACTCCCACTTGAGGTTTGTATAAATGAGCAAGAATCTTTTTCTAAAAGTGGAATGTTAAGGAGTCATGATGTGAGAGGGCATGGATCCTTGCATTTATACAAGCCTCAAAAGAAGGGGGGGGGGGGGGAGATTGTCATTTTGTGAAACCTCAAGGGAGGTTGGTGTAATTTATCCTTTCATTTTTTGTTAAGAGACCTTAAGGGGCCACTTTCAATTGCAATGGTAAAAAGCTGGGGCTGTTGAGTGTGAGTGTACAGGTTCTAACATTTAGATTAATCACTTAATATGAAAATGCTGAAGATTAGGGTTGTACGTTGATCTTTCATCCCTAGCATTCTCCTTTGTGGGACCAACAATAGGTCATGGATTTTTGGGTGAAAGAGAGACTGCATTTTCAGGACTGCCAGCCTTCACTTGGTAGTGCGGAATATATTCAGAAGTCTGTACTGTGACAAGTTGTGCATATACCTTATTCCTGTTCGGTCATTTTCCTTGCCATGGAGAGTTCAATTATCCTTTACTACTCATTCTCAATTTCTCCAACTGGTTTGAAAATGGTTCTTTGTGGACACGGTTTTCTTGAATGTTTTCAAAATCTTCATCTTTAATTTGGATGAGCTTATCTAAGCCATATAGTACAAATATGGAAATGATAGCAAACCTGAATTGATATCAGAGAAATGATAAATTGAAACACACACACAAAGGTGTGGGAAGAACTTGTTAACCTATTTTTTTATGTATGGCAGGACCTTTGTATATGTATTTTTAGTAAATTCCATAACCTTAAGTGTCCAGTAGTAGTCCCTCCAATGTTGGTAGAACATCAATCTGAGTCTGAAGTTAAAATATCTGTTTTCAAATTCTGGATACATTTGAAGTGTGCCAGATACTGATTGTTAAAGAAATGTTGGCATGTGACACTTACATGGCCCCTATCATAGAATTGACTGAACTACTTAGCTCTGTACTGATTCATTAAATGTCACCCATGAAACGTTGGAAGTTTGTGCAGATTTGGTAGCATATGTGGCTAACTTTCTCTTTTATGTTATACAGTCCTCCCTTGCGCTGATTTGCAGCAAATGCCGCTGTCGGGAACCTGAGGATCTCCTTATCAGCTGTCATCTTTGCCAGATTCGACGCATCCATTCCTACTGCTTGGACCCACCCTTGTTACCATGGACATGCATTCATTGTAAGGATCTCCGGATGCTCTACCATCATGCCTCTTAACACGCTTCTCTTAAAAGAAACTCTACAATGTGCAAATATGTGTTGATCAGTTATACATATACAGTGAAAATGACAGCTGTTGTATAGCAGTGTGTATTTTTCTGGGTTTAAACAATATTGGATTAGGATCCTTCAGAGTTTTTAGTGGAGTTCTTAAAATTGTATCTTTCCAATTTAAAATGAGTGGATTGAATTTTGCCACATTATCAATAAATTTAAATAGATATCAAAATAGTGATAGACAATGTTATGTTGATAATGTGGTAAAGTCTTATTTACTAATTTCAGAATGGATGGACTAGATTTTAAGAACTCTATGGTGGAGTAATCTAAGAAACTCTCGAGGATCTTAATCCAAGCATTCTTACAAGGACTTTTGGTGAACGTGTGTTGGGAACTTGTATATCTCATTAGTTGTCATCTGTGACAGTTGTGACTTTCATTCCAACTTCCCGGACCTATCTTTCAGTGGTGTAAGCTCACTATTTTCAACGTTTATGCATGTAGCAATTGCATTTTAACATGAATGCTGAATCAGTTATGATTTCTGTTGTGCTTGAGATTGTGTCTTCTATTGATCCTTTGGAAAGTTTGATCTTGGATATTCTCAAGTGATGTGACCTTATCTAAGGCTTTTCTTTGCAATGTCTTTAATTGTCAAGAATGAATTCTACTATGAGTTATGGTATCACTTGTTTGAATTAGTTGATTTATATCCCAAACTACTTGGTTGGAAAAAGGGTTTTGAGTCGAGTATTGTTTTTCTTATTTGGTAGAACACAGTTCTTGGTACCTTGAAATGTTTGTAGTTCGTTAGTGATAGATGATTGCTAATTGATTGGTTATATAAGATTGTGGTTTTAATTTACATCTTTGCATAAGATGAAGAAAAAAGCATCATTGTTTGGTAACTTTAAGAGAAAACCAGGTTAATTTGACTTGATCAGGTTTTGATAGTAGTGAATTAAGGTGTTTTATGTTATTTTTTAGACTCATTTAATAGGAATTAAATCTAGTATGCTCAGTGAAGCGTAAATGGATATATCTGTTGATTGAGAGGGGGAATCTGAGTGGGGTCTTGGATTGATATATTACGTATGAAATTTGAAACAGGGTTATGATACAAAGCATCACGTATCTTCTTCTGGCAAATACCCACTTTTTTTCTTTCCGGGTCTTACTGATATTTGTGACTGCAAATTAATTAATTGCAGAGCTCTTTCTTACATATATAGAAACAGACATTTTTTGTCTCATCTATTTGTTTGTTAATCAACAGTAGGAATTTCAACCAGGACCCACGTAGATTCCCTAGCCGTATAAGCAGATTTGGAAGTGATTCAATTGAAACTTTGATGCAAAGCCTATCAATTATATTACAGTAACTATCCCAGCTCTTACATTTCACATCTTTTATTCTTTTTGACAAGTTATATATATATATATATATATTTTAAAAAACACATAGATGCTTTCGTAAAAAGGTCCACACTTTTGATTTTCAAGCGTCAATCCTAGTAGGTGTGATAAGCTTACGCAGCTGATATTGTAGATTAAGCCTTGCCATGGACTAACTACTTTGTTCTCTAGCCTTAGGGGTTGGGGAGACAGCACAGAGGGAAGTTCTTTATGTGATACGTGGCCCTATAGATGTTAGGACACCAATTAAGAAGAAAGTAATGATTAATTTGGCACTAACACTGTATTTTCTAATAATTTTCTCTCCACTTGTCGCTTATCAGTCTCTATCGCCACTTTGGCTACACTCAGCCTCAAATGGAAGCCTTCAACATTTATGTCAGGCGCCAAAAGCAAGGGAGAAGGTATATGCTGTATCTGCTTTATGCAGCATATCCTTTTTCCAATTCACCATTACCATTGAATGCTATTTTGGGCTGTCCTCGAGCAAAAAAGTCAAGGGAGAATAATTTTTTTTTTTTTTTTCACAATTATTAAGTTGAAATCAATGGTGGTTTCATGTTAAGGCGATGTTGCACTAATTACAATTTGCTAATTCAAAAAATTTGTGAAATTTATTGAATTTGTGGCATTGTTTTTTGTCTAGTATGTGGGTAGCGGGTTTGCCTTGCCAATTTCCATATGCCATCTTTTTTCCAACCCTCAAGGAGATGTATTCTTTTTGTTAACTTGAATGTTCAGAACTTTTTGATTGCTTAATTATTCTTTTGGGTGTATGTAGTTCTCCCTTCCCATATATACAAGGTAATTATAAGGAAGAAACCCTTGAAGGTAGTCTCAAAATGTGGGCTAAGAGTTTTGAATGTAAGATCTCAGAGAGAGAGAGAGAGAGAGAGAGAGAGAGAGAGAGAGAGAGAGAGAGAGAGAGAGAGAGAGAGAGAGAGAGAGAGAGAGAGAGAGAGAGAGAGAGAGAGAGTATTCTAGCCTAGAGAATTTTTGTAGGAATTTTGTGTCTTGTAGTGTGTATTTTCAAGAAGGGGGGGGGGGGGGGGGATATTTATAGGGATAGGAGAGGGACAGGTGGCTCTCATTGTACTGAGCACCGGTTGTCCTTGGGTTGTCCTTGAGCAAAAAAGTCGAGGGAGAATAAATTTACCCCCTTTTTTTTTTTCTCACAATTATTAAGTTGAAATCAATGGTGGTTTCATGTTAAAGTGATGTTGCACTAATTACAATTTGCTAATTCAAAAAATTTGTGAAATTTATTGAATTTGTGGCATTGTTTTTTGTCTAGTATGCGAGTAGCGAGTTTGCCTTGCCAATTTCCATCAAGGCATGCATGCCATCTTTTTTCCAACCCTCAAGGAAATGTATTCTTTTTGTTAACTTAAATGTTCAGAACTTTTTGATTGCTTAATTATTCTTTTGGGTATATGTAGTTCTCTCTTTCCACATATACAAGGTAATTATAAGGAAGAAACCCTTGAAGGTAGTCTCAAAATGTGGGCTAAGAGTTTTGAACGTAAGATCTCAGAGAGAGAGAGAGAGAGAGAGAGAGAGAGAGAGAGAGAATATTCTAGCCTAGAGAATTTTTGTAGGAATTTTGTGTGTCTTGTAGTGTGTATTTCCAAGAAGAGGAGGGGGGGGGGGATATTTATAGGGATAGGAGAGGGACAGGTGGCTCTCATTCTGCTGAGCACCGGTTGTAATACTAGCTGTCACCTCTAGAAGTTTCTCAATTTTTATGATTTTTCCTCTTTTTTGACTCTATTTTCGGGCTGCTATTCGGAGGCCTTTTCGAGCTCTTATTTCTTCAAACTTGATATTCTAGGAAAGCTCTAGATGGCTAATCTTACCTAAAAGTTTGAATCCAAACCAGCGCTTATCTAATTGCTTGGTATGTTTTACATTTAGTTTTCCAGCTAATTCAATCTATTTGCATAAAACAGAATTCTCCATCACCTTCTAAAGCTATGGTTCACAACCAATCTTTGCAAATTATTAGGTTTTATTTTTTATTTTTTAATTTTTTTTTCTAAGAAAAATTAGAACAAGATACAAATCTATGCGTGCATCAAGCTAACTTGGTGAAACATCAGCAAAGGTTTTGAGAATGCCCAAAAATTATATAATCTTATTAATTTCTTAGCTTTCACCTCTTGATGCTATTCTTAAACAAAGCAAATAAGTGACAATGAGCTTTGTAAAGGGCAGCCTCGACTGAAAATGATCATCTCTATTTAAAATGTACTTTAAAAAAGAAGAAAGATATCATTAATATATCGATATATACAATGTTATATTATTGAAAAATTTAAATAACATAACATTTTGTATACTTTTAAATCTTAGAAATAAGTTCTTAACCATAAAATGGATTCTCTTAATAAATAAATGGAATGAATACACTTAGAATTAGAATCTTAGGTTGCATGAAACAATCAAATAATATGAGGTGGAAACACAGGAAAAAATAGGGAAAAGACCCCCTTTAAAATCTTTCCTAATAGAAGCAACAAAAAATCTTTCTGTG